>JAOXNO010000007.1:5183223-5196664 GCA_028565335.1 Limnodromus scolopaceus
GGTGCTCCATCCCTCTGATCATCCTCGTGGCCCTCCGCTGGACCTGTTCCAACAGGTCCATGTCCTTCCTGTGTTGAAGACTCCAGAGCTGGACACAGTGCTCCAGGTGGGGTCTCACGAGCGCAGAGCAGAGGGGTAGAATCACCTCCTAAGACCTGCTGGCCACACTTCTCTTGATGTAGCCCAGGATGCGGAGAGAAATAATGAAAAAAAAAAAAAAAAAAGTCTTTTCTTCAACAAGCCAACGCGCTTTCCGGTGGGACACATCCTCCCTCAGCCCTGCCAACTACTCCAGGTCCTTGCTGTGTCACCCCCTCCCCAACATCAAGCCCCCATCCCCATCACAAGCAGCCGTGGGGCCCGTGGCAGACGCCTTTCCTGCACTCCCCCCGCCGAAGGCAGACGAAGCCGAGGGGGCGCAGCATTTTCCTCCCAAGTTTTCCTCCCCGCCTCTTCCCTATCCCCCCCTCCCCGTTCTCTGAATGCCATCGTCTCCCTTGCTTCTCCCGCTCCGGTTTCCAGCCCCGCGTCCCTCCCGGCTCTGTGCCCTGACTACCAATGATGCTTCCAGCCCTGCTCTGTATTCCGGCTGGAGCCAGAGGTGGGGGCAACGCCGGCCCCCGCCGCTCGCCAGCCCTTCTCCTCCCGCACAGGGCCGCGAAACGCCGCCAGGAGAGAGACGAACGACTTTCCCCCTTTTTATCTGAACATGGCGCCGGTTGATGAGCTTTTCTAATTGCAAACGAAGGGACCCGCAGGCAGGGCCCGACCCGGGGGGGGCTCTCCCCGTCCTTCTCTCCCTTTCCAGCAGCAGCGGCGGAGGGAGGAGGGATGCTCCCCGTGCCGAGGCGCCGGAGCTGATGGGGTTAGTGCAGATTCGCCCTTTGGTTTTGCCACCCAGAGCCGTGCCAAGGATGTCCTCAAACTTCTCCGGCTCTTCCCTCCGCCCCCCACCCCGGCTCGTAACCTCCCTTTCCCTCCTGGAAGCCCAGGTCGTAGCGGCACTTAGCTAAATTATATAACTGCAAACAAAGTGTGACAGCTTTATTTGTAATTATACCGCGTTTAAAGGAACAAGATGAGCTTAATGAGTTAATAAAGTGGCTGCCTGTCAAAGCAGGGGCTGCTTTGCATAGGCGCCCGGCGGGTCCCCTGCTCGGGCTCATGCATATGGAGGGGTGCACGGAGGTGCCGCTGGCCATGGCAACGGGCAGGTAGCAGCCCGCGGCCAGCTGCCCCCGTCCCAGAAGACTTGTATGAAGTGAAGACTTGTGAGAAGCGAGCATTTTGTCTCCGCACACTTGACAAAACAAAGACAACTCACTCCTCTGGTTTCATGCCACATTTTTTATTCATAAACAAGCTGTTGGCTGTAAAGACATGATAAAACTCGAGCTCAGAGGAGGCTGGCGAACATTTGAATGCAAATCCTCAGCTGCTACAAATCCGTCCTATTATTCAGCCCTTTTTTTTTTTTTTTTTTTTTCCCCATTTTTGTCTTATGCTAAGCTAGGCAGGATCCCAACCAGAGATATGTGATAAACTCTGGTCAATGCAAAGAAAAGCACCGGCATAAAAATTCAAAGGCTTGCCTGGGAGAGGGGAGGCAGGCAGGCTCCGCGGGGCGAGGGAGCACGAACAAAGGCCACCGTGCTGCCGGGGGGCTCTTCGGCGGCAGCCGAAGGTTTAGCTCTACATGCACAATATTGCCTGTTGGGATCATTTTTCACCTTTTTTTTTTTTTTTTTTTCCCCCGCACGAGGTAGCTTTCTCCCAGAGGGTGTGTTTGCGGGGACAACCTGGCACACAGGAGGGGCATGGGGGGCTGCCCCACTGCCGTGGCATGGCGTGGCGTGGAGGGGGCCCAGCACCGCAGCAACCCCCCCAGCAAAACCAGGAGCTTCCCCAGCTCCCAGCCCTGAGCCACAGGAATATCTCGCAGGAAGGAAAAAAACCCAGCTGAAAGATACCCAGCTAAAACCAATACGGATTGTTTTTATGCAATAGGAAGAATAATTTGGTATTTTCCATTTTCAACCCCAAACCGTTCAGTGATGCACGCGTGCTGTAACAGCACTCGGAGCCTTCGCACATCCAAACCTCCGCTCGAGGGATGAGTCTCCTTGGCTGGTACCACTGCTGGCCACGGCTGGGCTGAGAAAATCCAGCCCCAGAGCAGTGACAAGGCCAGATGTCTAACCAGGGTCTAGAACTTAAATCCAACACCCCAAAACCCCGCATCCCCACTGCTTTCGGTCCAGATGTTTCACAGAGCCCAGCTCTGGAGCGTAACCCTGCTGTCAGGCTGGACCTGACCTGGCTCCTGGCTTGTTCCTTCCCCTTGTAGATATTTCTGCAAGTGCTTTAACCTCTGGAGCCCCCCGTTTTCTCAGGAAGCCGGGGGGGTGACAGCACTCCTCTCTGCCCGCCCCGCCGGGGTGAGAAAGGCTTGTGACCTTTTGCTGAAACACGCCTCGCCAGCAACGCACCCAAGCTTTGCCCTTGGCCATAATAGAGGGAATTTCCTCGGGGAGGAGAAAAAAGTGGAGAGGAGATACAGTTCAGAGAGATGAGTTTTGCATGACAATTGGGAAATAAAGAAAATAAAAGTTAGTAGGAATTCATTTGCATGAGAACGCAAATGGAAAAAGAAAAAAGATTATTTCTTGCAGCCTCTATCTAATAAATTATTTTGAGAAGAAAATGCACCAGAGGTCGAGAGAGCGAGCTGGAGGGCTGGGGGTCACTCGGGGCTGTGGTTTGCTGCTCTGGATCCTGACTGATAGAGATATTTGCATTTCTGGGGTAATTCTGCAGCACGAGGAAATTTGCTATCGCAGCGTTACAAGATACCGCGGACCCTCTGCAGAAGCGAAACAAGAAATCGTTAAGCCCAATCCTTCTGCCTCCCTGCAAAACAAATAGGACGGATGCCACATCCCTACCGGTGTTTCCAGAAACACCAACCACCAACTAATTTCATTTTTGGTGGCACCTAGAGCAGCCGGGGTGTCCCGGTGCAGGATATATTTGCTGCTCCTTCAGCTGGCAACGCGATAAGAGGTAGATGCTGAGCTGTAGCTAAAATTATAGCCGGGCAAAGTACTGACAGGAAACGAGCGACCCAACAAAAACAGCCTTTCATTCTCCGGGACAAATTACAAGGCACAAACTTTGATTTTTTTAATGAATGCACTCATTATTCTTAAGCATTCAAGCAGGTTTTTTGAGAGTCTGTGTTGCCCTGTGAGCTGGCTGCTAATTGAACCCTCTGATACGGCCATTACTCATGGCAGGGGGGGCACTACCTGGCAAAGGTGTGGTCCCCCCTTGCCGGGGGGCACAGGATGCCTGTGGGCACGGCAACCCCTTCCCGCACCAGCAGGGATGTGTGGACGCCCTCCAAGTATCTATGGGTAGGGGTCTACACGAACAAGCCCTATTCCCCCCCAAGCAAAAATCCCACTCATGCGAACGCTGGTGGAAAAGGCAAAGCGGGGTGTGAGTGGGGTCCTCATGGAAAATTATGGGAGAGGAAAATATGGGTGGGTGTTTCTGCCAGCTCCGGTGTAGTTGGAAGAGGCCCCAGTGCAGGACACGCTCGGATGTGCGTTTAATCTTCAACCCGTGTTAAACCACAGCTTTGAGCCCCTCTATGCTCCCCTTCCCGGGTTTCCTAAGGTGCTTCTTTATATAAAACTGGCATCGATGCTCCCGGCTTGGCTGGGGAGGGGGTTCTGCAGATGCTGAGGCCGGGCACCAGGAGAGGAGGGATGGCACCTCCCCAGCTGGGCTCAGGCTCCCTCCCGGCCACTTTGGGCAAAACCCAGGTTTCTGGCGTTTGCGAGGCGATCAATGCAGGGCCCCTGGTTGCGGACAAGAGGAGAGACTTAATTCTAATCTGTATTGACTGCTCACCGCTTTGTCTGCCAATTTGCATCATGGACTTGTCTTAAACAATGATGTGGGCCTGGCAGGTTCTCTCACAGTAATCTATACCAGCGGGTCAAAATCTCTGAGCACTCGTTAAAGTCCATACATACGAAATGCACGTTTAACTACCGGAAAGATGCTGAGGTGCATCTGTCTCAATATTTATCCACCTTCATCTGTAATCCTGCTTAAACCCCAAGAACGCTTTCAATTTTCAGCAGCAGAAAGAGGCCGCTTTCTGGAGCGGAGAGTATCTCCCTAAGTTTTTTATTCTAAAATATTTTGTGTTCAAGGACCAGACCAATGGCGGTGGACAATAAGGAAAAGAAACTGCCTGAAAGAGCGAACTCAGTCTCCTGCCTCCCCCAGCACTGTAAGTCCCAGTTTACTGACCACCCCTAGCTTTTCTTTTAAAGCTGAATTTTTGTGATTGAGAAAAAAAATATCTCTGTGGTATTTTGGGTAAAGCTCTTTGGAGTTTCCTCTATTTCCACTTCCATTTTTCCCCAGCTTTTGCAGCTATTGGCAAGAGCAGCTCTGGACACAGCGTCCTCGCTGCTGCCGGACTTGCCATGGGGTGGGTGCTGGGGCCAAGGGACACGTGTGGTGCCATGGTCTGCCCTACGAGTCGGTCTACCCTACGAGCGGGACGGCACGTGGCACTGGGAGGAGATGTCCCCAGCTTTGGCCACTCACAGCCCCCCCGGATCCACTTCCAGTTGCGGCGGAGCTGGAGAAAGGCTTTGATCTGGGGTGCTGGGGCCACCACCACCCCATCTCGTAAAGCCCCCGACTCCCAGGGCACGGGGCATGGCAGGGACACGCGGGCAAGGGTCTGGGTTAAACGTTGGGCTGACAAAGTCGTCGCTGAGCTCCAAAGCCCAGCCCGAGAGTGCGCTTCCACAGATTTGGATAATGCAGCGTGTCAGCAGCCGTGGGGATCGGGTGATTAGGCTGGGGACACGGACACTTGTCTGCAGTTCATTTCAGCTTTGCCACCGCCTGCCTGCTCGTCAGCGGAGGGCTAGGGCTGCGGCGAGGGGGCAAGCCTGCGTGCGGGTCCATGCACACCTCCGTGCACGTCCATGCCCTGCATCCCGGCACCGATTCCGGAGCAGCTTTGGCTTCCCTGCCTTTTGGGTGACAATTTACAGCCTCCCGTGACCCCGGCCGCGGCGCTGCCAAACACTCTGTCCAGGCAGCGCTGCCTGGACCATGACTGCGGCCCCTAAATGTGATTTATAGGCAGCCGTTCAGGGGAGACGCTGCCTCTCGCATCAACCCCTGGCAGCAGATGGACTGTCTGCGACTTCAGTGACGGGCTCGGGTGGCAGCTGGGTGACCAGGGCACTGCCCACCTCCCTAACTAGCTGGTTAGACGGGGTTTGCCACCCGCCAAGAGGAGCCTGTTTTACAACTAGCTTTCTGCTCCTGGGCATTTAAAAATGCAAAGCATTCAGCTGCGAGATAGAGAAGGCTCGGAGGAGAAGCAGCCTCTGTATTTGAGCATAAATAAATAAAAAAAAATAATCCACTTCGCTTCCCACCTTGGTGACACCGGGGCAGCAGGACAGAAGGGGACAGAGGGGCTTTTGTGGCCACCGTCCCCCCTTGCAGCCGTGCCAAGAGGGGCTGCTCTGCCCGGCCGCGCGGCGGGGGGAGCCACAGACACTGGTTCGGCACCGCGGGGACCCCCAGCAGAGCTGACACCTCCCGCTCACCACCTTTGGGCCACAACTACGTTTTCCCCATCGCTCGGGTGTCTGCCCACATCCGACGGCGCAGGGACCGGGGGATTTCGGGTGAGCCCCTCGGCAGGACGGAGCCGGTGCGGTGACGAGCCGGAGAGCAGCCGCCCCTCCCGGTGCAGGACGGCAGCCCGGAGAAATACAAATATGTAAAATAATGTTTTCCCCAGCTACAGTTTTCATACTCCAGCGTGGAGAAATGGCCTGCTCATCCAGCAACCGTAGAAAATCTCCATTTCCCACATAAAAATATTAGTGGCTGGCTTAAAATATTAACATGTGGATCGCATTGCCCTCAGAAGCTGTGGGATCGGAGTTTAGCATCAGCAGTTAGACACAGATATGGAATTAAAAATGTAAGCAGTGGCTTTTCAGGCCTTATTACTGCAGCGGGGAGGCCCCGCAGGACGGATGGCGGAGGGAGGGAGGAGCGTGGCACAGGGCTGGGGTTTCGTGCTGTGGCTTTCCTCTCCTGCTGCCATCCCCCTGGGCTAAGCGGAGCCCCCCGCAGCCCCAGGTCAGGGGGCTGCTCCCACCCGACGCCCCCAAGGTTCCCCCCACTCTCCCTCTCGCCCAGATTTGCATTAAGCAGCATAAACCCTTTTGGGGCGGCGAGAGCTTACGGTGAAGGTGTACGAGATGGGGGTGCAGGGCATGGCTGGGTTGGCAGGGTGGTGGTTTGGACCTTCCAGTGGTGGCAGCCCCAGGACAACCCCCTGGTTCCAGGGAATCTGCCCCAGGCTCTGTCCTGCAGGTCCTGTGCCACCCGGGCACGTCCTGCACAGCCCCATCCCTCCTGCTCCAGTGCATGGAGGTGACATCCCACGTGTTAGGGTGGCTCTAAGGACATACCCAGCCTTGGCCCACAATAAGCAGCAGCTTTCCAAGGGTCTGGGTGCATGGAGGGGCTGGGCACAGCCTGGGGGTCACACATGTCCCCCCTGCACCCTTGGGACATTCCCATCCCACTGCCCGTGCAGGAGGGTTGTGGAGCAAGGACTCCATCCATCCCATGGGGACCCATCTCTGGACCTGGCGAGGCCTCTAGGGGCTACTGTAATACAAATAATGAATAATTACAGTGAGATTAAACTGGCAAACGGCAGATATTCCGCGAGCCCTGCACATAACGGCCCAGGTAAAACCCCACTGGAACATGGAGACCTCTTCCCCTGGAGGTTTGGGCTCGGTGGATCTCACACGCCGGCACCCAGAACCGTGCCGGAACCAGCCCGGTGGGCAACCGAGCGCGGCCACCGCCGAGCCGCCCGGGGAAGTTGGAAAGAGCAGAGTTTGGCAGAAGGTTAGCATCGGAAACAAAAAAACTGGACTAAATTATTATTCCACCCATAGCCTTCACAAGGAAAATAGAAGCAGCAGATTGAGGCCTGTTTTCATATTTGATAGGGAACCAGATAAATGGCAGGCAGCTTGCTCTGATAAGGCCTTGCTCTGGGCATAACCTCTTTCTCTGAAAGCCTCTTACTATGCATAGAGTCAGGCTATCTGTGCAGCTGCACCTTGACACAAATATATCTGCACCCAAGATGAACCAATTCCCCCAGAAATTACAGGAGTGGGATTGCATCTGGGGAAGGGGCCGCAGCCACCGCTTTGCCGCCTTCTTTTTTTAACGATACTTTTTTTTCCCCCCAAGTAGCTTCTCAAACAAACATTATTTTTTTTTTCCCCCTTATTCTCCCTCTGCATCGCTCCGTCCCCGGGGCCAGCAAAGAGCCGGGAGGGTGACAGGGACACGGAGCCGGGTGCTCCCCTCCAGCCGGGGCTGGCAGCCACCCCAGTGCCGCATCTGTCCCCTTTCATGGGAAAAGGGGTTTAACTCTCCTGAGCAATCTCAGGCTTGGAAATCACCCCCCAATTTTCCTTATTTCCATGGGGAGCAGCAGCCGAGGTGACATCAGTATAACCTGGAAGTTCCCAGGCTTTTGGAGGGCGTGAAGAAACATGCGATGCCGTCCATCAGCGTGCCCATCACCCCTGCCTCGGTGCTTCAGTACTTCCCAAACTCACCCCCTGCGCCACCACAGACCCCAAACCCTCTCCTTTTCCATGAAATTGGCTTTTATAGGGCTCCAAAGGCATCAGGGACAGATTTTCTAATGGTGCCCATGCAAGACAGAGGCCATTCCCATTAATGTCCAATGACAGCTAGTCACCTTAATGTCCTCTGAGTCTTCGACAACTTCTCTCAGCTGCACTTTAGGAGCCAGAACAAATGTGTCTTGGTAAATATGACTGATAGCGGGGAAGGAGAGCTGGGCTGGGGGCAGAGGGGCTCAGGGATCAGGAATTATGAGGCAGGAAAAGCTTTTCCCATCTCTGTGAGCAAAGCCGGTACGAGAAGAAATATCCTGAGGACCGTCAGTTCCCCAAGGAACCAGAGGAAACCAAAAGAAAAGTTGGTTACAAAGATTTGGGAGGAAAGGAGGAGAGACATTCGAGGAAACAGCCATGTTAACTGGGAACTGAGCAGCTTGTGACCAACCCCACGTTCATTTCCAGCTGTTAATGGGCACAAGTAATGTCCTTGCTACCAATACCACTATTTATTATTTTTTTTTTTAACCAGAAGGGACTGTAAATTAGTTTCCCAGCTGCACGGCCACTTTAAAGACTTTATCCTAATGTCCTGTTTTGCGGTGACATGAGCTCTATCATCATAAGAAGAACAAATCAGCAATTAGTCTGCGAGAGGCATCACCACGGAGGTAGAACAGCCCCTAGTCAGAGGGAGAGGGAATCCTTTACAATGAAAGGCCCCCGGGAGAGTCGGGACCCGGACCTCGTGACGATGATTGATGCTGGCACTGCAGAGACGCACCATACCTCCCCAGAAAATTAAAAGCCTATTTGGTACGGTACTAACAACACATCACATTGATATTGTCTCATTACCCATCAGCACAGGGTCCTCGCCTTCCCATTTGTACGGCATTAGGGGAAAAGCCCCACAGGACAAGTGCTTTCCCCTTTTTCTCCTCATCCACCCCAGAACACGCTTGGGATAAAAGTGAAGGTTGGGAAGATTCAAAGCCCCTTTACCTTTCCTTGTACATCGTTGTTATTATTATGATAGGGATTTATGTCTCACCTAAAAGCCATGGACCCCGGGGCAGCTCTCGCTCACCGGAGCTGTGCCTTCTCCCAGCCTGGCACGGGGCGATGGTGGCCCCGCGGCTGCGGATTAGAGCCGGCCGTGCCAGCGCCAACGCTGAGCACCACATGCCCAAACCACCTCGGGGACTTGCATGTGGCCAGACGAAGGAGCCAGGCGAGCGGGGAACCGGCTCGTGCTGCAGACGGAGCCCGGGGGGGGGGAGCGGGGAGGGGGTGCTCGGGGCAGGGACGCGGGGAGACGTTCGCAGATTTCCTCTGAACGCCGCAGTTGCCGAGGTGCAACCGGCCCCGCTGCCAACTGTGAAGGGCCGTCGGTAGAAAAGTGAAATATTAGAGCTTCGGGGTTTCCCAGCCCCCACTCCTTCCAAACTGGCATCTGTTACGTGTTGGGATGGAGCAGCAGATGCCTGGTTGCATCTAATGACAGCAGTAGTCTGTTAACAGATGCCACGTATCTAGCAACAGCCTTTGTCTGATCAAAACACCAAGTGCTGATTTAGCTGCAAAGGTAGCGGGGCCAAGGCTTTTACCTCCCGGCAGCGGATGGTGAAGGAGCAGGAGCCGCCTTCTCGCTCCTCCCCTGGAGCCAGAAGAGACGCAGCCCCGGGGGCTGGTCCGGAGGGTACAAACCCGCTCATCCCACACCGAGCTCGGACCGGGCGAGGAGGAGCAGCCCTGGGTTCTGCACTAGCACTTTGCTGGGTGCTAAACGCAGCGGTGAAGGGATGCAAGGAAAGCACTGACTGCAGCCACCCGCGTTCCCTGCCCTGTTCCCCTGCCAGGGAGCGGGCAGGAGCGGGCAGGAGTCACGGCAATGATGGCTCTTCCCTGCTCCAGCTCCCCCCATCCCACCCGGTGCCCCCAGCCTGGCTACTGGCACGTCCCCGCATCCCAGCTCATCCTTCTGCTGGCACTGTCACGGTAGAGGTGACATCTCCACCACCATTAACCTGCTGGAGAGGCTGCTGCCCCCTTCCCTACCCCAAGCAGCAGAAGGGATGCCCATCTCTGCACAGGACATTTAAGAACAGGGGTTTAAATAAAGCATCCCTGCGGTACCGGCAGCCATCCTCCTCCTGCTGCGGCCGTCGCTTGTTAATTCACCTCCAGCTGATGTGGTGAGAAGGAAGGCTTGAAGTAAGGTGAGATATCTCAAGGGACGTGTGGCCAAAGCACTGGGCTTTGGGGTGTCTCACTGCCACCCTGTGAACCTCCAAGGGCATTAACCGAGGAGAGCAGAGGCCCAATGCTGTGCCCACGGGAGCCCCGAGGGCTGTGAACGGCTCCGGATCGGGTCCTGAGGGCAGGAGCACAGAGGATCAATTTTCAAGGCTCGCTCCGTCCGGCTTCCCATTCCCATTTCCCCAGCCCCGCCAGAGATTAGGCCACATTAAACACCAAGGGGTCCCTTCTCCCGCCCAGGGGCTTCTGCCTCTCCCGGGGACGTTAATAGCAGCGACATGCCCGTATGCAGAGCAGAGGAGACCCCTAATTGCTGAACAAATTGCACGTTTAAAATCAAACCTGTCTCTGGGAACGAGGGAAACACAGCACTACCCACAACGGAGAACTTCTGTGCCCCTTTGGAAAATATTTAAATAACAAGATTAATCCCGTCTCTTTCAAATTAGTTAATAAAAATTGATTTCTCTTGGTGCTGAACACTTGTTTTCACCAAAGGTACCTTTTAGGGTACTTGCAACCTCCTAATACAAATAAAGCTTGAGGCCCGGTTGGATTTTTTTGGTCTTTCTATGCAAAGATGAAAGCTTGTCCTCCCTGGGGTGTCCGTGCTCTCCATGGAGAGCCCGGTGCAAATCCATGCTCCTCACAGGGCACTGAACATTATTTCCAAGAGGAGGCAAAGAATCTAGATCCAGGAATCAAAAGCCCTGGATCTGGAGGTCGGGGGTGATGCAGACCTGCTCCGGCGTCTGCAGGACCTCCCCTCCCAGGAGACCCTTCCAGCCGCTTTCCTACTGCACAGACAGAGAAGTCCAGGCAGAAACCAGCCCCTTCCACCACCCACCCACCACCCAGCAGCCTTCCTCCTCTCTACATTTCTATTTCCTCGGACTTATCGCCCTGCCACACTAGATAGGCAAGGACAATACGGTGAAGAACCAAATGAAGAGAGTTTTTAACCAACACACAGGAGCCTAAAGGATAATTAAATGACAAGACTTATCAGCCCCCGCGGGGCACTGCCATTGTATAACAGATTAAAAAATGTTTCCTTTCCAAAGGAAAAACAGTCGCTGATCTACCTTTTCGCTGAATCCATTAGACAACTCATCTGAAACAAGTTTCACATTTTTTAATTCGACCAGCTGATCCAATCCCCTCCTTTTGATTTCCCCAGATGGCAGGAGCAGCTGGAATGGAAAATCCTCCCCTGCCAGCACCACAGCATCACCTGGCCAGCAACAGATCGATGGCCTCGGCGCTTCGCCTGGTCTGAATGGCGAAGAGCGCTCTGTCAACGGTTCAAAATGTTTTCAAACAAACAAGCAAAACACCCTCTTGCATTTTCCGGAGGCTTTAAACAGCACAGATACGTGCTACCCCAGCCACGTACTCCCAGATGCAAGCTAATGGCACGGGGCTGCCTGCACAAGGAGGGGATTTGGCTCAGCGCTGCATTAGAATTGCAGAATGGTTAGAGTTGGAAGGGACCTTAAAGATCATCAAGTTCCAACCTCCCTGCCCTGGGCAGGGACACCTCCCACAAGGCATATTTTTGTATTAAACAAAGTCGGACCAGAAAGAGGAGTCCAAATGTCTCCGCTAGAAGTTTTTCTATGGGGAAAAACACTTTTTTGCTAGAAGGACCTGCTTTCTGCAGAGCGTTTTGCATTTACTGTGAAAAGAAGCCCCTGCCCGGCCTCTCCGTCACCTCGGGCTGAGCCGATTAAAGAAAAACGTGAAAACACTGTCAACGTTTTCCATGGCAAAGGTGGCATTTCCACGTGCCCTGGCACAGCAGCCCGAAGCTGGTGCTGGTGCCCGTGAGCCGCATCAGGTCCCCCCCCTCTGTATATCGCCGGGTGCTGCGTATGCAATCAACTGTTTACTCGGCATCGGCTATAAATGTGCATTTAATTGGGCACCTTTGCTCCCTTCTCCCCCCTCTCCCTCTCCCAGGGCCATCTGAATGCGAGGGGGAACAGCCCCCGCTTCATCCGCCACCACGCCGGGGTCCCCCCCCCCTCCCCGGGACCCACAAAAGAGAGGTCGCTCCCGTGTCAAGTGGGGTGTGGAGACCAGCTGAGGAGCTCGAGAGCTGAATTGTGCCAATTTGCGCAGCCAGCACCCGCTGAAAAAGCTCCCGATCGGGAGGCATGAGCCGGCATATGGTGCCTCACTCAAGAGGCTGTCATTCAGGGGACCGGCAAGTGATGGCTCTCTCACCCTCCCTTTATGGCCTTTCTGCTCCCTCCCGCGGGTCCGCGCGGGGGCCGGGGAGGACGGGGGCCACGGCATCCCCGCTCCATCTGCACGCCCAGCCAGCCGAGCGTGGATGCTCTGTTCTTTATCCCAAATCCCCTCCTCCGAATATCTCCGACGGCCCGGGGAATTAACCGCTCGTGTTTTCGCGGCGACGGGCGTTTGGGCTCGATTTCATGCCCGTTAATTCCAAAAAAACTGCCCGTGAGAGCGGCTGAGGACCGTTCCCGGGCTGCCCTTCCCCTCTGGCGCTCCTTGATCTCCGAAGCCTCTCCCGTCTGGCTGGGCAGCCCTCCTTCTCCCTCCAGCCCACCCTTTAGCCAGGGCTTGTTCCCGTCCTCAAAGCTGCCCTTTTACAAGCAGAAAAGCTGTTGGCATGAAAGAACTACGAAGAGCCACCACTTAAAGCCCCTTTCAGGAGCAGAAGGTTTTCAGCTTTCAAAGAAAGAGGTTTTTTGTTCTGGCTTTGATGTTTCTGGGGTCTGGGACTCTCCGCTCTTTTCTCCTCCATTCCGAGCGGGCAGATATAATCACCCTCCTCCCTCCCTCCCTCTATTCATCCCTGCATTTTAAATAAAGTAACAACACAATCCCCAATTTGGGAACCGACCTCAAATTAGTGCCTGCACCGCTTTAGCCGGGGAGCTTTAATCAGGTAGTTAAGACCCGGGGTTGTGAGAGGCTCCAGCCCTTCCTGGGGGTTTTGAAGCCGGCAGCGGTCAGTGGGGGGCAGGAGCTGGGGGGAGAGCTCCGGCCACATCCCCCCGCAGGCCCCAGCACTCCAGGGTCCAACATCTCCCAGTTATCTCCACCCGAGACGCCAGGGATGGGAAGAGCCACGTCTCCCTTTGAAGGGATGTGACTCGCCAAGTGTCCCATGCCACCTCCTCAGTGCCAGACGCCCCGCTCCCACCCTCATCTTCATTCTCCCTGCTCTTACTCTGCTTCAACAGCGGCGACTTCACAAACTCTCCTGCCCCGTGTCACGAAACACACGGGAAGAGCCAGAACATCAACAGGGAACCTCGTGGACCCGATTCTCACCCTGGTGCTGGTTCTGGTAGCGCTTGCCCTGATTATGGCCACGTTTACAGGGGGGGATGCTTCACTTCTAGCAGGTACTTGGTCCCTTGTGAAGCCAGATGACTCGGCTGGGGGGGTGGAGGGGGGTGAGA
>JAOXNO010000007.1:5213564-5227210 GCA_028565335.1 Limnodromus scolopaceus
AGCAGGGGAGTTGGACTAGATGATCTCTATGGTCCCTTCCAACTCTAAAAATTCAGTGAAATTCAGTGAAATTTCATGGGGAGGGAAAGCCGGTCAGGGCAGTGTCTCATCTCCTTAGCATGACCCGGGACCGTCCCCACGCTCCGTGTGTGAGTGACACTGAGGGTGGCGGAGCTCCCAAGTGTCTCAGCCGGGACATTTGCACATTTATACAACATGGAGCAACGCAAATTGGGCACTGTCCTGGCTCAAACCCAGCCAACAGCAACGAGAGTGACAGGCGCGGTGACAACAGCAGAGCGACTAGATATAAGAGATAACCCGCTCCCTGAAAATACACCCGGCGCTTTGCATTCAGCGGGGATTTGATTTGATTTTTAACCTGGAGGATACACCGAGACTGAAAGGTTGGATTTTTATGAAATCAAGGAGGGATGCGGGATGTAGGAGGCGGCGGTGGAAAAACCCTGGGCTTGGGCGAGGGAGCTCCGGGCGAGAGGCAGCCGGGCACTGCGGAGGGGATTTTTTTGCTGCACGGCTGCTTCCTCCAGAGCCATTACCAGCGCTGACCTTCGGCTCAGCCAGCGTGGTATCCGCTGCTGCTGAAACCTCATCCATCAGTGACCCCGAGGAGGAGGAGACGCAGGCGATGGGAAACCAGGGGGAAAAAGCAACGTGAAATAAAGAAGAGAATTAGAAAAGCAGGGACCCCAATTCCAAACGTGCTGACGGTGCTGTGCTGTAATTAATAAGCACCAAATCTAACGGGGATTCGTATAGCGCAGGGAAGAGCACCTCATTAATCAAAGCCCAAGGTGTCAAGGTGCCAAACAGGAGGAGGACTCGCCAGACAGAGGCAGGGAGTGGAACGGTCCTCTGGAGCCACGGCTGCGGCATGCCATATAGATCCAGCAGGCACAAAACAAACCCAAAACCTCTAAAATATGACCCACAACCCAAAAACCATGAATGGTTTAAAGCGTAAAGTTCTTGAGGATTCTAGGAGCTTTTTCATGCCTGGAAGAGATGGGGACAAGGCAAGTATTGTGCCAAATGGGATCTCATGCCTAAATTGTTACCAGAAACAAGTCAGAGGCCCATCAGCCATATCAGAAGATGCCAAACGCTGGAGCCTGCAGACATCAATGCAACAACACAGAGGGAGTTATGGTCCAGCCTCAAGCGATGCTGTGCCTGGGGGACTTGCTGGGGACCAGCGAATACACATGCTAGTGAACTGGGCTTACTGGTACACCAAGCAACGGCACAAGGGTGAGGCAAAAGTCATAGAACAGGCTTAACCACCACCCCAATCCATTTTGTCCTTTTTCATTTCAGTGCAGCCATCCTCCCCTTCCCCTCTCTTCTGGCAGCTCTGTCCCGCTCCATCCTGATACTGCAATTTCTCATTCCTCCCTGGGTGCGTTCTCACTAGCTGAGCTCATTTCACTCATGTACCCACCTAGATCTCTTGGACTACTTTGATTTTTTGCCTTGTTTATCTGCTAACACGGTATAATTTAAAGAACAAAAAAGGACTATTCATTTTTTCGAGAGAAGAGAAGAAAAGAGGCTTGCCAGCTATTTAGCTAAGCCTTCTTTGATGGAAAACTTTAGCAGGCAATCATTGGTAAACCCAGTATTTGCAAAATGGAAATAAATGAGAATCGTGTCTGGAAGCCCAACGCGTCCATCTCCCTGTGCTTTGTATTGCTTTTGTGCCAGCTGCCTCCAGATATGCTTATCCAAATCTAAGCATGAGAGCACTGGATGTGGCCTCCGGCCCCAGTCGCCACCACTGGCTTACTGGGAAGCCCCAGGAAGGCTGTTTCGTCGTGATCTCTCCTGAGCAGCAATACAGTAGAAGCAGTGATTGCTGTTTGAGAGCCAGCAATGCAAGGTGCCAGAGGAGACCTGGCAGTGGTTGTTGTCACTAACAGGTCACCGCGTTTCACGTTTAGTAAGAAAAGAGCCGGGGAATGCCGATGTTCGGGAACGCCGGAGCCAGCCCGACCACCACGCGTCCCTCTCCCCGCAGCATCCCCATCCCCAGGTGACGAAGGAACTACCCAAAGCAAAGTTAGACACACACTTTTTAGCAAAGGGTTTCCAGCCCTACCCATCTATCCACAGCAGCACTATGCCGACTTTTCCCTACAAATATAGATTCATAAAAACAAGAGAAACAACAACAACAACATATTAATGCCTCTAGTTGCTTATTCACAGTCAATGGTTATGTTTTCCTTCAAGCAAGCCATTAAACTTGTTAGCTCCTGGTTAGACACTAATTTTCTTTTTCAAAGAAGCAGTGTGTTAGGAATTATGTTAATGAAGTATAAATCAAATCCATGCTTAAGTCGAAAGGCTGATGCCATCTAAATATATCCTATGTATCAACAGCAATACAATTTCATAGGTGTAATCCATCAGCAGCCAATCTGGTCAGCTACTTCATTAAAGATAGATAATTAATGTCCAGTAATAAGCTGTTGCCTTGAGTTTGCTGTTCCCAAGGAAAAAAAAAAAAGAGGAAAAAACCTCCATTTTTAGGCAGTCTTAAATGGCACATTTTAAAGGAGGTAATTGTTGAACATTAATTTGCTATCAATCAGGAGTGCAGTTAAAATTATTTATCTCTTCACCTGATCATGCTGAAAAGCTTGAAAGGGGAGAGCAAACAGCAACAGGAGGCTGCTGGGAACAGGGAGCTGTCGATAACTGCGTCGGAAAATGAGGAATTCCCAGGATAACGGTGACACTACTTAGATATGAATAGGGCTTCCAACATAAAATATGGAGATAACTGAGCAACAAATAGGTCATTTCTTGTAGCACTTCACCGGCAGAGAGTATTTGTGTAGCACGAACACCATCTGTTTGCTGTAACCTCAGCGATGCCGGGTATTTATTGGTACTTGCTATTGTCCCAGGACCTCTCTGGAGAGGATGGTTTGATCTGAAGTGCTTCCTCACTTGGTGTGCGTGAGATATGAGAGCTGGTTATCAGTGGGAATGGGGTATCGATCAACTGGATGGTGATGCTTTGGCCCAGGAACGAGAACAGAAGAGGGAAAGAAAGAAAAGGAAAAGGGGAAAAGAAGAAAAAAACTATCTCCCATTTGAGCTCTCCATCATTCAAAAAATATAAGATATAAAAGGCTTCTTGGCTATACCATGTTGACAAATATCACCCCTGTCTATAACCGTGCCAGGCAGCCAAGAAATGTGTTGGCATGTTCAGACCTGAGAAATCCCAAGGAACGCCAGCAAAGTGATGCTGGGGATGGACTTGGCCAACTCTGCAGCCCCCATTTGCGGAGAGAAAAATAAATGCGAGTTCTCCCTTAAAAGCAATAATAATAAAAGGAACAAAAACTGTAAGAGAGATAAAACTTGTGCTTAAAAGCAGAAACACGTGGGAATAAGAGGACAGGGCAGAGAGGGTAAATGGGCAAGGATGACTTCTTAAAGAATCTAAGTTTTAATTAAACAGAAGGGGAGAGGAGAGGCACTGGGATAAGTTTTGTTATTGTACCTCCCTTGTGTCCTGCTGCTTTGGGAAAGCATCCGTCCCTCCTGCCTCCGCCTCGTTATTATTTGCGCAGGGTACACCGTACAGTCTCTCATAACTCACCACGTTTATGATAAAGCAGAGCAGTTGTTTTTGGAGACAGGCACTTTGGTATTCAGTAGCCCCAGAGGCTACGCCGCGGTGTGCTCTCTCTCCACCATTCATAGTTAACGTGCCAATTTTTTCCTCCCCTTTCTCGAGTGTGCCTGAAGGAAATTTATTGCAGCAGGCGACTGCTATGGGCAAATACTAATAAAATGCTGTTTTGCTGCAATTTGTTTAATTGGCCACAGAAGAGAAGCCTTGCGTGTGAGATCCAGCTTCTGACACCTCCTGCCCAGTCCACAGATGTTCTCACCATGAAGTGCTCACATCTCCGTGTTTATGGTAGGGAGAAAACAAACCCCTACTATTAAATCTTTACTATTGCTGCAGATCTGATTTGATTTAACGTGCATATTTACGGTGGCAGGCTGCTGGCAACCTCCCTGATTTATTCAGCAAAAGGTACTACTTAACATACACTCTCCCCTCCTTGCCACCTCCAGGTACTCGTTCCCATCCCACAATGACCCACTGGAAGTGCCTCCACTGATGGGCAGCAAAGGGGGGGCAGAGACTCAGCTCCGAAATACCGATAAACCTTTGAGCCAAACACATTCAGACATTAAAGTTTCCATCCTTCACTTACCAAGGTGATTGAACTCTAACTAGACAGGCTGGTGTTCATGTTTAAGATATTATTCTTCATGGTAAATACAGATTTTATGGCATCAGCTCAAAGATGAGGGTCAGGATTGGGGCCCTATTGTGCTGCTGCGGCACGAAGGTTTATCATCTCTGGTATTAACAGAAATAACTAAAGCAGCAGATGAACGTGGTCTTGCTTTGCCTCTGACACGGGCTGCGGGGCAGGACCTGAGGCTGCTGGTGAAGACCTGGAGCTACTCGACCTCCGACTCGCTGCCTGGTCTGGGGAAGGGTCGGTTGCGATGTCCATGCCTTGGCCTGTAGTGACACCAGAGGCCTGATCTGTATTTACATCGTGTTTTGGGATCCCTGGGTGAAAGTGCTGATCAGTGCATTTTATTAATAATTCAAGTGGAAAAGGACACCCCAAAAAATTAATTCTTACGTTTTTGTTGAGATGTGACTTGCACATCTCTGCCGGGGATGGTAGTGATTTAGATGCCAAAACAGGTCATCTGGTTGTTTCATACCAGGGTTTAGAAACCACAGTATAATATCTTCACTGGGTTTGAATTCAGATTTGGGGTGGAACGATACGGTTCCTGTTTCACCACGGGTTTGTACGGCAGTGAGAGATTTAAAGCAACAAAGGGAGCTGCCCTGCCATCCCCAATCTTTGTATGCTCATACGGTTTGAGTTAAGAAAAGGAACTTTATAAAGCTATTTAGAGAGATTTTTGGTGCTATAAATCTTCCCTTTTCCCTGTGTTTTTACAGGCAGGAACCAAGTCCATCTCCAGCGCTGGCTGGTGGCTGGGTCTTCTGTGCCAGGTAATATTAGATCTAGGTGAACAAGGACTTTGAGGCTAAGATGCCCTAAACAGTGATTTGTACACACTGAGAATATTACAGCTCTCCTAGGATTTTCCCCTGATACTCATTAAGTTTCCTCTTTGCTGCGTATTTCAAAGATTTTAGGTGTGGGAGCTATAAGACTCATTTAAACTGACTCACAACCCGAGCCGTGGGGAGCGGGGTTTGGGCTGTCACCTCGGGTCGGGCTGAAGGAGAGGAGGGGACAGACGGGCCACCGTGACAGCCCCTGCCTCTTCCCCTGCCGGGATGGAAGTGCCATTTAAATCTACTTAATGTGAGCTCAGTGGAAGGGAAGAGGACACGGGCAGGGACAGGATGCTTCCTACTAAAGCCTGGGTCGCTCTGAGCCCTGGGAAGGGATGGTGGGACCTGGCATTTCACAACCACAGCTTAAAATCCAGCTGCGGTTCACAGAGGATGGAAAAGCTTGTCCTTTGATCCAGAGCAGGGAGTTAAGAAAGCCCAGGGTCCTGGGGGTCTTCCCATGGGAGTGACTGCAGGTCTGGGTGATGGACTCACCATGTCAGAGGTGCCTGTTGCTTCCCGCGGGAGCAGGAGCACCGTCATGCTGCCTCGGGCAGGGGACAACAGCGCCGTGGCAAAGCCAAGCCTTAGCCAATTTGGAACACTGGAAGTCCACCAGCGAAGCGAGTTTGCGAGTTGCTGGCTCTCCTCCTGTACAAGGAGCCCTTGCTGCAGGGAAGGGACAAGAGGAACCTCGCAGAGCAAAAAGCACCAGCGATAAAGGCAGAATCTGCCCAGAGTGAGCCCGTGGGGCTGGCAGACTCGGGGGAATTACACCTGATACGCCTCCAATCCTCGGTACGCAACGCCTCCTCCTGCATAGATTATTTTCTTTGCACACCAAGCCGTTATCTGAAGGCAGAGGATGCACACCATTATCCCCGGGTCTATCGGATCAGCTCCTCCATTCTTTTATCTTCTCTTATTGAGGAGATTAAAACACTGCTGTGCTCAGGGAAGCCCCCCCCGGAAGGCAGAGGCGCTGATTGCCAAAGGGGTGTGGGGCTGTGCTAATTCTCACATGACTTTTCCTATTAAAATTATACAAATAGGTCATTTTGATGTGGGCAAGTACGCAGGGCATCTCCTGTGGCAGTACCGAGCCACCGGCCACCAGTTACACGCCATGGCCAGCAACTTTTCCGTGCAGTTTTTATCCAGATGGATCATTTTGGGAATCTAGGAGGGAAAAGCTCGCTGCCTGGCCAGTTTGCCCTCCTCTCCCACGGCACCGAGCCTCACCACACACAGCCACGCTCCTTGGGGACAGCAGCTGGGCTGGCACGGGGCCATTCATGGCCAGGAGGGACCACTGGTTTGGGGGGGTCTGTGGCCCTGCTGCTGTATGGACCACTCTCCTGCCATCTCCTCTCGCTAGGGAAAGATTTCAAATGCCTGGCTGAATTCCTCCAGACTGCTTCAGTTTAAAAAGTGGGACAGAAAACATCACAAAAAAAAAAAAAAAAAAAAGAAACTTTCAGAAATTTCTTGACTCCAACGAGGCCAGAAGTACTGGGACAGCGGGTTTTACTCACACTGCTCCCAACTCCGGCGCGCTGTCGTCTGCCAGTCTCACCCTGTCTCCCTCAGGTAGCTCTGAAAATGGGTTGAACGCGCTTCTCGGGCCCGAAGCAATATTTCACAGCTCTTCTTCCAACCTCTGGAGCTCACTCAATTTATACTTATTGTGTCTTGCTCCTCTCTGCGCTGCTGGTAGGAACCCCAGAGCCGTTCCTCACTCCAAGGAATTGCTCAGCACCGGAGCAGCTTAAATTATTTCGCTTTGTTCTATGCAAAGAGAGGCTGCTGGAAAGGCAGGACGGGGCAGTGCAAGGGATGCTGCCCACGCTGGACGCCTGGGGAGCAATCCGGTGGGAGGGACCCCTTTCCCAGGGAGCTGGGACAGTGGGAAGGGGGGGGGTGCAGCCTGCTCCTGGCAAACCATCACTTCTTGGCACCTGCGCCCTCGGGCAGAGCTCCAGCAGAACTTCAGCCTGGGCACGGTGCCACCACGACAGACGGCCCCGAGTGTGAGAGCCCAGAGCCACGGCACTGCCCGGAGGCACCAACTTTGCAGGGCTCAGAAGACAATTTCCAGCCAGGGACACTCAAACGCAGCTCCATGGGGAGCTGTGAGCAGAGCCGGGGTTGCGCTGTCGGTGACGGAGCAGAATTCAACGCCTCTCCAAGAAGGGGAGGAACCCAGGTGTGTGCCCAAGCCACGGGGGTTTGGCTTGCTCTGGCTGGGATGAGGCAGGGAACTGGGACCCCCCAAACCCCGACCTCTGCTAAACTCCCCTCCGCTCGCTTTTCCAGCTGCGCCGGGGGGGCCACACCAGCAAAGCAAAAACACAGCCTCCTCCCTGCCCCAGAGTGAAGGGCAGAGCTTTCCATCATGCTGGAAAACACCACACGTGTCCCCCATCCTTGGAGGGGAGCTGTGAGGCCGGGGGGGCTGAGATGCTGCTAGAGACCCCTGAACTGGTGGGGATGGAGAATCCCGAGCCCCCGGCCACGCTCCCCAGCCTGGCAGAGACGGGTGCCGTAGGAAACGACCCCATCTTCTTCAACAGCGCACGTAATATCCTTTCCAGAGGTTTACTGAGGTTACTCGTGTATTAAGTTAAGCTAACCAATTTACAATGCAAATGTTACATAGATTACAAAGGGTAAATGAGTTGTATGTTGAAGGAGATAGGCTTTACCCAGACAAAAGTGGAACAGACCTGTGGCAAACTGCAATTAATGACCCGAACACATCTTCCAGAATGAAAAATTCATCGAGTCCTCTAAGGATATATAGCCCAAGCAGAAGAAATTATTCACCACCTTCTACATATCCAAAGTGTCACCAGGCCTATTTATCTGGCAAATAAAGTACTTCCCTTCAGCCTTAATATTTCTGCTACCCTATGGTCCAGAAGTTCTGAGAATTTTTTTTTTTTTTTAAAGTAGATTTTACAAAGAAAGTGCAGTTCTGGGGAAACTGAGAGCTGGTCAGTTGTTGGGAGAAGGAAGATTGTGGTAAAACGAGGATTCCCACCTGCAGTAAAAAGAGGGGATGGGGGTACCAGCAGCTGGTTTCCAGCACTGGCTTTGCTGGAGACCTTCAGGGCAAGGAAAAAACCCCAACAAACCATTTTGTGCCAGCGTCTCCTGTCCAGGTACAAAAGGAAAAGCGAATCCTTTTGTAAAATCAAAGTGAATAAAGCAATAGGTTTCCTTCGGGCACATCGGGATGGGTCCCTAAAATTTGAGACACCAACACAGGCCGGTCACTGGATAAAATCCGAACCGTGACATTGAGGGAGGCGATTCACAGTCTGACCACGCGCAAAGGGGAGATAAAACCTAACTGTCCCGTTGGAGGTGGCACCGTTTGTTTCATTAATGCATGTAAAGCACTTTTGTGGTCCCCAGGTGGGTTGGGAAGTGTTGTTATAAAACTGGGACTAAATCTGAGATATTCTTCTCCTTGCCTGTAATGGGAATGAACAGAGCAACTGCTGAGCAGACCCTCTATGGTTCAAGTGATTCAATATTTCTTTATGTTTTACTGCCCTATCACTGGTGAATAAACAAAGGGGGAACCAACTATGGATGCCACAATTCATTTTAAAGAAAAAAGTTTTCTTTCACCATAAACATCAGTTGTAAATCGACGGCTGCCACCCTCATTTTCCTATTCCTACGTTCTGCTGTGCCTGTAACCCCAAAGAGCCCGGGAGCCCCCTTTAAGCAGCAAAGCCCTTCCCAGGGACTTGGTGACAGCGCTGGCGCTGGGGGCTGGAGCAGGACCCAGCCATCTCCTTTAACCCCCGGCGTCGCACGGGGGGTTACACTGGTACTATCTCACCTACACGTTTATCTGGGGGAGGCAAAGCCTGTCACAATTTATACATTAACTGTGTCTGGCAAGGCTGGCCCCCAAATAATCTAAGGGAAAGGAAATTAGGGGAATTAAGGTGGGAAGCAGGATGCTGCCGAATCGCTTCAGCTGCCGCTTGCCCTCCAGTAAATCGGGGTACAGCCCCCAGGGAGCACTGAGAGCAGAGAGCCCATCGCGGGGTACGGGGGGGCTGCCCACCCTCCGGCCCCGGCTCGGCCGCAGCCCGTTCCCGGCGCAGGGGGAGCGCTGCCCTTCTGCTACTGTTTGCTGAACAAAACCAATCCCGTAACTCAGAGCTAACCGGTTAAGCAGCACTCATCATGCCTAATTTACAAAAGAAGGGGCATATTTCAAAATATTTATTCTGCCTTTCCCAGTTGGATTGGCATAAGCATGTGGAAATCTTCGAGGAATCAAACAACTGTTAATCACCTCAAGCTATTCCAGGCTGAGTTTGCTATGTAAGCTGCCGCCCTCTGTTTACACATAAGAAGCAATGACTCAAAGAATCCTATAGAGACTATTTTTTTCCCCCCTCCTTTTTAAGGGTAAGGTCTGGCCAAACGGCTTAAAGGGCCCAGCTATTCAGTATTGGAGCTGCACCTTCTCGCCTCCCTCTCTTCCCCAGTAATATCTGCATTTGTATTCAGCTGGTGAGCGCTGGTGGGATGGGAAGGGGGAGGGAGAGGCTGGGGGTTCCGACGGGCTGGGGGCTGGGGGCCGGGGGTGCACGGATGCTCCCGAGAGCGTCGGGCGAACGAGGGCAGGGCTGGATGTCGCCGGTGGCTCGAGCATCCTCCTGCCCGCTCTGCGAAGCCGCGTGGGGTTAACAAATCCCGGACCCACGGCAAAACTTCCCCTCTAAAAGGCACCAGAAACGGAATTTCAAAACCCAGCTGCTGCTGAAAGGGGGAGTGGGGAGCAGAAGCGGCATCTCAGCTGTGCGGCTTGGACCCGCTCCCCTTCCCCGAATTTTTGGGCTGCTGCCACCCGTGGCCCCGGCCCCCTCTGCCTCGGCAGGCGCCCACCTCTCCTGACCCCAAACCTCAGAGATGAGTCCCCCACGCGGCACAACAAACCCGGCATCGACCACCACCTTCAGTGCTTTTTTTTTTTTTTTCTTTTTTTTTTCCAATGAAACCAGGCTCCAGCCTGTTCAAAAGCAAAGCAAACCCACCCGTGCCCCGCTCTCCTTCCCTTTCATCCCCCTGGCAGCCAGCCGCTGCCGCGAGCATGCGCCGGGCTCTCCTTCGTGCCGTGGCACCGCTGCTGAATGCTGATGAGAAATTCTTGGTCCAACCCCAGGCACTCATTTTCAAGTAATTAACTTGGCACCACCACAGCACACAGCAGATCCGACTTTCCCCCGACCAGGAGGATAACTGAATTAAAAGGCCAGGTGTGGGATTATTTATGGCTAAACTTGCTTCTTCCCCACTCCCGGTTTTAAGTCAGCGGTGACAATTTTACCTGGATTCTCTGTTTTCCTCCCCAGCCCGGAGTCTGACCCGTTTCTTTGTCGGGGAGCGCAGCACGAGGGCAGATGTGGTGGGAAGCGGCCCCGGGATGCTGGGGGAGACCCCGAGCGCTGCCCCGAGGGTGTCCCACCCTGGAGCTGTCCCCGTCCCCACTAACAGGGCAATTCTGGGGACAGCTGAGGGGTTTTTACCCTTTCTACCACATTAACATGCTGTACATGACATCACCTGTTACCAATATATCTTAGCCCTGAATATGTGTGGAATGAGTGAAATCCCTGCCTCTCTCCAAAGTTGCCCGCAGCTGAGCTGAAGTCAGAGCTCCTCTTTGCTGCCCCAAATCCCCCCTCAATCTTCCTCCTCCCAAATCAACCCTTGCCTGGAGCTGCAGAGAGCTGGGAACAGGGGGAAAGGAGGATGGTGTGGTGGGGAAGGTGAACATTGTGGTGGGGAGAAGGACGGTGTGGTGGAGAAAGAGAACATTGTGGTGGGGAGAAGGACGGTGTGGTGGGGAAGAGGACAGTGTGGTAGAAAAGAGGATGGTGTGGTGGGGAAGGAAGATGGTGTGATGGGGAGGGAGGACGGAGTGGTGGTAAAGCCGTGGGATGGAGAACCAGGACCTCCCCCCAAGCAGTGTCGGTGAGAGCCATCCGGCTGCTCCTCCCCGTGGCTGTGAGAGCTGCTGCGATGCTACTGCCCCTTGGGCTATGCTGGCAAATTATTCATGATTGTAAAACCTGGATTTTTCTACACAAAAACCCAAGCCCAAACGGATGAAACAAAAAGAGGTGACAGATATGGGTCTCCTGCCCCAGACCCCACCACTGGGGTCCCATGTCTCCCAGCACCGCTCCTAACGATGCTCCACAGTAATTTCTGTGAAACACAACCCGAGGTTATATTTTATACCAACATGGGACTTCTCACGGCAGAGCCTGCAGCCCTCAATGCAAACACACCTCTGCAGGTCTGCCGGGACTGATAACGGGAAAGGTAAAACAATTCCCCAAGGTCAGTGGCGAGGAAAAGACCCGGAGGGCTCCCTTTGCACAGCCACTGGCACGTCCCCCCTCACTAGGTAGTGCAGAGCTCGGGGTGCACTGCTTTAGGGCAGAAAAGGGAAAACCTGGTCCCCAGAGGAGCACACTTGGCCAAGCAGGGATGCAGGCAGGAGGAAACCATCACTGCAGAGAGCAGAGAGGAGAACCACGTCCCGCCAGGCACGGGGAGGAAGGCTGCGGAGCGGTGACATATGAGGATAATGAGTGTTGACATATGGAGATACAGCCAAACTGAAAGCTACATCCTATTTAGCTTTTAATTTGGATGCTCATAGAGTGGATTCTGAAGCCCTGTTTCATCACTGCTCTTAAAACGGATCTGACTTATAGGAAACAACCTGATGTGAAACAGCGTTACTTATAAACTTGACTTGAATACCACCATCCGCTCCCCTGGATATCCACCCTGCCACATCCCGCGGCACGTTTGGGCAGGCAAGCTGTGCCCCCGGGAAAGGATCCTGGCTTAGGAAAACCACTTACTTTTTCCATGGGAAACCCACAGATCTCGGACAAACAGCGTGGGTGATGTGTTTGTCTTAGACATGTAGGTTGGGGCCAGGTCCAGAAAAAAGAGAGATACGCTGCTGAGCCCACCCCAGCATCCCTGCAAGAGCCGCCTGGAATAGAGCTGGCACGGACATCCCAGCTGTGATCACACCTTCCCTCCCTCACAAACCCTTTCAGGAACTTTCTGAGCATCTCTGTGAGCGAAGATGCCGGGGCAGAGTGCAGTGGCCATCCCCACCTCCAGGCCGGCATGGGGACAGCTGGGACAGGAGATGCCTTGGTGCCCTCCACTCTCCTTGGGTCAGTGCCCGGCCGCCTGCCTTGGCATCTCCCCTCCAAACCTGCCCCACTGAGCCTTCCCCAGGTTCTCCTCTCCCACTCTGCTCCCAGCCAATCTTCCAGTTACTGAACTTAATTGGGGAAGGGCAGCGAAAGGTCCGCTACCTGTGGCTCCTGCTAATCGTGTCCCAGATTCCCCCCAGCAGAAACATCAACCAGAATAAAATAACAACGACGACGACAACAGTCACGTTACTATTTTCATCTCTGCTTTTGCTTTCTTCTTTTAAAAAGTAATTCCTGACTTGCAGCGCAGAAGAGGCCCCTGTGATCCCCGGGTAATGGCCTGCCCTCTATGCAGAGTGGAATAGAGTTAGAATGAACGCTCCAGAAACCCTGACAGCCCGTTTAACAAGGTGTCTAACATCCCATTTCCTCTGCACTTCCTCTCTCCTTAATCCTTTTATGCGAAACTCACTCAGGAGTAAGCACGTGTGAAATTGAGGACTCTCTAATACACATTGCGCGACACAGGCTCACTGAAATGGAGTGTCTCAGCCTTGTTCCGTCAAACAGTGCCAAGAGGAAGCCGACGTTAATCAAAGAGTCTTTTCCATGTGTCCAGGGCCTTGTGCACCCGCAGAGCAAATAAACAGCTTTCCGCTGCCACCGCTTTCCCAACACTTTCATCTTCTTAAAGCTCCAGATCCGACAGGGCAGTTCGGAGAAGCAGGAGGGGTGAAAATGGAGAGAAGCAAGGGGCACCCACACACCCAGCCTCCCGACGGCTCCTGCTTTGGGAGGGAGTGTGGAAGGAGTCGGCGGGTTTTGATTTTGCTGATAACATCTATGGGCAGCACGAAGCAGCCCCCCAAGGCTGCCGAGCATTGGAGTTACTGGTCGGCATGGCCACCATGTACCCACAGCGCCAGGAGGTCCCCAGAGCACCCCATGGTATGAACAACGTGGGGCAGCGGCTGGGTTTGGAGGCAGGGACACAGCTTTGAAGAATAATCTCACAGAATCACCTAGGTTGGAAGGGACTTTCTAAGATCATCTAGTCCAACCAATGAAAAAAAAACCCAACAAAAAAACCCCAAAAAACCCCACCAAAAACAAACAAAAAAGCAAACAAACAAAAAAACCCCAACAATCACCACACAAACAACCACACACCACACCCAAAACACCACCAACCCAACACTAATCCATATCCCCGAGCACCATGTCAACTTGTCTCTTGAACACCTCCAGGGATGGTGCCT
>JAOXNO010000007.1:5249953-5260665 GCA_028565335.1 Limnodromus scolopaceus
ATCAACCCGTCTTTTGAACACCTCCAGGGATGGTGCCTCAACCACCTCCCTGGGCAGCCCATTCCAATGTCTGATAATTAGGGCAAGGACTTTTCCCAGGGACTACCCTCTTCACGAATGCCTGCGTATAATATCACAGCACAGCTTCTTCCCCCCTCCTCTTTGCATTAAACATCCTCCCCCGCCACACGTGAAAGAATTTACCGTATGTTTTTATGGCGATGCAACTGCAGATGGCATCGACAAGCATCCAGGGAGGTGGGTAGGCAGCCCCGCGTCAGTGAGGGGGGCTTGGAATACGAACGGTCAAGGTGTTGGTAAAAAACAGTAGGTAAAAAAATCCTGAACTAGGTCATAAACATCCATTTTTCATCCTCTGCAGTGTGACTATTGCCTCAATACGTACACATGTTGGGCAAAGTAGTGCTACTTGTATGGCTTGAGTTATTTCTTAAGAACAAGACATTTATATTCAGCTTCATAAGGGGAAAATACAGATAAGGAAGGCTCTTTCCTGCAGCAGAGAAAGTCGTGGGATGAACCTATAGCTAGGAGCCCATGCCAGGCAAATTCATACGAGAAATAGTGGTAGAGATTAGGAACGGTGAGCAGGAAAGCATTTCAACAACGTGCTATGAGAAGGATGGATTCCCACCACTCGCTGTCTCTTCCTCAACCTGAGGTTGCCTGTCTAGCAGAAATCCTGTGGCACAATTAGGCTACTGGTCTCAAAACACAACCTAACAGAAGCTCAGGAGCCCATCGTTAGCCTGAGATCTGATGTAGCTCTCCCTCCACAGCTGCTGGGTCGGGAAGGGAAGCTGACAAAATCCCACCTGGACGAGCGATGTGGTTTCTCATACTGGGAATAAATGGTTCGGAGCTCCTTGCTAACAGGAAAAAGTCATTTCAGTGCAACATCGTTGATCCCCTCTGATTAAACCTGTGGGTCTTAAACTTGGTCTTCAATCAGGCCTTTGAGAAGTCCCAACAGATTACAACATCCCTGTGCTTAGCCATCATAATGACTTGCAAGTGATTAGCTTAACCAGCATTTCACCCAATTCAATTTCCATGGATGGCCTATATGTACCAAGAAAGACGTTCACATTAATTTTTACATAATTAAATCAGGAATGACCCTGGTGCCGATGAAATAAAACCTCAATTCTTCCTGGGCTGCACAGTGCTCATCTCGGCTTTAACCCTCAGAACATGAGACCGACTCGGCTGGAAGGGACGGATCCGGCTCCGGCCCCTCTCCCGCTCTTCCCTGCCTTTTCCAGCCCCTTTGCCCTCCCCAGGTCGAGTCACCCCAATGCCCGTCACCCAACCTGCTCCCAGTTCCCCAGCACAGCACCAGTAAGCCCCCTTGCATTGGACAACCGCACGCCTCACTTCAACTTCTCATGGGATGACCCATGAATTTTCTGGGAAAAGCCTCAACAAGCAGCACAGCAACACAAGAAGGTGTTGACGAGCGACATCCCAGCCATGGGGTCGGGGCTGGAGCTTTGCAATGTCAAGGAGCATCCAGCCCTGGCACCCATCCACTGCTGTGAGCTACAATTTACATCTCAGTCCAAACAACATCCTGCAGAAGGCAACACCCACAGGATGGATGCAGCAAGCACGAGTCCCGGTAGCGCCTTAACCAAGGAAAAACTTGGAAAACCAAGGAAAAATACAGAAAACCAACCGGGGGACACATGCGTGAGGGCCAGGTCTTCCTGCAGGTCCCCTCCCAGGAGGAGAAGACCTCCCTCCCCTCCTTGGCATCCCTTCCTGCAGCTCCGCAAACCCCTCGGCGCCACTGCCTGCTCCCACCGCTCGGTGCTCGGGGTCCTGACCGCTCGCCAGGACCTGACACCGGACTATGCAAACTAACGAGGATAATTACTATGCGTTTTGTTAAACAATCCCCCTTCAGAGGCGGCAGCGATTACTCACTTCTACTGTAATTTTAATTGGTGGGCAAACATGATCTTTGTAGAGACAAAGCCTCATTCTTCTCTCTCTTGTAACAGTTTAAATCAATACTAACCCGGGGCTGCTTGGAAATATTTAATGAAAACTGTTTTGACAGAAAATTGGATTCTTGATGGGGCAAAATATTTGTTTTCAACGGAAAAGTTTCGCTTTGTCGAAAAAGGCAAAACTTTTCACTGAAAGGTCAAATCGCAGGACACAGCCATCGCCCTCGCGCATCCTTTGCTGCCGACGCCCCGGATAAACGGAGGGTGTGCAGGGAACTGCGGGGCTGAGATTGCAGCCAGGGCTTTTTGGGGTTGTAGCCAGAAGCCCCACGGCACCCGTGGAAGCCTCTCTGCGAGGGTTGACGGTCAAAACCTTCGTGCTGTGACTTACCCCGCTGTGACAAACGCCACCCAGGGATGTCCCAGGAGGAGGAGCAGGGATCGGCGCAATGGCACGGAGCGAAGCGAGGGCACGGATCGCAGCAAACACCGCGCCGGAGGGTTTTTGCCTGCGCGTTCACCTTGAGGTGAAATTAGCGACGGCAAAAAAAAACCTTACTCAGGTCTTGGCTAATGATTATCCCATTAAAGAATCAGCTGACATAATATCATTTGGTAGTTTTATAAACCTCAGTGACAACAAGACTGATGAGACCTAAAGCCCTGACAGCTCATCTGCCCAGAGAAGAGGAAGGTACAAGAATTTGCTATTTTACCGTATTGCAAATTTCACGGTACTAAAAAAAAAATATATAATAAAATAATCCTCGGCAAAGCGGGTAACCTTTGCCCATCTCCAGAAACACACGTATATTCACACCCAGCCTTCCCAGCCGTTGGCAGCTTTCCATCAAGCCTAAGCAATGCAAGTAGAGCAACTCACAGTGAGTGGCCCTGGTTGCACGATGCCCAGCCCTTGGCAGGACCGTGGGGACGCGGTGGCCGTGGGTGCCCCGTCCCTGCTGCCCAGCTGCTCTGGAGCCACCAGAGGCACCTCCCCCTGAACCCCTCTGCTGTAGTGACCCCCCAGGACCACCACGGGTGATGCTGAGGAGGTTGACCTCCGTGAGCTGCCAGCGCTGGCTCCTACCCTGGTTCAGCCTCCGCCAATTCAGGACAAGGTGAGGCCAACCCAAAAAGTCACTCACACGGCGCCAGTGTCTGGTACAATTAGCCCATTTAACGAAAAAGAAGAAAAAAAACCAGGTGTGTATGCTGGAGTTCCTCTCCTTACCCACATCTCTACGCTGATGCTGGCAGGACAAGATGCAACCTCAACGGGTGTTCATCTTCTTCATGATGATATAAGTTATTTCGGTAGCACACGTGGGCTGTCTAAAGGAGGCAACATCACAACATGCAAACAAACGCTGGCCGGCAAGTCCCTGGCTTCCACTATGGGCTAATATATGCATATATAGCCACACAAACAGACATTTAAAAATATTATTTTTTCCAATTCTACCAAAAAAAAATCGCCAAGTAAAATAAAGCGTTGGCCTAAGGCATCGCTGCATCCCCAGCATTCACTATTATGCATTTTAGAAAAAAAAAAAAAAAAAAAGAAGCTTGCTTTTCTCCCCCTTGCCTGGGTGTCATGAGCAAGAAATGAGCAGCTGACCTGAGTTTGAATTTAGAGTGTTCATTAATAGGATATTATGCCATATGCTCAGCACACTGTCTTTTTTTTTTAATGCAGCCACCAATTTGAGAGAATTTCTAATTAGTAATGGTATAATGAGAGTATTCAGAGGCTAATGTGGTGGGTGGGGAAGCGAAATAGATCGCTTGGTGTGGACTGGAAATATTTCTGTTCGAATTCCTGGTGAAATAATGACCCGCCGTAAAAGGCTGCGATCTTTGACAAATGAAGGACGTTCGGGGAGGTTACATTAACTGCAGAGGGAGCATTTATCAGAGGAGGGGGGGGGAAAGGTGAGACAATTTGGGCTGGTTAAGCTTAATGCAGGGAATATCTCAGAAGGAAAAACATTTTTAGCCGGGGCTGGGCTGGGCTGAACGGGAGGAAGCACAAAGGAGGCCCCGGGTGGGAAAGCCCTGGCTGGAGAGGACGGAGAGATGCTCCCTGTGGGGACCAGTGATGCTGGGGGTCCCTGCCCGAGCCCGGGGGGCATTAACCCTCACCACCACGCGAGCTTCAAAGCACCCAGCTGGGTACACGGGTGCAAAACTCAGCCTTATCCAGCACCAGTAAATATTTAGTTGGTGCAGGAGCACAGAAACCCTCCCATCGGAGACGCAGGCGATTGCTTCGCAGCAGCGGGGGGCGAGGGGGTGCGAGGGAGCAGGGTACCAGGTCCATGCAGAGCCCAGGACTCCTGAAACGCCTTTGAAAAGTGCTTTTGCAGTATATTTGGGGGTCAGATCATTTAATATCTACTCTGTTCTAGAAAATTGGGACTAATGAGGCATGGAGGCAGGTTGGTGTTTTGTGGGAACTCCTTGGTATAAAATGTTCAATATATTTTTAATAAGGTAAAGCTTTGAGGATTGTGAGCTGGCAGAGAGCTGGCATGTGCTTTACCCTCCCCTGCAGGAGATAAACCTATGCAAAATACGACAGCAGGCACGGGTCCAGATATGTCCATCTTAAAATCTCGAAGCATCCTTCAATTTGAACTAATTATTAATTTTTCCTCCTAACCCACCCAGTGGCACGAGGACTGTGATTTTACAGAAGAGAAAAGGGACAGATTTTCAGTGGTTTGCAAAAAGCCAGGCTGCCATACAGAAAAATGTTCCATCCTCTGTTAAAAATCCCACAAACCTTATAAATTAGAAAATAATACATTTTCCCAGAAGACAAGGGATTTGGTCCGGTGTGGACATGGGAGTTGGGCTGTCTGGTCCAACAGCACAAACCCATTTCTTTGGTTTCAGAGGGAAATTCCAAACAGCGATGGGGAAAATCAGAGTGCTGCAGGTCTAAAAAATAAAAATAATACAATTACTGTCCTTCCTCCATGTCCCAAGCAGCACTAAGTCCCCTCTGAGGGAATACACCTGGTGTTGCAGGGGACAGCGTTCCCAGCCTCGGGAATGCCGTGGCTCCTACACGCAGCCTCTGCACAAAAGCTAGGACACATGCAGATTTCTTCAAATGAGCCATAATTAATTTGCCTTTCGATTGGACCAATTAGATCTTTAACACTGTAGGAAATAATTTTTTACTAACGATTAAGCTGAAGAGCGGGAGTTTTCCTCTCCTGTGAAATGTTTTTACTGTATTATCATATTACCTTTAAGAAAGCCAATAAAGTTCTAACGACTGCGGGGTCTCCCCGGTGCCTCCTGGGCTTCTTTTGCCTATTGCGACACACAGGAATTTTACAGAAACAGATGTCACGGGAACGAAGCAGCCTGAGATCGGCAGTAAATGATGAGTTTTGGTAGCTATGAACCAAGAGGAGCTGGAAAGGCAACCATCTACTCGAGCAGATCTGCTGGAGCTCCAAACCGGGCTTGTTGTGCAGGGACCGGCCGAGCCGCCAGACGCTCGGGTATTGTGTAAACCCTGCTCTGAAAATTAAATATTCATAATGCTCATATTAGATTCTAGAGCATCTTTTAGGAAGAAATAAATGAGATTTGCTTTAAAAGAAGAAAAAAGGCATAGGGGGGGCCATGTAGAACCAAGCCACAGCTTCATAAATAATATGTTTTTGTGCCAACACTCAACAATTAAAAGGCTTAAGATCCGTTTTGGAGAATGAATCAAGCTTAAAATTCATTCTCCTACCCTCATCCACGTGCCACGGAAAATTAATGCATCCCCCCAATATATTTTTAGAAGGAATTTATGCCTTGCTCTCACACCATCCCTATTTTCCAGAGTAATAGATGTGAGTGGTGAAGAGTACGCAAGATTTTTTTTCCCTTCTTTAAAGTAAATCTCCATCTTGTTGACAGCCGAACCCAAACCTGCCAAACCTGAAGGGTCTGCATCGTCTCTCTATCCTGCGCTCCCTCTGCCCTGTGCCCACCTCCTGAGACTGGGGGCAAAAGGCACCGTGCAAACTGTCACCAGGACAGGCTGGTGGCTTTGTGACATCCCCCCGACCGCATCATTCCCGGCACTTGGATAAGGGAGAAGAGGGAGGGGACACGGGCCAGCGTGGACAGATGTGCTTGGTTCCCCCCATCCCCGGGGATCCTGGAGGCAACAGGCTCTTTACGACGTGTCCCTCTGCCCCTGCCCCACTGCTCCCACCCTCCAACGCCGCATCCCACCACGAACATCACCCAGCTCATTTCACAGCCCATTAGCGAGAAATAAATATTAATATAATATGATATTATTCTGATGAAAGTGAAAAATGTGACTATAATAAGGCTATCGTGTTCTACTGGATTAATACGCCTGTTAATTACCAGCAGTTCCTGTGGTCTCCAGCCTAACGGATGGCCCTTGGTGAGCAGCGCTCACGTTCAGGAGGTTCCTAAGGCTCAGAGAAAGTCCAAGATGACGCTGGTGTGGACATATCCCAGTCCATCACGTGCACTTTGGCGGCTGCACCGGTCCCATCTGGGAGCCCATGCAAGAATAATGAGCAGCCACCGGCACCTTCAACCACAGGGACGTGTGATGGAGACAGCGCCTGGAGAACTGGCTCTGGTCACTTTACAGGCTCCTGGGTGCCCTGGGAAGTCCCTCCTCTCTCCTGTGCCTCCCTGTCACTGTTTGACATCTGCACTTCAGGGGTTAAGGCAGCAGAATGTTTTGTTCTATGGCTCCAGTGGTTACAGGGAAGAGGCCTCTGGTCCTGCAAAATGTTTGGTTTTGCAAAAAAACCTCCAATCTAATGCTCTTCTATTCAACTCAAAATGAAACTTCCTACTTAATTAAAAAAATCTATAATGTCAAAGGTGAAAACGCTCTTGACAAATTTGGTCCAAAACCAAAATTTCCAAATAGAAAACTCAAAAAAATCCCACCTTCAGATTGCCAAAGAGAAACTTGACTTTCCTGCCACCAAAAAACTTCATTTCTTATTTCTTTCTGCCTGGAAGCACTATCCAAACTCAGCCTGAACTTCAAAATGGGTTGTCATCCCCAAAATGTCATTTTCCAGTGACCGAGCTATCCATCCAAAGCACTCCCCCTCCCAAAACACGCCGGCCGTGCTGCGTCCTGCTGCATCCCCAGGGACCACCGGAGCCTGGGGGGTTTGCAGGGATCGGAGCACTGACTCCAAAGAGCCGAGGCCACTCTGGAGAGAGCTGCAGGAAGGCTCTAGCATGATTGAAATAATCCTCACCACAAAAAAACCAGCCTGCTGTGGGTGTTCTCTCCTCCATGCTGGGGAGCCAAAGTGCCTTCTGCCGGTGGCCCCATGTCACACAAGGTAGGGCTTGACCAGAGGCACCCCGAGCTGCCATCCTGTGGTTGATCTAAACCAGCCCCACCTCAGCTGCACCATTTTGCCAAAATCTCCCAAGTCAAAGGCTCTTTAAACTTTCCCACCCCGGCTTTGCAAACTTTTCACCCATTTTTTCCAAACCGACACACCAACTCCCACCAAACCCCTGCTCTGGGGAACGTTTGTTCGAAGCTTCCCGACACGCGGGCGTCCCTCCGGGGAGGTGGAACGGATAAGGCTGACACCTCGAAGGAGGTCCGGAGATGAAAAACGTTAGAGATGTGACAAATACGTGTCAGCACAGCCCCGGGGCTGGCAGCTGCCGTGCCCCTTGTCCCAAAGCCACCCGTGCAGCGTTTGGCCGGGACCCCCGTCTCGCCCCAGCCTCCTCCGAGGGAAACGCCGCAGCCTCCTGCCAGCCCCCCCTTCCCTGCAAAATGTTATTTAAGAAGTTTTGCCAGCTTCGCTTTCGCACAGCCCGGTGCTGTTCATTTTAGGTTTGCTAGAAATGTTCTCCAGCTGAATACTGAGTGAAATAAATTCAAATCCTACTCTGCAAATGACACTGCACATAAATATTCAGTAAATTAGCAGCACACTTTTATAGATTTATCAGTCATTGCTGGCACAGAATGACAGGCAATGTTGTAGCTGAAATATTAATGCTGACAAATTAATGATTTCTGAGTAAATGATGTCATTTTTGCACCGTTTCATTAAAATTTACTCACTTTCAATATCAGCTTCATTTCTACGCCAAAAAAAAATTAAAATCATTTTCATTCTCTTTCTCTCTCTCTTTTCCTCTAGGAGCCTTTCTTTGAACCCAAAGAGCATAAATTTCCTACCACTCTGCTCTGAGGAGCAAGAGGGGCTGAAGTTTGCGGGGAGGGAAGGTAGTGGAGCCCCGGGATGTTCCAGCATCCCCATCCCACAGTGCACGGGAGTCTCCTTGCATCCCACTGGAGCTGAGAGCTCCCCCACTTGGAGCACTGATGGGATGCTACGGAATAACCTCCTGCCTTGCTGCCATCAATGAAAACCTGAAGACACCACCACCAGCATCGGCTGATGCTCTACTGCTCTACTCTACAGCCCCTTCATGCTCTGGGCAGGATGAAACGTGGCAGCAGCCAGTTTATCACACCAGGCATCAGGGATGCATCACTGAGAGCATCTTCTGCCACCCTTACTCAGCCAGGAGGCTTCCCGGCATCCCAAGCCTTGTGGTGAAGGACAATAGGCTACAAACAGGCGGAGAGAGGACATCGGCATGTCACCCCAACCAACCCTACGTGCCCCAAGAAGTCCCCAGAGCATCCATGAATAGTAAAGGAATTCTCCCACGCGTTCCCCAAAGCAAAACGGGGAGCACCTTTGGGGTTCACAGTGGTTTTGAGAAGAGAAAAGCTGGTTTTACCCGCGGCTGCCTATCGGGGATCTCCTCCCTGGAGCCTCTGCCACCCGCTGCCATCTTTACTACGCCGCATTGGGTATTTTGGGCAAATTACCCCATCAAAAGCCTTCCCGCCCCGTCTGTCATCCTGGACAGGACTGGTGACATCTCTGACAGGTGACTGACAAAGACAGTTGTAGTGGATAAAAAAAAAAAAAAAAAGAGGGGGAAAAAAAGGGAAGAAAAAAAAAAAAGGCAGAGAGAGAGCAAGAGAGAAAGAGCCCGGAGAAGGTTTTACCCAGGATTCCCTGGGCTGAGCTATATCAGTCAATCTCCGGGCTAATTCGTGTCAGTACTTGTTTCCTATCTCCTTGAGTCTCCAGCGGAAGGTTGATAAAATTGAAGTGGAAATGAAGTTGGATGCACAGGAGGATACATACAACAATAGCCTGGTGAAATGGGTTTGTATCCCTGATACACTCTTTGGAGCATCAGGATTCGTGGTGACCTTGACAGCGTCCTTGGGAGAATAAAATAAAATAAAAGAGGGAGAATTTCTATCTGCGAGAAGAAATTTAAAGCAAAGCGCTGCGTTTACCACATCGGCGTTGCAGCGTGGAGGAGCGACGGTGGCTCCCAGCGCCGCGGGCTCGGCTTATTTATCCAGAGGGAGTTGATGTTTGCACAAGCGCTTCCCCGGCTATCTATCTCAAATGCAAAGAGAGCGACTCGTTACAGCGACAGAAGATGCCCGTTTTCTTGCAAGAAAGCCTCCGTTGCCTCAACTAGTTGTTGATGAATAGAAGGAAACTTGTCACAGCTCCTACACAACGTCCCTCCGGGTGTGTGTACAGCCGGTTTCTCTCCAGGCTGCCCGCACCAGGTGTCAATACCGCGGGAGCATCACCTCCGAGTGAAACTCCACCGAGGCGCTCGCCGTTAAATACGAGATGAATCTCTGTTTGCCAGCCCCCTTAAAACAAAAACATTGAGAATAACTGCGGCGAGATGGAGAGGGGGATGGGGGAGAGAGCCCACGGCAGCCTTCACCGCACAGAAAAAGAGGAGCCGCTGTTGAAGAGCAGAGGCCGTTACCAACAGGAAATATTACTGCAATCCCTCACTGCGCCTGGTTTTTAAGCCAGGTGCACAGACACGTGTGTAAAACCCTCCGCAGCCCCTTGTGTGACACCAGCACCTCCCTCACGGAGAGCTGCGATGCCCGGGGCCGCGTGCTGGAGCCGCCTGAATGATGGATCAAGGGTTTCCCACAAAGCTCAGAGCAGCCCACGTTTTTATGGGGTTGGAGCCAGGAGGACCGTATAAGGTGTCTATTTTAATTGCAGATAAATACAAAGCCAGTAGCAGCCAGTTTTCTTTAGCTACTTTTTCTGCTACTTCTAGATCTCATAGTCTTGAGGCCGGGTGTTGACACTGGGGCCAGAAGACTCTGCAGACACAGCAGAGGCACGGGGCTGGCAGTGCCTTGTTCGTAGATCTGCAGAGATACCACCAGGGAAGCTCTCCCTCTGGGGACTGAGTTCATACAGCATCGTATTTTAGCTTGGTGGAAACGTTTGTTGATTCCAATTTGTTGGCACTCCAGTGGAGAACAAGGTTATGTAGGTAGAACCCATACTTCCCCTCTATGTGCACCTGATGAAATAGAGTTGGGATGCTGCCCCTGGCTCAGTCATCTCAAAGCTTTTGCCTTCCTTTGCAGAGACCTTTATGGAAGACAAATTTAAGTAACAGGTTTAGGACCCTTGCCTCAAGAAGATGCTGTTCCCAAAGAAAGTGCAGAAAATTGAACAAAACCCTTTAACAACATCAAACCAAATGGATCCTGGAAATACTTGGAGCAATGAGATCATGGAAAACTGCAGCTTCTCATGGTTTGTCTGGGCCTGGCCCTTGGTCCCAGCAGTTCCCAGCAGAGTGAAGGTGGAGTTAAGACCC
>JAOXNO010000007.1:5283296-5306747 GCA_028565335.1 Limnodromus scolopaceus
AGGGAGGTGGTGGAGTCACCATCCCTGGAGGTATTTAAGAAGCGTGTAGACATGGCACTTCAGGGCATGCTCTAGTGCCTGAGATTGTGGGGGTCTTTTCTGTGTGCGTATGGTTGGACTCGGTGATCTCAGAGGTCCTTTCCAACCATGAAGATTCTGTGATTCTGTGGTTGAGTTTCTTTATCCCGTGTCTTCCACGGTCCAAACTGCAACAGCCAACTGCCTTGAGTAGGTTATAAAGTCAAGCCAAAACCCCACTGTTCAAAATCCGAGATGTTTATTTAAGGGGCAGCATCTTCCGCTGCGCTCCCCACCCACGATACCTTTTCTCTGGCTGGGGAAAGTGCTGACCCACTTGCTGGACCAAATTAATTAAATCTCATTCGCTCATTAACACTAACTAGAGAGCGACTGCTTATTTTAGAACCTCAATTATTTCCCATCCTCTCCTCCAGAAGGACCACAGCATCGAGTAACCATTTGTGTGACGGTCGTGACGCTTCCCAGGATGCTGACGCCGGCGGGGGCTCAGTTAGAAGTTCTGCAGTGGCCCTTTGTGGCCAAGCAGTGGCCAAGTGTCACCATGGCTGATGCTGAGCCAGCCCGGAGAGCTCAGCTGATGCCTCAGCTGCTAATTTACTGCAGGGAAAGGCTACTGCCGCTATATTTTGGTTTATGGCAACCAGGGCAACACCTTTTAAACTGACAAATGCGAGTGACACGGGGGAAGGCTTCGACAACATCTTGCCAGTTTGCGGGGAGGGGATGGAGGGAAGCAGCCTGGATCATAAAATGCTGGCTTTAATCTTCCACCAAAAAAAAAAAAGTTTACAAGCAAGAGCAGGGAGATAAATATAATTACAGTATTCTGAAGAGCTCTGTGCATACGTGCACCTATTTCTGATATTCACCAGGGGAATCGCAGTGTCTTTGTTCCCTGGCAGGGTGTATTTAGACAGCACCGTACCCCCAGCCCCGTGCGGGCAAACACAACTCCTCGCTTTTAACAAAGAGTATTTTCTAATAGAAGGGGAACTTCTAATGGGAGGTTCTCTTCTCTAACAAACTCAGTAGCCGAGCAGCCCAATTGGGGCCATCCCCTCGCCGAGTCCCGGCGAGCTCAGGGCGCCGAGGACAACGCTGACCTGCCACACTGGCCAACAGCAGAAATTAATGCTCAAGCTGGCATTTTGAAACCTCCGAATTAAATGACAGTATCATAAATCCACGATATTACCTTGAAATGTCATTAGCATTGCTGACGTTTCAGGTCAAACGTTTGAAAACATAAACAATCCGAGGAAAAACATTAGCTCTCAGAGGGGGAAAAAAAAAAATAAAATACCATTTATGGGCTATGGATATATAGTCTTCTGCACTAGTTTGAACTTATTGCAGCAGCTCCTGTTTATCTTGAACAATCACTTCATAAACTCCAATTCCAGGCCTAAAAAGAAGGCAAACACTTTTTATGGACTGCCTCGGTTCATTTAGTTCAACTCATCACAGCTTTGCTGCTGCAAGGTGTGAGCGGATCCCTTCACGCCGCGCAGCTTTCTGCCGGCACAGCCCTTGGGGGACGGCGAGCGGGATGACGCCGAGCTGTCACTTTCTCCTCCCGATGTTTTACAGCCGCCGCTGCTGTAGGTGGTTTCTGCTTTTCCTATCAGGGTGACATCTGAGTGCCGCTTTCAATGAGGCCAAATGGCCAAGTTCTAGCAGGTTTTGGACACCAGGAATTAATCAAAGTTCAACGTTTATGGACCGCGCTCATTCATCAGCGGGAACAGCCACCACCACGCCAAGCGAGGACACCTGGCTTTTCCTTCTGGTTCTCTTTCCCAGCTCTGCAGAACCGGGGAACTTTGGTGATGGGAAGGCGGTTTGGACCGTCACAGCTGCTCCTGTTCAGCATAAACCCCCCCAAAATCCCCTGTCTGATCTCGGACATGTCACTAACCTGCCTGAGAGCCAGCTCATCAGCTGTGAAGTAGGTATATGTGAGGCAAAGACCAGCCTCTGCTGAGTTAAATGCTGATTATTTTAACCCTTTCCTGTAAGGGCTATAGCCAGAGGGCCCGAAGCTGAGCCCTCTGCCTTTGGTTTTCTGTCGTCCTTCTTTCTCAAGACAAACTTTGAACATTTCCATTTTTAGCTTTACCATATGCACCTTCAAAAAAGCACAGGGGGCTGATGGCCCTACTGTAGAGTTAGGTAACTTTTTCCAGAAGCTTTTAAGCACACAAATTTGATACTGTTCGGCCTGTTCCTTTGGTGTTTGCTTTCTCCTGCTGGGGAAGCACCGGAGCAGACGGGGCGGTAGGTAGTTCGGGAGGTGCTTCCAGCTTTCCTTCTCCTCTCCCTACTGAGGGCAGAAGAGAAAAGCGATGCTCCCGTGCCTCCCGGCTCCACCGCTGATCCGCAACATATTGTCTCTGACTCATGCCTGCGTCGGGAGCGGAGTTAGCAGGCTGCGAGGGAGGGAGGGAGGGAGGGAGGGATGCTTCAGTGGTACCCACGCTGGCACCGGGGCCAGAGCCGCCGAAGCCAGAGCCCTCTGCCAGGCACAGCACCATCCACCCCCGGAAAAAAAAAAATAAAAAAAAAAAAAATAGGGCAATCACGTTTTCAGCCCTGGAAGCAAACGCTGAAACCCTTGAGAGATTTTAACTCATTAAACTTGCCACGTGTGATGGAGATGTTATCCAGCCCGTTGTAAAGAGGTCTAGAAGAGAGCTGCTGCATAGTTTTAAAGTGGCTGCTATTAAGATGTTTTAAAGAGGGCGAGCGGGTGGGTTTGCGTGTACAAGCGCGAGGGAGAGAGCGCACACGCAAGGAAGTGAAAGAAATATTACATGAAATAAAGAACCAATTAAAGTGGGGGGGGGAACACGGGACACAGACTCTTCAGAGTGATTGGCTCTGTCTAAGCTGAGAACTGGAGCATTTAACCTTTTGTTTGTGTTTCACCGAAACGTTGCCTTGCTATCTGCCGGGGTCACAACCAGGTCACAGCCACAAACCATCCCCGCCACGGCCGGTCGCTGTAAATCACCGCGGCCGGGATGCAGCCGGTGCCCAGCCTGGCCTCAGCCCAGCCCTTCCCGACATGCCTGTCACCCCTGGAAATGGTACTGGGATGGCAATCAGGCACAAATCGGATTTTGGTGGCAGCGGCCGCCGTTTGCTTCTTTCCGGAGGATTGGAAGAAATCCAGGGCCGTGCAGAATGGATTTTGCGAGAGCGCGGGCACTTCTCCATCCTACAGCCGCTGGCCGGGGCGCTGCGGATGAGGTCGTGTCAGCTTTACAATAGGATTGATCTGCCCCGGGACTCACGCTGGGAGCAAAGTTGGCACTTGGAGTCTTCATCCAAGAGAGAAACGAGAAGCTCAAATCCTCCTTTCGGAGGAGCCTGAATTCTAATACTGTGTCTGAACACAAGATTAATTTAAAATCGAAATTTTCACGTGTAGGATAAAAATTTAAAGGGAATTGTTTATTCTCAGCTAAAACATCCCCCAAACCTCTTGCTTTGAAAGAGAAACTCGGCCAAAGAGACAATTCTAGTTAACTGTTTGCAGCCCAGAGGCGGGTCCATTGGTTCGGTCGGGACACGCTGCTTTGAAGCTGATGTACAAGCCAGGCTGAAACGCTGACGATCCCCACAGGGCAGCAGGAACCCTTTACTTGGAGCATAAGAGACTGGAATCCTCATGCAGGACCAGCTGACGGAGCCACACCAAGCCACAAACCCATCCCTGTGCCAGCCAAGACCTGGTTCCCTCTAATAAACCCAGGATTTGATGCAGAAAGCCCTTCCTAACCCTCAGCCACATCCCCTTTCTCGATTAACAGCAATTTTGCCATATTTTGCCCATCCACCAGACGACAGTAACCTCTTGCTTGGTAAATTGCATTAGTTAAAAGCCTGTTAATTAAACGTACCATGGAGTAGAAGGAGAATGGAATGAAAACAGGGTGGGCTGAGGACAGCAAGAGGTCCCCTTTGTGGTCACGGAGCATTGGAAAGAGTGGATTTTTGCTTTTAAACACAGGTTTGCCTTTCTGCTACAAAATTAGTATTTTCACAGTTGTTCTGGGGTACAGTAATAATCTGATATAGATATGTTAAATCACATGTATTGAGTGTACCAGCAGGTACTCATTTTGTAGGGTACCTTCAAGGGGTTGTCCTGGAGGGACGCAGACAGTAAGGAAGAGGGGATTTTTACATAATAAATAAATAAAAAGCTTTTTCTGTGAGCAAGAGCTTTTCGAACAAAGTGAAAACCACACAAGAAAAATGTTAATTTAGTCAATCTTCCAGCTTTTCAAAGAAAAATGGAATCCAAAATATCCAAAGTCTGGTAGTGAAACATGGCAGGAAGAGGGCAATTTTTTTAACTTACGTTTTGAAAATCAAGACTGATTTCTAATCAAGCAAATTCCTCCCTCCTTCCCCAAGTTTCCAATAAAAAAAATAGGTAACTTTTTGAAGTCTGCTAGGAGGGAAGGAATTATTGTCTCCTTGGCAGTTGGCTAAAAAAGCGCTCAGAGGCAAGCAGAGAAACGCACCGCTTCACGGAGCGACCACGGCCGCATCTATCCACAAGGAGCTTAGCTTATTTACCTAGTAATCAAATAAATTGTTTCACTCCATCTCTCTCGGCTCGAGCCCTCTATTTATCCCTCACGCTCGCACCAGCCAGCCTCCCCGCACACGCTGCAAACCGGGGCAGCAAAAATAGTGCAAACACGAGCCCGTCTTCTCCTTCCACGCAGCCACCAGCATTAGCCTGACCTTCCTCAGCCACGTGCTAAAATACTCCTGTCGTTTAAGTGCAGGATAGATGCACGTCACCCGTGTCCTGTCGCACTTCACGGCGTGCACGCTGGATTTGGGACCCCCCCCTGAAGGTGTAAACCCCTTTTCTCGGCCGCTTGAAACACACACACACACGGGCACCGTGGACATCCCTCGCTGCGTGTCCTTCACCCATAGCAGCTCCTCTTTTTCCATCGGCTCATCGTTTGTGTATTAACTCTCGATTAGCTCAGAGCTGGCCCGGTTTCTCTGCCCCCCTGCTGTAACATGTTAATGGAGGGTTTGTACCAGCAAAGCGAAACGGCCTCTTTGCCCAAGAGATTTTCACTTAAACATAAAGCCAGAGCAGGAGAACCCCGGCAGAGGCTGCCGTCCCCACCGCTGTCCCCCGTGCGAAGTGGAGGGACAGTCTCACGGAAGGGCAGGTGTGTTTTTTGGCACACCACCGTTTTCTGACTCGCTTTCACACATCTTCCTCGGCTGCTCTTAACTATTTTGACTTTCAAAACCATAAGCAAAACAAACCAAAGGCAGCGCAACCTCCAGAAACCCGTCCCTGGGTTCTGTGTGCCTCCAGGACGGTGCCCATGAAGGTCCCGCTGTACCCAGGAGCTCTGAACAGACCGGGACCATCTGCTGCTCCCAGAACTACTTTACTTCTGGAACTGAGGTACAGCATCCTTACCCTCAGCCTCCTCCATCCCACCAGAGAGAGATGAGGGACCTCTTGCAGAGCAGGGAAGGGGAAACCTGGCCCTATTTAACCTTAACCTAGAACAAGAGGATCCCCATCAAGACAAAAGTCTCGTGTTTTGCTCTCTCCCAACAGAAAGATGCTCCCAGGCAGGAGGAGGACTGTGGTGACAGACCAGGACACTACAACAGCCACATGCTGGAACCACGAGCTGGGATGTCCCCAGCAATGCCTCAAAGCAAGAACCCCCTTGGCAATGGACTGTGTCCCTATCCTGGTGCTAAAGAGCATCACGCTGGCATGAACTCCCCAGAGAGCAGGAAGGTGCCACCTGCCCAGCTCTTCCACAAGCACCGAGACACACAAGGAGATACGAAAAAATATAATTTCCACTATCAGAGAGAAATCCAAATAAACTGAAAAGCAGAGCCAAGCACACGGCTGTGCTTTCAGACAGAGGGGGCACCGCTGGTTCAAAACAGCTGGAAAAACCAACCCAGAGGTCCTGGTTCAACATCACAAGTTAAACGTGGATCTAGTTCTGTTCACGTACATCCTGCGCTTAAAAAAAAAAAAAAAAAAAAAAGGGGGGAAAAAAAAAAGAGAACCCATCCTAAACATTCATAATGTGCATTGCTAACTGCATATTGCACCTCCAATCATTTGTATGACAGAAAAGGAACCTAATCCTGAATCTGAAAAACTATGTGATGGAGGATTTACAGTATTAGAAGGCAAACAGTGGCAGGTGTAATTAGGAGAAAAATTTGTCATGCTCTTGACTCTAGGAGAGAATGAAAGGTCTGGAATAGCAATCTCCCAAGTGTTTACCCAATGTGAGCGCACACAAGATGGAAAGCACATTTCCGACCACGGACAGATTAATATTTGATGCCAGAAAGAGAAATGCACGCTGTTCATGTTTATTTAGGATATTGTGAAATACAGTGAAATTTGCAATTTTATTGGATTCAGGGGTTCTGTGTTTTTGAAAAGTCCTAAGCTACTGTATGTTGTATAAGAAGCACATATGTTAGTAGTTTAGACATGCCAGCTGCAGAGAATGAAAGGGCTTCCCCTCCCCCTGATTTTAAAGAAGGGGGAAAAAAAAAGAAAAAAAAAAAGAGATATAAAAAGATTAGCCGCAGGATAAACTGGGAAAACTCCACTGAGCTTTCTGTGTCTCTTAATACTAATTTTAGTGGCTAGAACTGACACAAAGGAAAACGATATCTAGGTTACTTTGTCAGCCACCGCGACTCCGAAACGTGGTATTAAGGCCACACACTCTTCCCACGGGCTGCGAAGAGACCCAGCCTCGGGGGTGTTTTGCTCTGCCCCATGAGGGTGTATTTCGGGGCCACACGACGCCGACCACTTCCCTGTCCCAGGCTGATTTCCAGCACTATGGGCACTTCTGGAACTTTGCTATGTTTGCACAGAAACACCCAGTTCTGCCCCCAAAAGCGGGCGCTCCTTCAGGATGGTCTGACACCCTTTCCCAGGCAACACCCGGATGCCAAAGGCTTTGCCCCAAGGATGATGACAACAAATAAATCAGTAGTTCGGGGTGTGAACGTGGTGTAATTTTCTTTGTGCACCCTTCCACTAATTCGCGAACTAATTGGTTGCAGAAATCAGACGTGTCTGCTCTTCCACAAACTGCTCTTCAGACAACCTGGCTCCCAAAAGCTGCCCACGAACCATGTGAACTCCCCCCTGCTCTTTGCCACACTGCAGAGCCCTTCCAGGAACAATTTCTTTCTCCAGAAGTTAAAAATTTGGTCACACACAAAGAAAAACACCACAGAAAATTATATGGACGTGTGTTAATCACGTACAAACCCGTGCACATCACGACCCTCCCTCAGAGGGTCCTCCTGGCTTTCGTCTGCGAGCTGGGCTCTGCCTGAAGGTTTTGGGGTTGGATACAGCCATCCAGAGCTGCTGCACGGAAACCCAGGAATGGGAATAGCGAGCAGGTCTCAGGAAACCCAGGAATGGGATGGGAGAGCAGGTCTCAGGGAGACATACTCTGTCCTCCCTGCAAAAACCCGCATCCTCTGCGGTGCTGTGCGATGCACACACCCTCGGCCCTTTATCCCTCTCCAGCTCAGGGACCTGGAAAAGTTGTCCCCGGAAAAATAAACTACCTGCTTTTCGGTGCCATTTTTACAGTGCTAGCGTTGGGCATACAGCCTGAATTTCTGCACGAGGGTGGAAAAAAGCAGCGCCGAGTTATATCCAGCCCGTTCCCGTGCCCGGCAGCACAGCTCCCCGCAGCCCTGCCGTCGCTCTCAGCCGCGCAGCGCGTCCCCGTGTCACCGGGGAGTGCCGTCCCTGCATCCGCAGGGGCTTTGTCCCCAGGGACACAGCCGAAGCCTTTCGGGAAGGCTCCGCAAAATTACGGCTGGGATGGTGGTGATAACACACGTTAAAAAGGAAATCAGGATATTCTGGGTGAGGAAAAAGGAGGCAGTTTGCTTCTCTCGTTCCCCTGCCCAGTTGCGAGCCCAATAAAAGGGATATATTATTCTCCTACACATCATTGGGCAGGAGAGGAAGTGTGTGACAGCCTCCATATTCCCCGCACGGCCCGGGTAGGGAAGAAGGACGGGAAAATTCTCTTTTCCCACTGGCAGAGCGGCAGAGACGGGGGTACCCGGTCGCTCGCAGCGATCCATCGCACGGCGAGAAATGGGTTGCAGAAGCAGACACGTAATTTGTAGCTGGAGGAAGGAGGGCCGTTTGTAACAGAGGGGAGGGAACGGAGAAAGGAGGGAATAAAGGGCAAAATGGAGAAAACACGCCGAGGGAGACAAAACCTGGAAAGGAAGGAGATCTGCGCAGAAAGGCAAGGAAAGAATAAGTGGTGGGAGTAATAAATAAAGCGGGTTAATGAAAGACTGAAAAAGACATAGGGAAATGATATGAATACATCGCGGCAGGAGGCGAGGGGAGAGCGGAGCACGGGGTGAGGTGGGAGGAAGAACACGTGCGGAGGTTACGTGGTGCCTTCATCCATTTCTGCACCGAGGACGTCGGCTGCCATTAAAATATGTAAAATGGCCAGAGAGGCAGCGCCTGCGCGACCTCACGCTCGGGAATAAATGACCCAAAATGGTGAAGTCGGGGTCAGCCCCAACTCCTTTGTGAGAGGAGGCGCGTTTCACAGCTCTTAAGACAATTGAAATATGAGCAAAAGCAATTAATTAACCCAGCGGTGCCTCGACGGGCAGCAGGTAGAGGAAGACACACCACATCCGTGTGTTGCTTCACGGGGCTGCCACTTTGTTCGAGGATTTCGTGGTGCTGCACTAAACCCCAGGGTATGATTAAAAAAAACTCTCTGAACTTTAGGAATTAAAAATACTCTGGCTATCATAAAGGATTATACTATCTGTGAGCGTGTATCACACTCATAAAAGCCAATTCATTTATACAAACCCCACAAAAATACGTTTTCTATAGCTGTGTATGTATACACACACTGAAGTCTCCTAAGAGGTTTGCATGAGACAGACTTTTCCATGAACCCTATGCAGCTAAAATTAGTATGAAAATGGTGGTGTTTCATAAAAGAAAGATATGTGGATGCCCGTAAGTGCCATTTTATTTCTCAGTGAGAGGATAAAGTGTTTTTTCCTACATAATTTTTGATGTAGAGGCTAAATTAGGCCCGAGAAGAGGGACAATACAACTTTAAACATCATTAGTATTCAGTCTACGTAAGCCAACCAACAGCAGTTATGTATTTTTGCAAGTATGCATATAATTTATTGTGGAGAACACAATTTACATGGGTAGTCGATGCCTGTTTTATAGCCTCACAAATAGATGTATGAACTCAAGCATATAATGGCTCAACCAGCAGGCGCAAATACGTTCTAAATCTTCTAAATGTGCTTCACAAAAATGTAACTGAGGAATATAAAACAGATCAATTCTTGCATGTTATATATTGGTTTTTGATTTACAAATCTAATCTGGGAAATTTCTTTAGAAATGAGTGGATTTTTTTTTACTGAACTTCTTCTTTTACAGGATTGTGCCAGTCAAATCCTAGAGGATTCCCTTCTGTATATGACTAGGTTTAGAGGGTTTTTTATTATTATTTTAATCTATGTAGAGAATACAGTATATATTTGTAGCATTTGATTTCATTGCTTCCTGTATGTCCTAGTGCTAATTTCCTAAGGAAACCCTTTTCCGTTATTTACAAGCTCGTAACACACACGGTGTGTTTTATCTACGTTTGCCCTAATTAGCTTCCCAAAAAGAAAAGGAAAGGAAAAAAAAAAAAAAGAAAAAAAAGCACATTACTGTGTGGATTCTTGCACATCCCAGAAAGTTGGCAGTTTCATTTCTAATTCAGGTGCAGGGGGAAGATAAAATCTGGGTGTCTGGAATAAAACACATTTCTAATGGGATGGAACGACAATCCCTTATTACCTCCCACCATTTTTCTCATAGTTTTGCTCCAAGTACAGCAAATCCCTGTGCTATATTTTTTCATAATGTATAGCTTGCTATTACCTCTCAAGAACAATTTTTATAGAGAGGGTGCCCTGTTCAATAGATCTGTAGTGTCTCCAAGGGGGAATTCACACAGGGTTTTATTTATGGTTACACTCAACTATACCATGTTGCCAAGCTTCCCCCTTTGGATTTGTCAAAAAAATACTCCTTTCTCCACCAAAGCCTCCGCATCACATGGGTATTAAGATATAAAGGAAATAATTATTTTGCCCTTTTTAAGACCCTTATGGCACTTGTCTGATATAACATCAAAAGAATAATAATAATTAGAAGAACAAAGTTGGATGTTTGAATATCAGAGAATGAATATTCCAAAACACAGGTTTTTGCTTTGAAGCACGGATTATCTAGAATCTCCAGAAAGATGATTGTTGCTGACTGATTGTGTGTTTTCTGACTCACATGTGAAGCATTTATCTGTCTCCAAAGGTTTCCGGTATCATCTTTGCTGCTACCAGAGCACAAACAAATTAATTCTACCATACCCCTCCAATAGTCTTCAATTTAGATTCAAATTTTAGCCCTTTCCACACACAGCCCAATATTTTCTGTCCAATTAATTATAAATTTTTAAAAAAATCACTGGAACTTAAAATCAAAAGAAAAAAAACCACTTATTAAATAAAATAAATCCTTCCTTGTGATGACTTTTCCTCCAGCATTAATTTCCCTGTGGGGGTGTGTGTCTGAGCATGTCTGTCTGTCTCTTTTTGGGTCCCCGTCTCTCGCATGGGGACTGGTGGAGGGACAGGTATGCCATTACACTTGTTCATTATACAATACACGGGGGAGCAGAATTGGGGCCATTCATCTCCCACAGCCCGTCGCTCCCAGTGCCCAGCCCTGCTCACCCCAGTTACCCCAAGGCCCCCGGCACCGCAGCAATGGGGAGAACAAAGAGACCATTCCGCTCCGGGTACGACTCCGGGCACCACCAAATTCACTGTCCTGAACTACCTTGGAGTGAGACAGTGATGCGGGAGCTCAGAGCTGCAAAATAATTTACGAGTCATACTTGGAGGGGGAAAAAAAAAAAAAAAAAAAGAAAAGCACGATGTCATTTAAGGGCTTAGTAATGGTTTTGTTTGGGTTTTCCAGAAATAAGAGCAAAGCCAGAACCCTTGGCTCTGAATCCCTGTGAAAAAAAGACGCAACGACAAAAACACCCTGTGAATTTCGATGTCATTCTCCCTGAAGAGTACATTAAGAATACTTATTTTCCCACTGGGGAAAAGTATCTCATTTTCCGGAAAAGAAATCTGGTTTTTTACAGTAAAAACTCTACAGCTTTCCTATGAAAAGATCAGTGTCCCAAGCGACAAAAGTTCTGAGGAAAAAGGAAAACGCTCTTATGACAACAATGATATTTCATGTTAAAACCCACACGTTTAGTTACCACGAAATAGCTGTAGATTGTCTTTTTTTCATTACAGAAAGTTCTACCACGTGCTCTATTTACTAACAATGACTGTGGACCTTAAACTTGTCCAATTCCTGTGAAAATCCACCTGGCAAAGCCCAAAACACCCATTTGACTTTCCTGATACAGGTTTTTAATGTGATTTTACCGACCAGGCGAAGGTAGCAGAGCCTCGCGATCCTCAGGGTCTTCCCCAGGCCAGAGGAGGGACAATGGTGAATTCCCTGGGTGGCCAAAGGAAGGAGCTGCTCATGTCCCACCAGGGTCATTGTTCATCAACCACGAGCAAAGGTGCCATAACCTGCAACACCATGCACGCCCTCGTACGCACAAGGGGTTTTATTTTATATGAGATGTTCTCAAGAAGCTAAAGGCTTCTCTGCTCCTGTCTTAGCAGGAGACAGGAGGTGATGTGAGCCCTCAGCTCCACGCTGAAGGTTTGCCTTTGTCAAGTCAAGGGCACCGGGAAATAACCCTCCTCTAGCAAAATCCTGCAGAGCACCGCGCACGGCTGGGCTGGACCTAATGACCAGGCTCAACTCCCAGCTCCAGAACAGCAGCAGCAATTATTAAGGAAAATTTGGCAAATGAAAAAAATTCAAGTCATCCACATCCCTATTTCCCTGATCACTGAGCAGAGTCTGTGCCGGTGAGAGCAGCCCTGAAGGTTGGAGCCCTTAGAGATTATCGACGGCACGTATTCAGGTTAAAGCAGAGCAGTTCTTTCAAGGTGGATATTTATACACCAAGAATTTAGAGGCAGCCCAAACTCGTTCCATGTAGGACACCAAAAAATCACCACGACAACTTTGAACAGAGACATTTAAACAGAAAAACATCAATAGGTCATGGAAACATCCAGGAGGAAAAAAACTCTCTTTGGAAGGTTAAAATGAGTAAAATGAAAAAGAAGTACCTAGAGACACTTCTGCTTAAAATAAGAAATGTAAATGTTTCTCTGCCAAAAAATCATCGGTTCACCTGAGGATAATTCTCTAGGGCCAGTCATTGCAGCTAAAGACAGCGAGAGAGCACTCTTCTCTGGAAAATCAGGCTCCTGGAGTGCCTGAGAGCTCTCGGCTCAAGCACAGCACCAGCACACCCATAGGTTCTCCATCTCAGGGGGGTTGCTGCAGAGGGGACCCCAGCCCCAGACGAGCAGCCCCAGCTGCCCTGGCATGGCAGGACTGTCCTTGCGTCACCCACTGGGACATCCCATAGTGTCCCAATGCTGTGGGCAGAAAGGTGCTGAGATGACACCAGCCTACATGACCCAAAGACTCTTGCTGATACTCTCATAGCCAATGTCCTCAGTAAGGAGGTCTGCCTAAACCTTTGCCATTGTTGATGATTGTAATTAATAAATAACTACCCTCTAAGAGTCAATATAAAAGTATTCCTTTTGTTAGGATCGTTAGTGCTGCTACAGTCACTGGAGATGGTGATAATCTAGCCCAGGAGTTCTGCAAATGTAGGTTTATATGTGGGAGTGCAACTGGAGTTAAATTTCCAGACCAAGGGACGTGGAGCATCCCCACTTCATTTTAATTGATCCTGCCAAGCAAGATTGATTATCTGCGAAAGGGCATATTAACACTAGAGAAGTAAACAAGGATCTCTGCTGGCAGGAAGCAGAGATGCCATAAGTGAGTAGTGACTCTGCTTTTAGAGAGAACAAAATCCTGTAGAAACGGGGAAAACCAGGGAAGCTTTCAAAAAAATCTTTCTGAACAGAAAGCAAGAAGGCTGGCTTGAGAAGGAGTGGAGCTTCAGTACAGCTCCGGGCACACACAAAGCCCAGTGAGATTCTGGTTGTCATGGTTCAGTCTCCAACAGCATCCACTTCCTCCAAGATTTATGGAGAACACCTCGATCAGACCAGCAGTGTGTCTAGGGACCACCAGGATCCTCAGCCTCCCACTGCTCAGCCCGTGCAGAAGAGCCTGCTGCCTGGGCCTGATTCAGGGTCTCTTTTCAAAGTAAGTTTCAAGAGGAAGGTTGCCACCAGCTTTGATGGGCTTACTAAGGAGTTGAATGGCCTAAAGCCACCCAACTGGAATCCACAAGGAGGACCAGCACACCCGCTGGGTCTCAGTGTATCTGATGGTCCCTCTCACTCCATCAACCGTTTCCTCCCTCCCAGCCACGGCTTGGTCAAAATGCTAAATGCACAAATGACCCCCATTTATGGTTGCAAGTAAAAAAAATATCATCTTCTTCCTTTTAAGGCAGGCTAAAATAATAATAATGAGAAAAGACACACAAGCAGGGAGAATGCATGGGCTGAAGTCACATCCTGTTCGTTCATTACAGTAACAAATGTGTTCGACAGTAATTATCCAAAGGGGAGAATTCCAAATCTTCTCATCTTGCTCTCTCCTAATTAATTAATAGTTTAAATGTCATCATGATGGGAAGTGCTCATCAGAAGCAGAATCTGCTGCCATGATTTACAACTCTGCCTCCAAAGGCTCTGAAGCAGTGGCACCCCGGGGTTAAATTTAATTCAAAAATGTAAGGCTCTTATTGCGCTCCTAACCATTTTTGCACTGAAACTCCCCCATTGAGCGAACGGTGTGAAGACAAGATGCGGGTGAGCACTTCCTTCCCCTGGATATTTTTTTTTTTTTTTTTCATCATTAAGTTGGAAACTGAAAGATTAAATTAAAATTAGTCGTTTGTCAACTTGTTACAGATTTGTTGCAGATGGCAATTGAGGGCCGAGCCTGCTGCGCCGAGCGGATCTAAAGAGGGGCCCTCGTACTTCGCCAGCGCCGATGTCAGAGCTTCTAATCCCGGCTGGGAAGGGAGCTCAGCGCTCCAGCGCCACAACAATGAGGGAAACGATGCCGTCTGCTCGCAGAGAGTGACGTGGTCCTTGTTCCCAGACAGCATCCCCCCCCCATGCACGAAGCATATAGCCAATTAGCCAGCACAGCTCTTCTCTCCTAGCAATTCCGGGCTGGGATAATTAGAATTTGCACTTAACGTAGCCTCTCCTGCTGCAAGAGGTTTGCGTGGTGCTAGCAACCCTAAGTGAAGTTGTGAGCCGAAGGCAACATCAGACCACAGTGTCCAGGAGCAGAGACTTCCCTGAGCCCAGGGGAAGCCCACCATGGCCAACCCTTGCATCTCTTCCACCTTGGTTCTCCAGGCAGCTTTGGGACTTGGGAACTACCAACACCGTTTTGGTATGCACCAAACCATGCTCCCACGAAGGAGAGTGAGATGCCAGTTTCCAGAGCACTAGGACCAGAGCAGCTTTGCAAACCTGCAGCCCCACGCTGGCTTTCCTGCTACTCAGCATCTCCCACCAAACACAGACCCTGCAAGAGCAGAGATTCATCCCCCTCAAAGACAGGAGCCCAGGGCAGGTGAGACAGATTGAGACTGTCTCCACCAGTAACCACACAAGAAGTCAAGGTGAGCAGCTAACCCTGGCTGCCAAACTTTTCAGGTGCTCACACATTAGGCAAGATGATGAGTTTAGGATTCCTGCATAGTTGGTTACCCACTGAAATTGTCATCTGGGAAGAATAAACTACACTTAGAACCTGAAGGGAAAGTCCTCAGAACACTAAGCTGCACAGTAAAACTAACCACCATAATGCCAGGGAACAATTCACACATTCTCCACTCATTAGAGGTTTTTAAGCATTATTTTCAACTAAAAAAAAATAAAAAATAATCCAAGAAGTTGCTTTTCAGGTTGCAATGCAGAATTCTGTCCAGCTCATTTCCAAATGAAACCCTGAATACGTTATCACCAAGCATCACGTGCCCAATGGCAGAGTAGTCTCATGGGAACTCACACACGGGGAAAAAATTTTATGCGTTTGGAGAAGCCTTTACAGTAATCTGGATTTTCAAGCACCAAGAAGCCAGCTGGGAGCGTGATCATCGACACCCACTCCCATGTTGGTATCTAAATAACTCCTTGACTTGCAAAAAAATGCTCAGCATCTCCAGAGTGCCACCATGACACCCACCGGGTGTTCCCGAGGAGTCAGCGACCGCTCTGATGCAAAGCTCCTTCCAGTTGAGCTCCATCTGAGCTGACGGGGCTCAACGTCTCTGCTACACGAGGATGGGATTCAACACAGGGCAGTGAACGACAGCTACCGGCCACGTGTCCTTCACCGACGGACCCACTCCATTGGGCTGTACGTCCCACCAACCTGCTCGCCTTCTCAAAATAACGATACCCCGTTCTTCCTCTCCCACCTTCCTCGCACACACACATGCAGACATTTTCAAATCCATGAGGTAGAAAAAAAGGAAATTACAGATCTTTATTTGCCAACTTTGCACATTTTCTCCCTCCCCCCCCCCTTTCCATAAAACAACTCTTTTATTCCCAAGAAGGAATGGGGGGTGGGAGCTTGTTATTTTTCTATTTCAGATAAAAGGTTGGCAAAAGAAGAACCCGATTCATGTCATTGTATTTCCTTATTGTCTGCATTAACCTTCCCCATGGTTACTTGTTCTTTGTAATGTTACACTTGTCTTGCTGCAACACATGAATACCCGAGCCAATTTTGTCATGCAAATGAATTCAGTTGGATTGTAAATTGTGTGAAGGAGCATTAGTTTATCAGGAACCCGCCTGCATGCTGCACCCAACTGATTTCTCCTATTCACACCAAGAGTGCAATGTTTCCTAGTTGATCCTGAATGTCCATTCGAAAGCTGTGGATTTTATTATTATTATTATTATTATTTGTAAGGACTTTTACATTTGCATTTAATTATTTATTCAGTCAGTCACAAAGCTGTATTCCTTTTCTAAAGCCTGATTTATATAATCAAAACCCACGGCTATGCCATCAAAAATGAAATATTACTGCAACCCATGTTTGTATTTATTGTAAGACTGAATGGAAGGCTTGTACCCATGCTGGTAGGGAAGAGACATTATAATCTGGGAGCCGTCAGGTAGATATCGTTGTTGGCATTTCACACTATAAAATGAAAATATTTCTACTGAGGTCGATACCTGTATTTAGAGTGACATTTCTTCAGCCAACCCTGAGGTTATCACCAATCTAGAAAGCCCACTCAGGACAGAGAGACAAATAGCGTATCTACAGCACAACCTCCTTTCCTCCGGCTGCCAATCATCCCAGGAAAGGCACTGCAGGGAAATTCCAGAGCTTCCCTTAGTTTTCACCAAAATGCCCAAACCTTTATCTAATTGCAGGTCTTCTTTCCACCACCCTCCTGCACAGTGGAGGGGAAAACTGCCCACCAGCCTCACCAAGGTCCTGGTCACAACAGCTTCTGCTCAGTACCTGCAATGCCCCACAGCGGGACTTGGCCCCAAACCAGCAGTGCCCCCTAAACCAGTGCAGATGTCCAACCTTCATTTCAACCTCGGGTTTGCCAGAAAGAGCTCGCACAACTTCGCTTTTGAACTGGAGACCAAAACCCACAATCTAATTTCAGTACCGATGACGAAGCTGAAGCCGGGAACGCAGACCAGATATCAACAGCCAACTCTTCAGCCTGCCATGATTTGTAGCAAGACACAAAATTATCAATAAGTTGGTGGCAACAGCGGAACAACCTCCAAATCAAGTGCAACAGCCTTATTGCTCTTCTTATCTCCCTGCAGACTAGGCACTATTTCACGGGGAAGCTACAGAAATGAAACCAGAATTCACATTTCCTCACAATTTTCTTCCAGAATTATAGATGGAGTCAATACGCTGCTAGGCATCCGCTTGATCGTACCTGATTAAACAACAAATATCAGGGGCTATCATGTGCCTTGCCTTCCATGGCAGAGGCATCCTTCCTCTCCCCACAGTGCAAGATGCACGTTATCAGGTCCATACAGACCAGCTCTCCACCCTCATGAGAGCACCGAGATGTGTGGTTGGTGCTCAGCAGGGATGCCATGATGGCCCCAGAGCTATCGGGAAGTCTTCAACACCAGAGTTCTTCCAAGAGACCCCCCCTAAGTGAGCTGCCGCCCTGTCCTGACATCCCATGACCACCCCATTTCGAAGGGTTGTCTTCTGCTGAGCAGCCATCCCAGCGACCGCTCCTCCTGCCCAATGAACCATCCTACTACAATGATGGAAAATTCATATGGATTTTGCAATGTCATGAGAGCGTTGAGTGGGCTCTGATCCACATGGAGCAGAGGGGAGAGAGAAGCCGCAAGGGCAGCTGCATCCTTTTGGGCACCACGGTAGCAAATCTAAAATGAATGGGCTGGGGAGACGATACTGGGTTTTGATCTCGGGGGACTGTCCCATCTAATCAGCCTTGAAATACAATGGGAGATCAGCGGGTAGATCCTTGCCCTGCGTGTGCCATATGGATAGCAGATTAGGAGCCTCTGGGGCCGCTAATCCAGCGCAATGACTAAAAAGGCACTTGGCTTCATTATTAAAGCAGGGCTTTGGGACCAGGCTCTGGCCAAGGCGAGGTGCCACCAGCAAATCTTCACAGCTTCACCCAGTCCCCGGCCTCAGTTTCTCCAACTGCAAAAAAATCCTCCTTCCTCTGAGGGGCACTGGAAACTAATTCCAATTTAGAAAGTAGCCGTGAAAGCTGTAGATAATCAGTGTTACAGTGTACAGAGTGTTTTTTACAAGCTTGCCCAGTAAAAACAACTAAAGGAGTGTGCTTTATCTGCTGTGGACCTGGCTCGAATTTGAATATAATTCTTCCCCCGCCACGTTGAAGATAAACAGATCAAACTGTAGGCAACTGAGGCTGAAGAGCGAAAAGAACAACAGAAAGAGCACTGGAAAGGAGATTTTCTTGACTTTGCAGAACAGCAATCTGTAAAAAATAAACCGAAAGGGCAGGGAAGTGATGCAACAGCACCAAGGAAGACACCACCACCTGCACGGGGCAGACTCACGCTGTCCTGTCCCCTTTTAGATTATACCAACTGCACCATCTCAGCCCAACCCTCCAGGGAAAGCTCTGCCCAGGCTGGGTTTTCCCCAAAAAAGAAGTTGAAACTCGAAACAAAAATTGACATTTCTGCTCCAGATACTTGAGGTGAGGACGAGTCCCTGCCCTGGCCTCCATCAGGGTGTTACTCGGCAGGGAACCACTGGGGTTTGTACGTACGATAAAGGTTGGAGCTGATCCCCTCCTGGTGTGGTGATGCCCACGCTGCCTTTCGGAGCAGCCTACCCGCAGAGAGATGTGCACGGGGGCACAATGGATGGGAAGGCAGCGCTGGTCACTCCACAGCAAGCTCTCCCTGTATTTATTGTCAGTCTTTGGAGTAAATAGGTCTTAAGCTCGTGGCATGTCATTATAACTTTTTCGAAATAATGATGCTGCCTTTAGTTTTTTTGCTATAATTTATGCCCAATGCACCAGCGCCAGTCACTCAATACTGTAGAGTCTGCAGAGGTGGAGATAGCCCTTAATGAGAAGAGGTTTTGCCTTTATCTCCTTTATACTTCAACCATTATCTTCCTCCAGTCTATAACCATGCGGTTACCACTGACAATAATGCTCAGAGGCAACAAATGCTGATGAGTTTTCTATGCAGTCTTCACAATAAGTCTATCAAAACAACCTCGAAAAATTATGAACCCTAGTGACAGACAAATAGAACCAGCTTCAGCACGAATTTACAGCCCAAATGCAACGTTCCTTTTAATTCTTCAGGCTTTTCTTATCTCTGCTGTTCCTCTTCTGGCTAGGAGATAACAGTAATTCTTCTGTATGCTATTTTTTTTTCCAACTGAGTAAGATGTTCCTCGTGTCTTTCTGCTTGCTAAAGATAAAGGGTTAAAGACCAACTTGTGTTGGTCGCTTTGTGTTGGGGGAAAAAAAAAAGTAATCAGTATTCAAGAGATTGTTATCAGAGGTAAAGCGCAGAGAACAGTAATTTTGCCTGCTTCAGTTTGGGGTTTTTTTTTTTTTGGTTTTTTTTTATTTTTTTTTTTTTTTTATGAATGCACATAATGCCTGGAGTGTTGGGGCCAGATAAAAGAATTAGTGGCAGCGCAGGGGGACGGAAGCACAAAGTACACGGGAGAATTAGACTGTCTATCTTTGTCTCTCCCAGCTCATCCAGGCAGCCGGGGCTCGCAGCTCGTAAACAATTTAATCTTTTTGCTACAGTTAAAATACAAAGACAGCAAACCTCCTTCTTTCCAATCGAGGAGGGGATACGGTACGGTGGGGCGGGGGGGAGAAAGGAGAGAAAAGGAGGTGGCAATTGTAGAAGGGAGAAATCAAAAAAGGGCTGACACAAACTTTTCTGTCTCAGTTTAACCTCTCGCCTTCCACCATCAGCATAATTTTCCAGCCAGAAATTCAGGAGGATATTTTATCTCACCAGCCAGCCCCACCTCCCCTACGTTTTTCCCCATCCTCTCTCCTCGCCGCCTCCCCCATCCCCAGCTCAGAAGCTTCCCATTGTCGGTGGCTGAGAATTCCTCTGGCTCACAGGTTAAAAAGCTAAACAGATTAACCCATGTAGGAAGAGGGAGGAAAAAATAAAATAAGATGTGAGGCTTCTCCCCCCCCTCCCTGCAGGAACATGGATTCAGGCTCAGCAACAAAAGTAGAACATGGTCGTACCTCGCTCCTCACCACACAGGCGAGTCAGGAGGTCCATGGCCCAGAACGCTGGGGACATTCATGCATGGCAGGAGGGAACGCAGCACCAGAGCCCAGCCACTCGCCCACGCTGCACGCGATGGGGCTGGTGAGATATTTCCCCGGTGAGAGGAAGGTGGTGGAGACTCTCCAGCACGGTGGGAAGGAGCTTTGACCTTGTCCGGGCAACCATGACTTGCAGGGACTTGGAGAGTCACCTCGACTCAGTGGGCATCTTCCGCAGCATCCTGCACTTGGGGGTTCCCAGCCCTACCCTACGTGCCCCAAGGGAAGGAAATTAATCTAAGGATGTGCTCGACACCGCACTAGAGGGAGACAGAGGGAAACAGCTCAGAGCTTCCCTAAATCAAGGCTTAAGCTCTGGAGACTGAAGCAAGATGGACAAAGCAGCCCATAGAGCGCGTTGGTAACTCCTGCTCTGCAACAACTGCAACAAGCACAACTAAACAAGCAAATCCAGGAAAATACAGGCCCAGAGGAAGAGGCAAATAACAGCCAGGCAGCTTCACCATCAGATTTCCCTTAAGATCTTCTACACAGCACCTCTACTCCTCCCTTCCAAACAAAAGCTCTCTCTGGGGACTGAATAGTCACTCATCTCCATCACCAAAGTGGTCATGGCTTTGGGGTAAATCCAAGAGGAGTGAAAACTAGTAAGTGGCTGGGTTTAACAAATTAACTAAACAATCACGGGTTGGACTACGCAGTCGTTCCTCCCATGTGCCAATCCGTGTGTGGAGACTCCAGTTTCGCCTATTGGTCCTTAACCAATCTGCATGTCACCCATCAATATCGCTCATACATGAGTGACATTTACAGGATAATAACCCAAAGGCCTAAAATAAAAAAAAAAAAAAAAAAGCCCAGGAAAGCACAACTGTGTTATGGTGCCAGGGATGAAAAATGAAAATAGCATGGGGGCAGCTTGCTCTTTCTGACCAGTCGAATGACATTTTCTCTGCAGGCTCTAACACTCATCACCATCACGTACCAGCCCCTTCCCTACCTATTGCATCTGCTGCCTGTGAGACTGCAGCAGAGACAAACTACTTTTGGTACCAAACTACTTTCAGTTTAAGTTTTTTGTTTGGCTAAAGACAGATCACGTACACAAACAGAAAATTAGAATAAAATAGTAGAAACACGAGACTTTGTAAGGAAAAATTATTATTTCTGGCTTTAGAGCAAGCTGCTGAGAGCTACTCTCATATCTCCATCCAGAAATTACCGAGGGCTTTAGAAGCGCTGTTTGAAGCAGCCTCATCCACCGCCCCGAGGGGGGGACTCTGCCTATTTGGTTAAGTACTGCGCAGAGAGCAGGCGAAAGCGTGTTTCAGTTAAAAATGTTAGATTTCAACACTGAGGACCTGTTATCCGACCATTGCGTGATACCAACATCTGCATTAGACTGACTGTTGTCCCCTACCTACGGCTGTAGGTTGATTTTAAACAATTCCAAGGGAGTCAAGAGAGGGATTAGGGTCCTGAGATCAGGATCCCTTGGTTTGAGAACCAAGGCTGTATTTACAGCCGATAACCCACCAGCCCTGCCCACCAGCGGCTCACACATGGGGTCCCGAGGCAGGCATGGGTGCCACCCCCGGCTGCTCTACCGGGCAGGGATGCCAGAGCAAGCGGGCAATGCGCAGGTTTGTTCCTCCCTAATTACTAAGACAAGCCAAATGGGAGCTGCTTTGGCACAGCAAGATGTGGCACGGGGTGGTCAGAGAAAGCCCAACTCATCGGGGAGCACCGTAGGCTCCTGCTGCCAGCCGAAGCAGGATGGACCTACAGACCTGCTCCTGGTGGTTACAGAAACAAAGACACAGAAAGTCCTCATAGCTAATTAATACAAGAAAAAGGTATGGAATATATGCACCTATTTTTCATATATATGTTATAATATATATTACAGTGGCCTTCCTATAGGGGCCTACATGAAGGCTGGGGAGGGACTCTTGATCAAGGAGTGGAGCCATAGGATGAGGGGTAATGGTTTTAAAATGAAAGAGGAGAGATTTAGATTAGATCTCTGGAAGAAATTCTGTGCTGTGTGGGCGGTGAGAGCCTGGCCCAGGTTGCCCAGAGAAGCTGTGGCTGCCCCATCCCTGGAGGGGTTCGAGGCCAGGCTGGATGGGGCTTTGAGCAACCTGTTCTGGTGGGAGGTGTCCCTGCCCAGGGCAGGGGGCTAGAACTAGTTGAGCTTTAAGGTCCTTTCCAACCAAACCGTTCTACAACACTACATCAAGCCAGAGGTGCACAGAAAGGCTTCGTGGTGAGAGGAAAGCAAAGCAGATGCTCACACGCACAGTTCTGTCTGTGCTCGTCACTTCCACGAACATTAATTCAAACACTTTTTTCTTTTGCACACATTAAGCAGAAAGGGGAAATAGTTAACCGATGTTAATATTTTTTAAATTAGGGGACAAGGAGATCCCGTTTAGGAGTCAAAGGCTGCTCTCACCCAAGGTTTTGTTTTAGAAAGGAGTGCAGAAGTTAATGAACCTAGAATAACCTTTAATTTTCAGTGTCCCCTCACTGTCTATTCACTCAGCATTCATGGCAGTGGCATTGCTCCTAATGAATGACTTGGTATTCATGTAGCTCTCTCAGTATTACTTATGTGTCTGATCTCTCCTAATGGAAAAACTGATTGTCACTGAGAAGTTATGGGGAAATATTAAAAAGATCTGATCCACAGTGAAAGTTTCTTCACTGTAAATGAAACTGCCAGATGACGAATGCAAATAAATTTGGGGAGCTTATTGGTGCTGAAGTTTAGTGCCTTTGTAATTTATATCTTTACTGGGGAGCATCTGATCTCCAACTTAAATGGAACCAAAATCGTTATGAAAAGAGGAATCGCCCTACTTTCTATATCCTTCCCCCAGCAATCACAGCCGCAGCCTCGTGTTTGCATCACAGCTAATTTGTTTTATATCCACACTGAGGTAAAGATTCCTCACTGAGCCAAGGGAATTTTTTCTTATTTTTAAATTATCTATGCTGTGCTATACATCTATAGGGAAGCTGTGCTGAGCATCCAGCTCCTCCTTTCTCCTCCTGGGGACATCTTTTGGGCCAGTAGTGGCTCGGACTCCCCGGGACTCGCAGAAGCTGCTGCCTGAGGCAGGTGGTGCCAGGTTCTGCCGTGGGCGGTGGGAATTCCATATCCATACCCAGCAGATCAAGTTCTTCCAGTTTATCACCCCATTGTGTATCCACCTCACTCGGCGCCTAAGTCCCTCTGGTCAGAGATGCTCACGGTCCGCTCAGCGTCTGCCACCCCGTTTCTATTCTCCCATGGTAATTTAAAAGGGATCTCCTGACCGTCCTGAAGGAGGACACCATTTAAAAAATTCTAAAA
>JAOXNO010000007.1:5306847-5335882 GCA_028565335.1 Limnodromus scolopaceus
TTTCTATTCTCCCATGGTAATTTAAAAGGGATCTCCTGACCGTCCTGAAGGAGGACACCATTTAAAAAATTCTAAAAAAACAAAAGCAAGACAGACGTTCTTCTGCTTTCTGCTTCCTTTGAAGCAGTCATAGAGGAGCCCTCCTCTATTCCCTTTTTGCCTGCACACACCTGGCACATCCCACACAAACCTGCCAAACAATGAGGGGCCCGGCACGTGGAATAATTGTCACTGTTACCAGTTGTAGACACCAGGAAGAGCAAAATAATTCACAATTTCCATCCGGAGAAGACCCAGGCAAACCTAGCTGCATAAACCCTCTGAAATCTTCCCTTACGATTTGTATATTTGAGCAGGCTTTTGGTACTAAGTCTGAACTGATTGGAAAGATGAGTTTGGAGGCATCACACCAGAATACCAACAGGAGCTGCTATTCAGCTCCGCTCCCTCCTTCCGTCTCCCTTTGGAAAATTCCCCTAGAGGTAGCAAATATCTCCTCTCCTCCAAGCGCTTTACAGCAGCCTTTCTTCGGGATAATAACGCTAATGAAAAATGCATGTGAATGATTAGTTCTAGCAAAACAAATTTCCTTCCCAGAAAAGCTTGGAGTTAACGCCGCGCGCGGAGCCCAGGTCCCAGCACAGACCACGCTGCGCTCCCCGCCCCGGCCGCTCTCCCGTCACAAAGACACCCCTGGGCCGGAGGGGACTTGTCTGTTGTTTGCTAAAAGGGGTGAAAACCCATATTATTTGGCTTTTTTAGCACAGCCAAACTTCTTGGAAGACGCGATAGTTTAACGCCTTGCGAGAATTATGAGTTTTGCCACTGTCCCCCCAGGCGAATTACTCATCTGCTCAGCACATCGGTGCTCTTGTCTGACACCAGGCACACGAGACTGGTACAAAGCTCGTCTGCTTTTAATTCTTCAAAATAGACTCCTCCCTACTCCAGCTGTTGTCACCTGCGATGCGCTCGGCAGCCAGAGGCTCTGCTGGTTCTTCACTGGTCACCAGTCCTGCCACGAACAAAAGTTCTCCAGGAGCGATGGCAGTGCGGGTGACACACACCGTGTCCCTCTGGCCCACCCAGGACAGACAGCCAGCCCCCATCCTCCCCTACTTCTGCAGTCGAGTGTTGCACTTCCTCATCTTTTTTAAACAGATTTCTCTAGTCCTCACTAACACCTTTTCCATCCCCACCCTAATGGATATTTGTATAAGCAGGATGTTTTGTACACGGATCTACAGAAAACCTCCGAAAAAGCAATTTCTAATGCACAGAAACGCAACGCCAGAAATCTGCCCCTGCTCCTCTCCTGTCGACGGGTCAATGTAGCCCACAAGCAACACTCCACGGCCACACCAGCCCGAACCAGGAGGTACTTGGAAATGCTTTTACGCGTCTGAGAAAACCTAGAGTGGTTTTGCTCACCAAATTTCCACAAACAAGTCTGAATTAATCCTATAAATCCACTCTTAGTTAACTATTTACCCAGATTCCGTCAAAGCCAAAGCTACGGCTTCCGGTTTAATTCAAGCTCGCCGGGCACGGGTGGTAATTACAGAGGGGTTCGTTTGGCAAACGCCAGACATTGTTTTTCTTCATGCACCTGCAGATTGCTTGGCACTGGCTGCTGCGGTCCAGCCCTCTTGGCTGGAAAGCCTTCCAGATGTTGATGTGTTTCCACGAGCCGCGTCCCAGCACCCACACGTGGTCGGGATGGCCAAAAACTGAAGCCTTCCAGACAGCCTCACGCTGCCCCACCACCTCCAGCACCGTGGTACCCCAATGATATGAGCAGCAGAGCAAGCCCCATGGGTGTGGGTCAGCTTTTTGCCCGTGGTGATGGTGGCTGCACCCTCCCTTTTCCACCTGGTGGGACCTTCTCTCCTGCAGCAGTGGCCACCACCACCGCTCTCGGCCGGGATGTTCATACACTCCCTGCCTTCACCCAAACCAAGGCGACGCGGCTGAGGAAGAGGAGAGCCCAGCAGCTCCGTCTGGCACCTCGGGACACAGGCACGTGTGAAATGTGGCCAAGCGGCTCTCGGCAGCCCTGGCCAGCCAGCGGGTGTGTGGCTAGTGTCAGCCCAGCCGGGCCAGCTCACGGCGCTTTGTTCTGTGGCTGCCAGATGGGGTGGGACGGGGGTCAGCCCTGGCAGCGGGACACAGAGCTGCTTTACTCACTCCAGCGTGAAAAATGTCACCCTCCTTAGGGTTGGCTTTTTCCTCCCCCTCCTCCTTCTTGTTCCCCCCCTTCCCTTCCACACAGCTGTTAATGAGACAGTTTGCCAGAGCCAGACAGACGCAGACAGGCACCGCTCGGCGGCTGCCCGGGGAGCCAGGCGCTGGGAGCGGGCGATCAGGGCAACGTGGCGCTTTCGGTGTAAACATGTGGCATGTTGGCGTGCCAAAAGCTTGGTTGGTGGCCTCTATTTGTTTTTCAAAGAGCTTGTCAGGTTCATTTACACACGTCACCGCCCGCGTGTGCTGGGGGAGAGAGAGGGGAAACACATTCTTTGTCTGCCCCGTCGCCCGCAAGCCCTGCAGCCGCATGGCCCGGGGACCAAAGGGCTGATGGAGCTGGGAAACGCATCCCTCCTGGCTCAGCCCAGGCTCCAGCTCCGGGAGCAAAGGCCAGCAGAAAAGGTTAGCGAGATCCTCCAACCACCAGCCTCTGCCAAGGCTGAGAAACACCCGCTCAGCTTTTAAGCAGCGTAAATGTCAAGTCCTGCCCGGTCATACATCTTTGTCCTGCTTTTCCTAAAATTCGAGCTTTTGTTCTAGGATCTAGGGAAGGCAGGTCTAGCTACCGAGCCCAGTCCTGCTTAAAGAGGCCGCTCAACCTTTGTGCCTATCCAAGTACCGCTATTTTGAGCACAATCCAGGTTTCTCCTCAATTCCTATACAAAATTTGGGTCCTCCTGCAGTGGCAAGAAAACAAAAACAAAAAAGTTTTGATTCTTCTTCCAAGATGCTCTCTGAGTTCTGCAAGGAAACCGGTACTGGAATTGCGATCACCTGTCAAAATTGCTACCAGGAGATAACGTGGCTTTTAACCAGCTCTGAAATGCTACTTGAGTGAAGTGGAACAGAATTGAACCAAAAGGGTTTTACCTCCCCAATGTTAAGTGCATATTGAAGATTTAAGTAGCAATTAAGGTTGCTGTAGAAGATAGCAAAACAGCATGTTTATTTTCCAAAGATAAGAAAAAAAAAGAAAGAAAGAGGAAAAAGGGAAAAAAACCCCAGCAATTAGGAGAATAGACTGGGAGGAAAATATTAAATGGATGTTTCTGCACAAAAAAACCCAGGCTGACAACATTTCTGCTTTGTAAGGGGGAAATTACTGTAACGCGCTGTTTACATAGCAGAAATCAGGGGAAATTATGCTGTCACACTGACATCTGTAGGAGAAGGACAATTTTAAAATTACACTGTTCAACACCTTTAATGATTTGTAACACAAGAGGTGTGGCTACTCCTATTAAATGTGTTGCCAAATCAATAAAAGGCATAATTGGAGTTGTTAGAGCAAATTATAGCACCACCGTTATGTTGCAATACAATGTTCCCTTGTAAACTGCTATTACGGGTAAAGCTGTATTTCTCTCTTATTTGGCTGTTTTGTAATGAGTTGGCATTTTGCTCCATAATAGTTCCACTTTCTTTTATGGAGCTTTCACTTTTACTTTCCTCTTTTGTGCAGCCTATAATTTCCCTTCCCTTCCCTACCTCTCTGCCCGTTGACAACTGGTCTATACACCTTTGAAAACAGCCCTGAGGTTATAAACTATATTATTTTACATTATTTGTAATCTTTTTCAATTGGAAGTCAAGGGGGGAGGCACAACATTCGCACATTTAGAATCCCAGATGTCTTCAGGCTGGGCCTTCACCTTCCCCGGGGGAAAGGGAGCTGCAGCGGGGCAGGAGAGACGGGAAGTCGTTGCATAAACTCTTCAAGGGTCTTGCTTCTGGCATTTCAAGCGAAGGATTTGGGCTTATCTAGCCAGAGCACAAGGAGTGGCTGCGAAAGCGCTGGGAAGGCTGCGTATTAGCTGTAAATCACAAAATGTGCCCCGCGTGCTGAAGTTACCAAGGTCTCCGTTCCTGCCTTGGATGACAGCGCCCAGAAAGGGGACCCGCTGCTCTGCTCCTAGTGACGAGGGGCTATTTGTCCCTCTAATAAGAAATAACGAACATCAGCTCCTACACGTGCTCATCCCCCATCCCGTGGCTTTGCTGGGATGCAGAGGCAAGTTGCTGGGTTACACCTTGATTTCTAGGTACCCACACAGGCTCCCTCGCACCTATTCAGTTCGAGGGAACGTGTGAGATGTGTGATTATCCAAGGAAAGTATCTCTTCAGTTCACAATTTAAAAAAAAAAAAAAAAAAGAGAGAGAAGAGAAAGGAGAAATGATCCTGCTACAGGCTTGACCCAATTCAGCACAAGCCTTACCCCATTTAATGCCAAACCCCAGGGATGGCTGTATTTTGAGTATCTACAGCCCCAGACCTATTGAAGGGTACGGCCCAGAGAGCAGACTAAAACCTGCTGCAGAGGAAGGAGCTGAGCCAGCTAGACTTTCCTTGTTGAGAAAAAAGAGTAATAGCCAATATTTAATAAGTCATCTATGCCTTCTTTTGCCACTAAAACAACGTAGAACTTCATTAGGACATGTTTGGGTCATGGGACAGAGCCAGCTCTGGGCAGATAAAGGTCCCAGAAGCTGAGTTTTAAAGGGAAGCTGTTAAGTAAGAATAGCTTTAAGATAAATCCTTGCAAGGACTGGGCTATAACACCGTGTTTCCCCGGTATCCGGCGGGAGCAACCTCCTAACCCCTGAACCCGGCGTGTCGGCACCATCGGGGCTGTTCTTGGCACCGCGGTTGTCCCCTCGCCAGCATCCATCCCCCCAGCAGGGCTCTGCCAACCGCCAGGAGCATGTTTTCAAGGCAGGCGCGCGGTGGCAGATATCGGCGCGTGCGGCCGCTGTGGTTAAAGTTATTCCAGAAGTTATTTTTAGAAACTTGAAGCAAAGTCGTGAAACAAGCCGCAATGAAACGCGGGTGACCAGCAGAAGTGGAGGGGGGGTTGGCGAGCTGCGCCGATATGAGATTATTTGTGTGATCGGCAAACAAAAGCGGGGAAAAATAATTGCATTGCTATTAAGTAACACCGAGATGTTTGGAAATTAAATATTCTCACCGTGCTGGCAACTGTGAGAAACAAAGGCTGGGTTTTGTCCTCTGATTTGTGTCAGGGAGAGCTTTAGCATCAGCACGCTCCTCGGCGCCTCGCGCAGAGACCCTGCTCAGGTGGGAACCCCCCAGGCAAAGTCTGAGCAATAGGTGAAGGTGCCTAAACACACAGGTTTCAGGTTTTTATCTTAGCAAAATAAGATTTCTTTCACCTCGTTGTATTAATTGATATCTAGGGACCTGTAATAAATCTATTCCTTCGCTTTTGTATAACGTTTTGTTTGAGCCCCGTGCCAGCTCACACCGATCCCGTCCTCTCCCGGCCAGGAATTATTGTTCACATCAAAAACAGGGAAACAGGCAAAGGGGGGGCTCAGGAGCAATTTTCCTCACGTGGTCTTAGGTGAAGACAGAGGAGGAATTTTTGAAGAGAGGTGCACGTAAAAGGACTGTAACAGCCTGATGGGGAACACACTTGGGTTCCCCCCCTCAGCCTGTCTGTGGGGCTCCGAGCCCCACATCCTCACCCACCTCCCCACAAGCAGGGCTGGGGCAGGGTGGGCAGCAGGAACTGCAGTAGAGGTTGGGACGCACACACACACTGCACTACAAAAACGCTTCCCTGAGCCCCACGGGAAGATCCCCCTGTGTTTTCCTGCTGGTTTGGGAGGGATTTGCTGTTCCTTTGCCTGCCGCGGTGCTCTGTGCACTGGGAGCCACCGGCTGGTGTCCACGCCAGGTCGGACCCTTAGAGAAGTTGTGTGAGCACAGTGCGGGCAGCACAACCCCGGGGAGAAACGCAGGCAAGCCAAGGAGGAGGTGGAAGGGGAGCTTGCAAATGTCTTGGGATATAACCCATATGTACTCTCTTCCTGACAGCAGAGGGGGGAAAAAAAAAAAAAAAAAAAAATGTTGCAGCTTGTCTCAGGAAACTAAAGTCATAATTCCCCCGAGAACACATCCAAGCTGAATCGCAGGGTGGCATTGGAAAGATGGGCTATTCCCCCCCCAAGGTGTTTCCAGTAGGAAGCCAACACACACACACACACGTGTTTTCCTCCAGTGCAAACCCTCCAAACCCATCAGGAGGGATACAAAGGGGGCAGCAGGGAAGAGGAGCAGATCTGCCTTCACGCATTCCCTGCCGGAGGAGAGACAAACACAAGCCACCGCCTGGAGAAGCGGCAAATGGAAACACGCATATTTTATTATTTTTTTTTTCCCCCAGCAGCTGGGGTTTTGTTTCGAGTTAGAGCCCTCCTCCAAGATTCATATGCAGAAAGGTGGGAGGGGGGACAGCCAAAAAAGTGAGGCTCCCATTTCATATCGGCACACGTGCGCGTTTCTCTGGGCTTATATCAGGCATAAGAATGCATCGCTCGTAGCCCAAATGTAAAGCAGTTAATAAACAGGCTGTTAATGTGTCAGGAGACAGCAGTAGACAAGGCGCACTGTCTTGGGCTCCCCCCACCTCCTCATAATCCTAATTGCATCAAATCTAATCATTTTTATGGGATAAAAAGATTTCCATAGATGACAAAGGGTTACATTCTCAGCCCTGTTGATCCATCTAGTAAAATTAGATAAGAAATAGATTTCTAGGCAATGCATTAAAGACGATTGGGGGGGAGGCAAGAAGAGAAAGGGGAGATCATTTACTGCAATTCTGTGTCTCACTCTTTGGTTCAAGAAAGAAAATGTAAATGTGATGGTCGTTTGGCCACAGGCAGCTGCTTCTATCAGGCACTGCAAACTGCAGCAGGACAAAGGGGTAACTCTGGTAAAAGGAAAGGTTAATAGCAAAGCAGGGGAAGGGGGGGACGCTCATCGGCATGTACAGCACGTCGCAGCCTCGACACTCGGTGATGGGTTCGAACTGGGAACTGACATGAGATATAGAAGTGCTCACTGAAAATAATTCAGAGTGACGGCCGCATTGGCCTGAAAATGGAGAAGGGCTGAATCACCGAGCACTTGGCGAATATGCAGGAGCAGGGTTGCCAACTGCTCCTGATTATTTTCAGTAATAGCCTGGATTTTACTGACCACTCCTCTTCTCCCCTCACCTACCTGCCCCCAGAAGTTGCAGATTCAGTGCGCTGGTAGAGGAAACATTGCCATTTACTTGTATTTTAACCAGAAAGACGCACGAATCCCTGCGACATCTGGGGTTACGTAACTGAGTAATAATACACAGAATGCGAATAAAGAAAAAAAAAAAAGTAAAACCCCACTCAGCCTTCATCTCTAATGTTCATTTTACCAACAGATATCCTTACAGAGTCAAATTTCATACATTTCATTTGCAGCATGACTAGTGCAAGAATCAAGGCCTAGTATATTGCATATATGTACAGTCACGCAGCTATTCATACGCTGACGAACAGACACGTTAAAGGACGCTCTATATGCATTGTATGATACATACGTGTATATTATGCCAGAAAAATATTTTTCTGGAGCACTCAAAGCATAACAGTTTATATAGGCACCCGCACACTGATATTCTGATATCTAGCATCTTAGGATGCTGTGAAAGATCGCAACAACCGCCGCACAGCTGAGTCTGCTCTGCAACAAAATGCAAATGCTGAAACACTTTGCAAAGCTCTGGATCATAACAATTAGAATTTCAAATTAACGCTCTTCCAGGTCTACATACAGATACCTTCGGTCAGGGGCACATCTCTCGCCTCCCTCCCCCGGAAGGGCAGAGAGCAACCCGTCTCAGGTGGGATTCGGGGGTCCTTCTGGGAGGGCAGCACGCGTGGTGACAGGTCACAGCCGCGTCCCTGCCCGGCTCGATAGCTCATAATGCCCTGACCACCTCCCCACCTAACATTCCAAGAGAACCAGAGGGTCCCTGGATCACAGCAGGCTTCTTTCAGGTATGAACAAATGACACAGGCTTGCTGGGCGCCTTGTGGGTTTTGTTTGTTGGGTTTTGTTTGGTTGGGGTTTTTTGTTTTTTTTTTTTTTTTTTTAAATCTGGCATGAATACATTTGGAACAACAAAAAAAGGAGGTTAAAAATATGCTAAAGTAAAAATAGATCCTTCATCCGTGGTTCGTCTGGATGGTTGGCACTCACCCTAAAACATGAGTTATTGGATGATTCGGAAGCTCTAAAAAAATCAGTATGTAAAGGAAAAAGACCGAACCGGAGAGAATCTCCCGCAATGCACATATTGGTATGACCACCAGCACCATTCCCCCTCCAGCATGACCCTCTCCTCTTAGTCCGAGCGGATCTTTCCTGGCAAGGGCAGTACACACCAGAGCTAGGGCAGCTTTTGGCCCATCACCTGAGCATACCACAGTACAGTGCCTTCTGCAGAGAGGCAACCTGTCGTGTGGCGATGCCAAAGAGAGATCCTTCTAATGCTGAAGATTATTTGGAAAAGGAAAGCAATGCTACCCCGTGAGCCAGACTCTGAAGGGACCAGAGTCTCCCCTCTAGGAAGGTGCAGAGCCCCATTTCATCGCTTGGATCCCAGAACTGAGCCTTCCTCCCAGGTAGGGTGAACACCTCAAAGGTACCCAAGGATCAGTCCCGCTAAAGCCTGCCCAGATAATGCCCACCACCTCACTAGCCACACTGAGCACATAGAAAAAACCCCTCATGGAGCAGCAAGCATTTCAGAGAGTCGTGTGAGTGGCTTGAACCACCACCACTGGCTTATTTTGCTGTTCAAGAAGTTATTAACCAAAAAGCTTGCAGAGATGCCTAAAGGAATGCAGAGCTACTGATGCTAAAACCAAAAAGTGGTGAGGAAGGAACTTCTGGACAAACTTCAAGTTGTCATTGCAAGGCTGAAAAGCACAGCCAGAAGTTCAAAGAGAAGAACGTGCTTGTGGTTGAAGTGTGGGACACAGGGTCCCTTCCCCGGCCTCTTTCGGCAGGTCTGAGGTCTCTGCAGCGCCCTCAGGAAAACAGGGCAAACTCACAGAAACCAGAGACAAGGTGTCTGTGTCAACTGACAGCATTGCACCACTCTCGAGACAGGACCAACTTGCAGATCCATGGCATGAAGGCAGGTCTGGAGCCCCAGGCTCTGCTGGGGACACGGTGAAGGCTCCAGGAGGTCAGTTACAACCACGGTACCCGGAGTGGTTTCAGCCACTGTGGTTGAACATCTTGTGCTCAGAACAGACATCCTCACTCTTCAAAAGTACATTTTTCCCCCAACACAACCTCCTGCAGGATCTGGGGTGCAGTTAATGCAGTACCTGCCATGCTCAGCTCTTCCTCCCCTCCTTTGTCATTTTAAAGCTGCCATTGTGAGGGCCCTTCTGAAATTATGTAAAGCCCTGCTGGTTAGATGAGGGCAGCCTGTATTTATAACACCAGTGTTGAAACACATACTAATTCCACATAAATCTGTGGCAAGTTAATCATGCCTGCATTTCCAATCCAGTTTTACGAGGTCAGAACTGTCGGTCCAGCGCTCCTCCCGTGGCAGAGGCGGTGGTGGCCATCAGCTGCCTCAGGGCAGCCAGGCTGTGAGCACCCCAGAGCTGCACCCACAAACCAGCTCCTCACCAGACCATCCCGGGGGGGTTCCCCTTTCCAGGGGCTTTTCTCTGACTCCCCCGAACTCATCCTACATCACAGATACCAACACAAGTCAGAAAGGATCTGCTCTGTGGCCGCCTGCTTTTTCAGCTGATTTTTCTCCTTACCGGCACCAAGTTGTGAGTCATTACTGCTGCGAGAATGACCCCATTTTGTTCTCATCCAAAGCATCTTATTATTAAGTTTCAAAGCAATTAGTATGCCCTGTACCTGGTTTAATGATTAGTGGAGATGAGGAACAGTGTCACAGACACGGGAGACAAGCCATGTGGAAGCCAGCGCCTACAACCGACACATCAGGCAGCACATCACCATTACTTCTCCTTGGAAGAGCATTTTATATCCAAACCTCCTTAAGATCTGCTTCAACTTTTGCCACGAGTTTTACCCTAACACCTATGCAACAGCTAAACCTGGTGTTAAAGCCGGTTAACGTGTAGCCCTCTCTCATCACAAGAATCAGAGTAGATACCAGGACATGTAGGGGCTCCAGTTGAGTTCCTCCACAAGCCCTGGAGGACGCTGCCATTGTCCTGCCTCAGTTTTCCTTCTCTGTACTGAGAATATAGACTCTTGCTCAGATCCTGGCATTGCTGCATTGCTGACCTCGCTAAGGCTTGGCAGTGGCATGAATCTTTGTTTGAAGAACCAAAGAGAATTTGGATCCCAACTCAGGATGGCTTTTGGCACAGACAGACAGAGAACAAACAGATTCCACGCCACATGGGATCGCTGGAAGGAAACAATAGCCGGTGGCAAAGAAAATGAACAAACAAAAGAAAGACCATTTCTGCACTTGCACAAAATTTCCAAAGATTTGGGGAACAAAACCAAGCTTTAAGGTTTCGGTTGCTCTTCCCTGTGGCTGCAGTTACTGAAGTAGAATAAGGAAAGGTCACTCGGCTACAGTCATGCTTCCAGTCCATTTCAGGGTTTTAGCACTGACATTAGCCCATAAATAGTGAAGGCATCATTTTGTGAAATAAATTTTTAAACTGCTCTGTTTATACTAGACTTAGTAAAACACGTAAGGTCTTCCCACAGTAAGCTTTTAGAGGTCTATGAAATGGCAGTGGCCTTAAGAAAATTAAGGGAGGGACTACTGGTAATTTGAAGATGCAGCTTTTTAATCTATTTTACCTTTATTTCCTAGATGACACACTATTTTGCAATAAAGCACAATTATCTAAATACATTTCTTAGTTGTTAAATAAACTGGTCAGCAAAGATGACTCTGAAACACTCAAGAGTTCTCCCAGGGCACGCAGAAAGCTGAAGGTGCTGAGCCTCCACGTCGCCTGGATTTCCGTGCTCAGATATTTGGCTGCAGAATCGGCTTATCAGTTCGCTAATAACCATCTGCTTAGGCCTCAGTTCTCCATCCCATTCAGCCTACACTTCCACGAGCTGAAATTAAAAATATTGACAGAAACAATTTCTGCCAGGCAAGAGAAGTTCAAGCTGTTACCGTATTTTTTTTGTGCATTTCTGATGAAGTTTCTCTGTGCGCCCTGTATTACCTGCCAACTATTATTCTATTTATTTTACATTTCTGAAATGTAAAATATTAATATAAAAAAAAATAGTACACAGAATGTAATTTCTCCTGCAAAATGCAGGATAAAGCGAGCTGGAGAACATAGTGAGCTGCAGTGATTGGAGCAGCAGCCCTCCCCAGGCAGCACTAAGGAACGGATCCAGCCAGATACCAGTAAAGAAGGGTCTCGGATGTAGCTGGGAGACCTGAGGAAGCCGTGCAATATGTCTAAGCTATATGTGCAGGTAAGATATCAAACAAGAAGAGCCAACAGCTCCTTGGGGCCCTCTGGTATGTACTGACTGGGTCAATATCAGTTTCCGGTCCAAGAGAGACTTTTCTGTGACTTGAGAGCACTTTGGGTCATGGGCTCCTGCCACGGATTTTTCACACCCTTCATTTCACATCATCTCTACTCTCTATTCTCCAACGCACGGAACTTAAGCTGCGCAGCAAAACCCATTAAAACCCTTTTACCTTAGAACTCAAGCTCTTCCATATCTCGAGAAAAACTTAGATACATGATTTTTTGTTCAGGCTCATTTTTACTTCAGCAGCTCATTGGAGAAGGCCATTACTATAATCTACTTTTGAACCAAAACCTTGTTTTGGAGGGTGCAGGCCTCCAGGAAAGGGTCCAAAATAAACCCATATACGCAAAATAAATCCCTGTCTTGATGACACAGGGAAAAGCTGATGCAGCGGATGCAGCCAACAGGAATCTCTTCTTTTTAGGTCCTCACAGCAGGTTTTGTTGTTGGGGCCTGGTGCAGCTCAGATGCCTAGTTTTAAAAAAGATATATTCTCTACTGAAAAGTCTTTTTACACCTGCTAGAATTTGGCCCTGCAGGCTGAGCCCTAATAACTTAATGACCAAGCATCTATTATGCTTAAGCTGTGACACCACGCTGCAGTTAGAAGCTACGTGGAACCTACACAAAGTTAACGTGAATGTATGGACCTGGGACAGTGACTGCAATGAACCCAGTACCCAGCTGGTAAATATTAACAATCTGCCTTTGTCCTGGGATACAGAACAGGCTTTAATCCTCAGTACAGCCCATGGAAGAGGTTTGCAGAGTTTCATTCTAACCCCCTACGCTTCTGCTTGGCTTCGTGCCTGCCCAACTGCGAGCTCCCTTCCTCAGAGGGAGCCATTACCCTGTGCCCATGACATTCCCCGCCAGGCAGCAAAGTGCATCTGCTGGAGATGCTCTCTGTAGGTCAGGGAAGAGAAGACCTCAGATATGATTTATGGAAGCAAAGAGTTCATTTGAAATGAAGACAGACTCAAAGTCTTTTGCGCCAAACGGCCTGCCTAGCAAGGACACCAGCCACATGCTCTAAAAAAAGTGAGGGGGAACAAACTCCCAGACTGAAGTCTCGTGTCCATTCCCCGTGTTCTCCACCCTTGGACACATGCCTAAGGCCAAATTCCAGCTTGCAGGTGGCAACAGCTTCCTCACATTCAAGCTGTTACTGTAAATCCACCTCTCATGCAGCACTTCGTCACCATCAAGGCAGGAAAACCTGCAGCACCCTCCACGTATCTCAGTTGCTATGACCTGCATCGTGCTGCCTGACTTCCCAGAGGCCCTTTTCATTTCCCAGACGCAGGGGGTGGTCTGGGTGTCTCCATCCCCATCCTCCATCCCCCAGCCATAGATGTTTCTCCCCATAGCATCTAGGGATATTCCTCACCAGGGAAAGGTATCCCCCTTGTTTGCCAGACTGCTCTGAGAGCACAGAAGGAGCTCACTTTCATCCTGGATGACAAACAACACACCAAGCTCTTCAAAACAAAACACCAAAAAGCAAACAAACCAAGAAAAAAATCCCCAACCAAACCAAAACACACTTCTGTGACTAATTTGATGGAAAATATTTTTCTGCTTCTGTGCCAGGAAAGAGAAAACTACATGAAGAGTAAGAAACACAGTCTGCCATAGGAACAGGGCAAGTATCTTGTCTGGTGGTGTCCACAGAATAACTTATGTGCCTTTGGGATCTAAGGATCTAAACTGGAGTTGATGACTTCAGTCACCTTGACCCACAACTTTCGTAAAATCTGCCAGTTTGCATTTTTCTGCTTCTACCTCCTCAGAACTAGATGTCCTCTTAAAAAAAAAAAAAAAAGGAGAGAGAGAAAACACCAAAGCCCCCCAAAAATCAAAAAGCACATGCTAATCCTTCATGTTCCTGTCCAATAAAATCAGGCTGAACTCCAAGCATTTGGGGAGTCCTCTGACTGCCAGTCAAGCAGCTGAAGCTGAGCTCATGGTAGAGCTGTTTCCTGAGCTGTAGCTGTGCTGAGTGGTACTAAAAAGCAGCAGGAGCAACTTTTCTGGCTGCTGTCATCACCTTCATGTCAGCGTAACCAGTGAAGAGGCCTCCCAAGAGCTGGCTTCCTCCCCCGGGGGTGCGCTGGCCCCAGACCCCACGTGGGACCCACGTTCCTGCAGCCCAAGCAGTGAAGGGTGATGCAGGACAAGCTCGGGTTCTCAAAGAATACTGCATACCCAAGTCCTACCTCTTCCGGATTGTTTGGAGCATTAAAATAGGGGAAAAAAAAATCCAAAGCTGTAGTAATTGCACTCAGTGGGACATATTTTACTCAATTCCAATGTAAAAGGAGCATCAGTGAACCCCTGGGTAAAGGCGCACTCACGAACACTCCCCTCCTCTACACGCTCTTCATTCAAACGTATATTGCGTGCACAAAAGATACTTTAAAACCAAATATACACAACCCCAGGATTATTTTTATTAGCTGAAAATTACAAAAACCTATATTGCACGCAACTACCTCAGCCTGACAGGTTGGATGCTGGAGCCACACAAACCCTCCTACACGGTCACAGCAGACTTTGCTATAGCATTTCTAACTAAAAGATTAAGTTCTTTCAAATTTCTTTAGCTTTTCAACCTTGGTTTAGATAGATTTTTTTTCTTTTTTTGTTAAGTATCTTTTCTGAGATCATTTACAAGCCTTTTTAAAGGAAAATTAAACCCCTATTATCTCCCAGATCAATACTCCAGAGAGCCAGCCATTAGAGCAGGGCTGCCCCAGACGCTTCATAACGGAGGGGTGGGAAGGAAGAAGAGGTTGTCCTCATAGTGCCCCAGGTCCTCCTGGGGACAGTCCTACCCCTGGAGCCCCAAACCACGCTTTTGGCAGAGGCAAAGCTCAAGTGAAGCCGGAGCAGGATCCCAGTTCACTCCTGCACATCCAGCTCCGGCTTCGCTGATGCCTTTTGCTTCACAACCCCCCGAGCAGCCAGAGCTTTCCTCTTTCCTCCTACTTTTTTTTTTTTTTTTGCCTAGATATATCTATTTTCAGTGAGGACGGACGGTCTATTTTGAGTTTGAGTTATTGCACGTGGGATTTCTCCTCGTCGTCGTCTCTTCGACAGACTTTCCCTTCGCAGACTTTTGTCCCCTTTTCTGCAGAGAAGCCCCCGGAGAAGGAGCATCCCGAGAAGGCTGCGAGCATCGCTCTCGTTTGCATAATCAACCTATCTGCCACGGAGCGGGCTGGGAGGCAGGAGGGGGATGTAACACACTTGCCATTATCTCTGCTCTTTTTGCACCTTCTTTGCAGTCTCTCTCTCTTTTTCCCCTTACCAGCTTTGCTCCCGTCTATGAAAAATCAGCAAATAAAAAGTTACATTAACCCCACCCTGACCTCTCCGACATAATACACTGTGGGCTGATGGGCTGCCTTTGGAGCTTCGTTGAAAAGCTGTCATTCTTCGGCATCCCAAGTACAGCCTAGGGAGCATTTACCGGATAATTAATATATTAAATGCATGAAAAATAGTTACACAGGGCCCCCCCGCCAGATCCTTCCCACACATACACATACACTGCCATCTTTTTCAGGGAAAGAAGGGATGCAAAAAAGAAAGGGGGGAAAAAAGATAGATACAGCATGCGCACCATCAATATAAAAGCATCCCCTGAATAGCCATCATAAAAACTGTTCATAATTTTATAGCTTCATTCGTGCTGGAGCACCATAAAGGCAGGCCATATTTTTTACACTCAGGATGCCTCATAAAAAAAAAAAAGAGAAAAAAGGAAGGAAAGTTGGCATGGGAGCCATGGAAGCACAGCACAGAAGCCATCAGCTCACCTGAGAACAAGAGCTCAGGAGAAGGGGGTTTGAATTTGTCCTCTCTGACCTGTGAGGTTCTGAATCCCGATGAGACCATCAGAATAATTATTAATTGGGAAGCCTTTACCTTTTTTTGCCCCCCCTCCTCTTTTTCTTCTTTTTGCTGACTGCATATTTGCCTTTTAAAAGGATGATGGAAGGCCAGGGAGGCAGCCCTGCCCTCCAACTGTGTCCTTCACCTTTAAGTGGGCCAGCATCTTTTGAGGTGCTTTGAATCCCCCTCCCCTTTTCTCTCCACCTCCCCAAATGCAAAATTCATGAGCTGGAGCATGGATTAACAAATAAATTATAATGAAGGCAAATGGGTAGCAATAAAAAATAATAATAATAAAAAAGGAGGCCTCACCTTCACGTGACAGAGGCTGAGCAATATAACAAACTAGCTCGTTTATTTTCACCAAAGCCCGTTCCCCTGCTTGGGAAGGTAGGTTTTTAAAGCATTTTATCCTTTATTTCCCGTAATATATTTGGACAAGGTAGCTGTAAATCTGAGGCAAGAGGAGAAATCAAAGAGCGGCAGGAGAAGATGGGGGTCGAAGGGAAAGAAGCTGTGTTGGTTTGTGGATATGGCCCCTGAGCTTTTGTGATCCAGGGATTTAGAGCATTCACCTACACGTGCCCCTCGGCTGGGCTGGCTGCCTCGCAGGGCTCCGAGCCACGCTGCCGCTCCTGGCCACCACCAGGGGTTCAAACGGGGCCTTTATTATACACTTTGTGAGTATTTTTAAGTGTGATACGTACAGCAGTGGGGATGTCCCTTAAAATTTCCAAACTAGCCTTGTTATCCGCCCAACATCCTCGAGTCGGGCGAGAAAAAGATACAGAAATGAGCCGTTATGTCCATTAAAGCAGAACAGGTACGTTTAAGAGAAAGCCCAGGATGCCCATTCTCCTCTCGGAGATACTCAGAGGTAGCTGTTTCCTCCTCCGGTGACATGGCCCAAGAGACCTATCACAAAAAGGATGCTTTTCAACCACCAAAAGACTTCAAAGAAAAGTTCATTTCAATTTTCAGTAAGAGGTCAATATTTTGTGGTTTTGTTTGGGGATTTTTGTGGAGGATTTTTTTTTTGTTTTATTTTTGTTTGTTTGCGGGTTTCTTTTAATAAATCAAGACTAGAAAAACCTGATTTCCTGCAAAGAACAATTAAAAAAAATCTCAATATTTGATCCCACACTAAATTTTCTGACTAAAGGAAGTTTAAGAGTATCAAAAGAAAAGGAAAGGAAGAACTAGTCGCTATTTTTCACCCCAGATCCCCTCCCAGAGCCTTCCTTCAGCTGAGGTTGTTCCCCGTGGCCTAAGTGTTGACCACAAACGGAAGCCAAGAGACACAAATCCCTCTCGTTACGGGCCTGATCGAGGGACAAGAAGCCCAGAGAAGAACCTGCCTTCTGTACCTGCCAGGAGGTTGGTGGCACAGAGTCAACAGGGCCACCAACAGCCCTGCTTCTGCAGGTCTCTGCAGAAATACCTGTTGCTTCTTTCACCATCTCAAAATCTAAGGAGATATTTTCCTGCCTCAACCATGAAAGCATCTTCCAAGAGGCATCCAGGAAGGTCTGCGGGTCACATCTAACTCCTGACCGGCATAGCTTTCTGATGATAGAATCATAGAATGATAACCACCTTCCTCACAAGTCCACATCTGTCTGTGAAGCCACCTCTCCTAACCTCATATGTTTGGTAATTAACGTGAGTTGGAATCCAGAGTGTCTTCACTGATTTTGCTGAAACTGCTTAAAAGTTCACACAAGTTTAATTCAAGAAATCTAGTGGCACGTGTGCTCACAGGACTTCCAAAAAGCTGCCAGAAAACACTCTTGGTTTGCCAATCCAACTGCGGTTCTGCCACTTCGTTTACAGTTTGGGCTCCCAATTGCCATGAAGAGAAGTCCAACCTCTGAATCTGAACAAACACTCCCCCCCCAAAACTGCTACCGAGGAGAAGCCACCCCACCAGGAGGTACGTGGGCACCTACTGACCAAAGCCCAGCCATCTGCGCGCAGGCGGCGGGCGAGGGATAACGCACGGCTGGCTGCAAGGCAAGCGCCAGCGCTGCCTCATTTGTCTCTTTCATGTTTATTCATGGCGAACTCTGACAGAGGGATACGGCTCCATTCGGGAGTTGTCAGCAGGTGGCCTAATAGTGAGAATTAGTGAGCCACACAGCAACGAGACGTACTGGGGCTGCCTAATGCCGCCGATATTAATGCGCGCTTCAGAAATGAATAAAGCTTCTTCGAGGGGAAAAAATAACAATAATAAGAGGATGAAGAGGGGTAGGAGGAACCAAGGGGGAGCCCAATACGCTACGCGAAGGTTGGCCAAGGCTCAGTTATGGAAAAGGCGTCCTCCCTTCCACCTGGGTGCTGATCTCAGTCCCACACGCTCAGACCCCATCAACCACAAATAGGGGAGAGAAACGTTTTGCTTTCAAATAACCCTCCCTGAGAACTTCCATGGGGAGACACTGAGGAAGACCTTCCTGTGCCAGAGCAGACACTCAACTTCTAACCAAGGAAGACGGAGCAATTCATTGCTGCCCTGCCCTGTGCTCACACAGCTTCTGCTGGTGTGGTGGGACGCTCTAGACAGCTTCTCCATCTGATGAGGTCTGATGTCCTCTAGATGCCACGGCCAGACAACCGTCACAACAGCTCCCAAGTGCGACTGCTTGAGAGAGGTGAGAGAGGTTTCTTGGGCCATGCCTGAGCTACCAGCAGCTCTTGGGTCACCAGGCACGGGGAGGTAGAACCCCAGGTGTCTGCCAATGGCATCTCCTGATGCTTTCACTACAACATGACCCAACCTGGCTCACAACCTCTCTTTTTTTTAATACAACTTCAGCACACAGTCTGCATCAGGAAACGGTTAACTCCTCAGAAAAGGAAGACACAAAGTTACTTTGCTTCGTAACATCAACTCTTTTCACAGCCTCTTTCACCTGCTCCTTGGAAATCAGGAGCCTCATTTTGCAACCTGCTCCCTCAGGCTCAATGGTCCCAAGAGAAAGACAAAGACAAATGGAGAAAGATGCAACACAGAGAGCTGGGGAGCATCCAGTTTTCGTGCAGAGAACAGGAACCAAAAGTATACACACAACCAAACAGGTCTCCAAAGGTCCCTTTTCAGATTTAGCTGCCGTATCACATTTTCTCACATTAACTACCAAAAACGATGGCAAAAGCTGAAAATTCTGTTCTGAGAAGCAGCATCTCAGTAGCCCGTTTCCTTCTCCCTTTCCTCCTGCACACAAACCCAATAATCCTGGACATAACTCCAGGCTCAAGGATTTAGAAACAAGGACCTTAGAAAAATCAGAGGATCAAACAACACCCCCATTAAACACACTTTGGAAAAAAAAAAAAAGTGGTTCTAGCAAGTGCAGGATTAGACCCTAAAAGCAGCTTCTTTCTTCCCCCTCAGAGTGCATGTGACCCTTGCATTAGCATTGCTGGCAGCTTTGAGCATGGGGGAAAAAAAATAATAAATAAAAATGAGTGCTGCCCTGCCATGTCCCTGCCCAGGGCAGGCTTGTGCCTCAAGCCATTTCATCGGGGCCGGTATTTTCCCAGCAAGTAGCACAATAAATAGGAGCAAGAAGATTTTGTTTCTTCTGTTTAGAATTTGCTCCCGTTATAAACATCAATTTTGTGTTTTCCCCAATATTTTTTTCATCTTTTTCAATGCTAGAGACATGTACAAGCTGGGGGGGGTGGTGGGAATCAAGAAAAAACCCCACCAAACTCCCTTTCCTCACATTCCTATTTCCTGCAAACAGGAATGACACACACATACACCCCGCATCCCTTCGTGTAACAGCGAACACGATTCCTGCCTAGCACTCATCTGACCATACGCCTTTCTCACGAATCAGGTACCGAGCTGTTGGTTTTTCCTTTTGAATTTTAAACAGTTTTCACACCTGGTCTGACGAAGGTTCAGGTAAATTACCGAAAAAGCACTGACTAATTTGAAAAAATATTTAAGAAACTCCAAGTTCCCTGCCTTTTTTTACTATCCTCTGCTCCATAATTACATTGCACTGCCTGATATTTTCATGGAACATTAACCGAAGTCAGGTGACTGCCCCCTTACAGTCTACGCCTATCCGTTACCCATAAGACCCCCATGGACCTTGACATTATTAATAGTCCTATTCATTAAGTATTACTCTTGTAGAATGAGTAGCATAATATTGGCCTGGAGATAGGAACAGGCAGAAGGAATAAGTCAAATTAATTTTCCGCAGCAAACGCCCCGATTCTGTAAATGACATTCTATACTGTTAGCATTTTAAATGTGACACAAATGGCAGGAGATACAATTTGAAAGCAAAATAGTAGAAGACATGGCTCAGGGTGTAATGTGCTGCATAAAAATCCAATAACATCAGTTACATGAAGGAAGGGAATGAACCAACCCGATGGAGGGTTTTAATTTGCATTTGTTTAAAATGGCAGGTAAGGGAGCGAGAGAAAGGCTGCAGCTCCCTGATTAGGACTTTCTCCCCTTCCGCAGAGGATGAGGGTGTCGAAGAGCTCAGAGCCACGCTCCTCTCCGAGACCTTGGACCATACTCACACCTTCCTACCACCACAAACTCTCCTGCCACCTCCGCCGCACTCGCTGAAGGCAGCCAAAGGGAAAATCACAGGCAGGTCCATCTGAAAGGCTCGATACAAGTCCAGGAGAAGCATGCAAGCTCAGCTTTTCCTGTTTGAGGTCCCTTCAGACAGCTCAGCCTGAACTCCAGTTTCCCCAGGTTCACACACCACTTGGGAAAGAGGATGAGATGAGAGCTGGAGGGGAACGACGGTTGCAGCAGGAGGACAGAGCAAGTAGCTTGTAGGTACCAAATCCACAAGGGCATCGCCCGGTCTGACCATGCTCTACCAGATGTGTCTTTGATCTACAGCATCTCTTTCAGGAAAGAACAAAACCACACATCCCAGCTGGACTGGGTTCTCCTGTGTCAAAGCTGCCAACACCACCTTTCAAGACAGACAACAAGGCCAGCTCCCAGCTGCAGAACCTTTCTAGACCTAGAATACTCGGGCCAAAGACCAAGCCCTTGATTTAAACCAAGCAAAACAGACACTTTTAGGAACCTCAAACCCAGACCTAAACACAAGTTTAGTGAGAAAATGTTACCAACTTTCCAGTAGTTCAAATCTAGCTCTCAAATCTAAAGACCTTAACACCTGCCCAAAGGATGAACTTCAACACAAGTGCGGAATTCTGCGCTTTCGGTCTTTTTTTTTTTAAATTTATTTTAAATATCTAAATGCATCTGGTATGAGGCAGGTACAAGAACGCAGATCTCCAAGTCACTATGTATTTTTCTTTATTCTGCTCTTTTTCATTTCCTTCTTTACAAAGATCACTGTGCTAAAGCTGTAGACCACCAGAGAGGAGCAATCTGATCGGGAAAACAAAAATAAATGCAAAGCCTGACCTCCATTAGTTTTATTTAGGGTAAAGCACTGCACTGTAGTTTTTTTATTAACAACATAAAAAGACATCACCTATAGAACATAGAATAAATACTCATAATTTCCCCAGAAAGAGCATTGAGCTGGCTTCCTGAGGGGGAAAAAAATATCACTTAATTGAAGCAAGAAATGTTCAATCCAATAATCTATAATTAGATATTTTATGGAATATGTTACCTAGAGATGTTTATTTATAAAACGTTTCTATCAATAGTAAGTTGTTGGGAGGGGGGAGAAAAGGTCCATTCCTTGGCTGCTGGGATAGATGTTTATACGTTTAAGGGAATTTCACCGGCAGTAAAGGAGGCTCTTCCTACAGCTCATCATATGGGGTATGGGGTCCTCCCTCAGCATCACCAGGTGCACAAGCAATACAAGTATCATCAGAGAGAGAGGAAGTCTAGAGAATACAAGCTTTAACCACACTCATTGACAAAGGCAAACTCTTAAGGAGTTTATATATAGAGCTGCGAGGTAAGTTTTTAAGACTAAGCCTGAAACGGGTGTAGACATCTGAGGAGCCGTCGCTGGAGCCACGACCTACAACATTCTCATTTCGAAGCCATTAGACCACCTTAAAGACTCTTCCTTTCATATTCATGTACTCCCAGAAAACATCAAACAGTTCACATAGCGGATGTGAGCAAATATTTGAACGCTGTTCTCGTCAAGTCAGCAGGACTTCAAAGATGAAGAAAGAGAAGATGCCTCCGAGTAAGAGCCCCACAAAACCTACAGACCCAAACGACACACGCGCAACCCTCCGCTCACGCCTCTCGACTGCTGTTTTCCCTCCAGACAAATTATTATTTCTGTTGGTTGCAACCCTACTGCCGTTCTTATTACAAAGGCAATTTCTCCTCTCCCTTTAATTTGGGGTTGCTCTGCAGCGCTCGGTGCTCCAGCTCCTCCCGCAGCACGGCCAACTGTAAATTGCGTTTCAAGCTACAAAGTGCAGAATAAAGCAACTGATTGAAGCAGTAAAAAGAAAAGAAAGCACCAAATCCACGTTGGTGGAAGGGCCATAGGAAAAAGATACTTCATTCATCAAGGTAACAAGATTTGGGAGGGAATATACACATCAGAGATGAAATACAGGAGCTAATTAACACATACCCGACACAAGACAATGCTATGGCATAAAAATACCTGGGCAGAACTGTCAGGTGATTTCCAAAAAGATCAGACTTAATCAGACTCCTTATAATCTCTAATAATTCACATGATATTAACAGGTCACGACTAGAAAAACAGTCTGTCTAGAAAATTGTAAATTTGCACAGACATTCAGAACCAGGAGATATTAGCAACAGCATATGCTCACCTCCTGTATTTTTCTGGTCCTAAAAAATACATTTGAAAGCACTGGTGTGTGGTGTGTTTACATTTACTTGAAAACTGCCTACGAACGGCTTGGTTGCCCTTGTACCCACCGTCCTGGTCCGACTCCCGGGGAGGAAGGCAGCTCAGGCTCCGCGCAATCATTAACAGGAGACACCGGGACATCACGAGTGGAGTTAAGGTCAGGCAGTGGAAGCAAAGCCCTGCAGCCCAGAACACGCGGGGACCTGCTCTCTGCGCTGGGCTCACAGGAAGGATGAACAATTGGACTCCTCAAGCCAGCTGCGACTTCCACTTGGGCACACAAATAGCATTTATTGGGCGCCAGGGAGGCGGCACCGCTGAGTTACACACCGGAGACACCAAAGAACAAAGAAGCCCACGTCCACCGTGAAGGGCAGACAGCAAAGGGAACACGCAAAGTGCCGAAGGACCTGAACTAGCACAGAGATAGAGATGAAAAAAGCCATTTTCCAGACAAACGCTTTGCCAGTTTCAGAAGATCCCACCTGCAGCCATCTCCAACACACAGAAGCTGCTCAGCCCATCTCCAGCGGCCCCCAGCCGGGTGGTCCTCAGCCCACAGCGCCCGGCCCCTCGCCCCCACCTCCCCATCCACTGCTGGATGAGGACTCTGCCACCTCCCATCCATCAACGGTGTTTACACTTGGCTCCCTCGCTCTGTGACGAGCACGAAATGGGGGGAAAATTATAATAATATCACAAATGAAATTGAATGAGTAACAACATTTTCTAAGAACAGAATAAATACAGTTGGTGGCGCCTTTTTTTTTTCCAATTTAGTATTGTTTAATATGCATTTAATCAACCCATTCAGTATTATAGAGTCTATGTACCGTGACACCCTCCTATGCCACAGAGGAAGCATTCATAGGCCATTAGGCTAAAGTAATATGTATGAGGAACCACTTTTCCCCAGGGTGTAGTAACTATTTTTGCTCCCCAGTCGTCCCCATTAAATCATTAAACCTCATGACTATGCTTTCTGAACTCTACCCTGATCTTTAAAAAGCAGAACATTAAAGGGCAACTGTCACCCTCCATTGCACAGGCCTTGTGTTTTATATATTCAAAGCATTAAGCCTTTTGTCAGTCTATACATCATAAGCACTGGAAGACTGTATGCACAAACAGGAAATGTTTATAACTGATGTCCCTTTTATAGTGGATGTGCGAATGGGCAGGATAAAAAAGCTGAGGCTCGGCTATTTTATGGAAACTGAAGCAACGTGATTTTCCCCAGCTGCTTGCAATAAAACCATCTTCGTTACTTATCTTTATGTGGCCAGTTGCAGGAGGAAAGAGAAGCAGTTTAGCACAGGCAGAGCTGGAGGCCCAGGAGTCACGAGGGGTTGCCAACTTTGGACTTGCAGATCTCATCATTTCCCTACTTTATGGCAAAAGCTGAATTAGGAGAATAGCAGTAGAAAAGATATCTAACCAAGAGAAGGTTGGGTTGGACTTACTCAGATCTTCCACCTCCCAAACATCCCTTCAAATGTGGAGCTGTCACCACTGAAATGCATCTCTATCTGGGGAGGAGGAGGAGGTTAGTGAAGAATTAGGGGCACAACTACCTCTACCACATCTGACAGCGATACCGTTCGCTCCTCTTGAAGGTTTTTTGAAAGACTTTTCACAGCAAACTCCCTTTGCTATCTCCACTTCTCTCCAAACTGGGGGCTGCAGATACGAGGAACAGGAGAGGTTTCCACCTGAAAACACGGGCTGGAAAACGACTGGAAGACCATTCCCAACTCCGACGCACAGCCTTGGGAAAGAGGTCTCCCAACTGCTTTGGGCCTCGCGGGTCCCATTTTACTGTTGAGGAAGCAAATAATGCTTCCTATAGCACGTGTCAGGAGCAAGTTAATTTTGCTAATGACATTCTCTCCTTTTGAGAAGGGTTTTTGAGAAGCAAGGTGCTGCAGACACTCACACAACGTGGGGGAGCAGCTGCAGAAACCGCTGCAGGGACTTTGACCAAGATTTTTGGCAAGTCATTTCCCCACACCTGCATCCCGCCCCTCGTCTCCCCTGCGCACAAGCACGGAGCTCTCAGGAGTGTGAACGCTCTCCCATCAGCCGCGTGGGAAACACCCAGCACAGGGCAGAGCTTTGCCAGGGTTTTAGCGCTCGGGCAAGGGGAGACGTAAAACAGCCCCTCAAAAAGGTTTCCGAGAGAATGGGGATGGAGGCAGAAGCAGAGAGTAGTAACCCTAAAAAAAAGAAAATTAGCGAATACCTTTCAAACGCAGGAGGAAAAAAAAGACCAAAATAAATGTCAAGGTCAGGTGAGGGGCAAGGGAGGAAAATATTTGTACGTTCTCAAGGCTGTATTACGCTGATACCACTGCACAGCTCCATAACCCACCTCGGCACGCTCCCCCCGGACCACACACCCTCCCCATCCCTGGTGTCTGAGGACACTTCCCAGTTACCTGCAGATCCCTTGTAAAACAACAGGGAACGTTAGGTTAACATGACTTAGAGCGCGATAGTGTAGCTTGCAAAATGTCAGAGCTTTCATCCTGTATGTTAACTTCCCAGCCAGCGGTATCAATCTGCAGCAAAACACAGTTATTTCATCATGACATTAGTTCACCTTTAAAGGCATATGGTAAAGCCTGCTTTGTGGCTTGCAGCAGATGAGCTTCCTATAATTACAATTTGAACTGTTCCACAGGCAGCTCTATAGATAGTGGATCAGTGATTAAAGTTGAAATCACAGGGTAAGTAGTTCTGTGACACCGTGAGTCACAACAATCATCAAAGACTCAACTCTCTGGTTTCTGATGAAGTGGAGATAGTGCAGTGATTCAAGTAGGGGACTGAGACTCAAGTGCTGCTACTTGGAGGCAGGAAAAGAGCAGACACATTCTTGAGGAAGATACTCAGTGCGTGCTATTGACTGGCCCCAAGCAAATCTTTAACCCTGCGTCTCGGAGAGAGCATGACTGTGCATCTCATTGCGGTGGGGCCCCCGGTGTCACACCTGAGGATCACAGGCTCCGGTTAAACATTCTTCTTGCCGATTCCTCCTTTGATTTGAGGAATAATGCATGCAGGGCACAGGACGGCCGCAGCAACGCCGGGGCTCGGCGGCAGGCTGAGGCGTGCAGTTCTTTTTCCCTACAGAGCCTTTTTGCTCCCCGAGTATCCCGCCAGCGCGAGGAACGGAAGGGAAAGAGATGTGCACTCACACTGTTGGACCCCTCGCTGACCCCCATCAAAAGTAAAGGGCTTTTTTGCCTTTTTTTTTTTAAAAAAAAACATACAAGAAGCCAGCCTTTAGTCTGCCTAGAAGCAAACAGAGAAAATCCTGCCACTGCTGCTCCTGGAAGATAATGGGCTAAAACATTCCCTTTCCCTAGTGCAGCACTGAACTTTGGTGAAGCTGATGCTGAGATCATTTTGGTCCAGAAAAATCAGTGGGTGCAAATTTGTAAGAAATAACCCACAATGGAATTTGCCAGAGCAAAAACCCCCATGCAGATAAGAATTAACTTAATTCCCAGCAGAGTGACACCTCCCTCACGTGTACAGTAAAATGAATTATAGCACGTGGAAGGTCTTAGGACCTCACCTCCCTTTCATCCTCAGGCTGTAAGATTTCCTCCTTCCCAGCCCCACAGGCAGCCACTGGGGTAATGCCTGAAAAAATTTAATCATCTGGAAAAGGGAGGAAAAAGCCAAACTGAGGCATAGGGGACTTTATACCTGTGGCTGAGCTGATACAAAGCCAACAGCCCAGGGGACTGCCCAGTGTCCCCAAGGGAAGGGTCAGGAGGGTGCTGAGAGGGCTTTGGCAGGAAAACATCCATCAGAGGACCCCATCCCACTGCAAGGTCTTGCGCTTTTAAGATCAGCCAAATTCTGGAGCCAGCACACAGTACTGTTCACACCGGCTCAGATGTTTTAAGGGAACCGCTTCCTTTACACTGCTTTTGAAGATGAAAGACATTTCATTTAGAGCGGGAGGGGGGAGGAGTGGCAAGTGGAGGTACAAAGCCAACGAGCTTCTCTCTGCTCCAGGAAGATTGTCTCCCGGCTGCTGGCCGCCTGCCACCGCTGGCTTGAGCATTAACCAGGGACAGTGAGTGATGGATGCCTGCGGTGCCAGCTGCAGAAACCCATCCAGGAGGGCAGGAGGTGGCCTCTGTGCTTCACTGGAGGAACAGGGATTTTGGGAGGCAATCAGCCTGACCGGGGCAAGCCTGTTCTCCTTCCAGTGCATCTTGGGGACAGTTTCTCAGCCCCGGGTTCATGCTCAGAGGGGGAAGGCAGGAGTCGGGGAGCAGAGCTTTGGGTCCAGGTCAGCACTTGATCCTCTGAAAGGAGATGATCTGGTGTAAGAGTCCTGCCCAGCTTTCACTCTTCACCAGGCGTCTCTTAGTAGAACTCAACCAACTTGTGTTCTTCACAGGTTGTATATAAGACTTTAAGACAGTGTGTAAGGGAGTATCTATGCTGTACATTGGCATAAGGAGAGGCCAACAAATTTAGATAAGAGGAAAGAAGAGAAGCTAAGCAGTGCCTCTGGCCCCAGGTGAGCAGGTATCTCTCACTCATCAGTTTACAAGGAAATCCTGACCATGCCCTGCAGACTCACCTTGGCAAGACAGTGTCACACTGGGCTCCTCCAACCATCCACCACTAAAACCAAAGCCTTCAGTGTGGAAATTTAAGGTTCTGAGCTATTCACCATGAGGTTTTCTCCCAACTTTATGGTGCTCATTTTAAGAGGATTAACCAAAGCAAATGCATTAACTCGGCTGGGAAAAGGACAGAAGACATTCACCACAGGACATTTTGGAACAAATATTTGCAGGAGAGTTTCAAAACCACAGCCTCATGTATTTGCTTAAGCAAAAAGACAGAGCTTTCCATTTTCTTTGCTGCGCCCGTAGAAATTCTCAGCAGGCTTTGGTCTTCTGCAAGGGATTCACCACCCAAGAGCCTGGTTGGACACCAACACCCAGAGGAACAACACGGGGCGTCCACTGCTGGAATCCGCTGTCTGTGGCAGCGCTGAGCAGGGAAGGGTTAAGCCCACAGGCGCCTCAGGCACAGCACAGCACCAAGGTCCTTCCCAAGGCTGCAGGGAACAATGCAGCTATCACTCTATATTTGGCCTTTGCCCTTGGATCATTTATGACTTATTCTTCACCTCCGATGACCACAGCAGCAAGCTTTCAATCTCTCGCTCCCTAGCCTGAAGCAAGGGCTCTCCCTCCCCCTTTTTGAAAATCACACCATTTGCAATTAAAAGCGACTGCCAGGAGGAGGTCTCAAGCAAGTCTTCCCTTGCCCCTTTGTGCCCTTTGCCTTGCAAAGACCAGACTTCTGGCATGATATCAGGTCAGGAACGGAATGAGGCAAGTGGTCCTGTTGTATCGGGATGGGGGCAGCAGGAAAACAGAGACATCTTGCTGGTCTGCAGCGTACAGGCTACGCTTCACGCATAGAGAAAGGGTTTGTAGGGAACGAGCTTGGGTGGCCTTTTACTTTACAGACCGTGGAGTAAAAAGGGACACTGCTGTGATCCAAAATAAGCCTCGTTTAATCACTTGGACTCCCATCCCCAACAACTGACCTTTGTGAGCAGCCTCACACTACAGTACAAGCGCTGTGTGCTCACACCCCTCGCAGGCACCAGCAGCATCCCTTGCCGGCAGCATCACCAGGAGGTTAAGTGGTTCAGTTCAGCCCCTGTCAGCAGAGCTGTGAAATTCTGACCATTGCCCACCTCCAGGTTCAGCTCAGAAGCGATGCAGTTGCCAACCACACAACACCATGGCAGCGGGTAAAGGCAGGGGGTTATTTCCTTCCAATTAACCAGTTCTTCAAAGGGGAGGGAGCAAATCACAGCTTGCAATACCTCACCCTTGCAAGGGGATGTGCCTGTGGTCACCACAAGCTGATAACTCAGCCACTTCCCTTCAAGCCAGAGCCCCACCAAGCTGGATAAAGGCCTGGTAACGTCCTTGCTCTGAGCAGATTGCCAACGTCCAGCCACACCAGACCCAAGGGGACACAAACACACCGGCGGCGGCTTCTTCCCACACAGCAGCTCCCTGTGCTTCAAACCCTGCAGCAGGGTCCTCCACGCTGGCAAAGGCTTCCTCATTCCTGAGGAGGTCAAAACCCAACTCCTAGCATGTGCCCCACCACCCTGCTTCGCTGCGTCGTGTGACACGGCAGCGAGTGCCCTAAAACAGCAGCCTGGCTCATAATCAATGATTTCTCATCGGGGCCAGGCGGCAGATCTGGAAAAAGAGTTAGACAAATCATAGCTGCCACCCTCTAATCTTCCCACTAGAAAGTCACCTCCATCATCCTAATTTCTCAAGAGGCCAAGCTGCTGGTCAGATGCAAAGCCTTTCTCCTGCAATAACCCATATATGTAACTAAAAGCTGCTGAGATTATACCAGGTGTGTTTCACTCAGGAGAGCTGGTATTTGTTTTCTCAGGACATAGCTTAGCATTTATTTTGTTTCACAGCCAAAGAAATTCCTTGGCAATGCAGTCCTCTCCTTCTTCTACTCAAAAAAATGTCTCTGATGTAAACGTACAGCGTAATCCTGAAAATAAAGACAGGAGCCTTGCAAGTATACTTGGTTCTGAGACGCTTCTATCAGGACTTCAAATAGCTACCTGAGGAGGCAACACAAAAA
>JAOXNO010000007.1:5341482-5353986 GCA_028565335.1 Limnodromus scolopaceus
CTCTCCATCCCTCTCCGTACCACCCAGCACTGCCAGCATCCCTCTCTGTACCACCCAGCATCCCTCTCCATCCTCTCTGTACCACCCAGCATCCCTTCTCCATCCCTCTCCGTACCACCCAGCATCCCTTCTCCATCCCTCTCCGTACCACCCAGCATCCCTTCTCCATCCCTCTCCGTACCACCCACCATCCCTTCTCCATCCCTCTCCGTACCACCCAGCATCCCTTCTCCATCCCTCTCCCCAGTACAGCCAAGGATGCAGTTTTGCCTGTGGACCAGCAGAATTACCAGCATTTGTTACAGGCTCCGCTGAGGACCCTGCTGCTGGACAAGCTAATGGACTAACGGGATTAGCTCTGTCTCTGTGCCCTGTGTGCACGCCAAGAGCAGAACTCAGCCTCTCGCAGCCGGGTCAAAGTATTCCCCCAAGCCAGCACTAAAAACAAAACTACAGAGTGTAAAAACCAAAAAAAAAAAAAGAAATCCTATCCATGCAGGCAATCCTAACCATGCCTCCTGCTCCACACAGGCAGCTCCACATCACACAGATCTCACCAAGCATTTCTCAAATTCCCCGCCATGCGCAGACACGTGAAGTTCAAGCTCCACCGAGAGCCAGGCCATCGAGCCCCAACATAAACAAGCTGCTCACCAGTAACCTAAATGCAAAAACACCTGAGAGCCCTGCCTGCAGACCGGCAGCCGGAGACAGCGGTGTTGCAGGGGGGTGGTAGCAAAGGGGGTGCCGGTACCTCTTGGCTACGGTGCCCCCACAGTCAGACCCTCCAGTCTCAGCAAATAACAGAAAAGTGCTATTGAACAAGCCAATAAAATGCTCAAAATACAGAGGTAATCTTTTCTATTGGCAGCTATTGCTGGAAACTAGGCTTGCAATTTTTGAAGTATAAACACAGCTGGACAATGAAGGTAATAAGAATGGAATATCGTTTTCTTTAGGTTAAAAAAAAAAATCCCATTTTAGTATGTAGGAGCTAGTAAAAGGCATAAAAGAGACAGCGGGAAAGCAGACTGCACAGGGCACTTGTTTAATGCTCCCAAGTTAATCTGAGCATGGGAGATTGGGTGGCAAAACCTAGGACCTGCAGAGGTGAGCGCTCGAGATGATCATTGCTCACGGACATTGTTTCAGGCATATAACATTTTACCCTTACGTAGCACTTTTCACCTCAAATGACTTTCTAAAGTACATCATTTCACAGATGTGGAAGTGCCATCGCTCCTGTATATTAACAAATACTGCATCTCACCCCACATGGCAAAAGGAGACGACAAATGCAATAACCCCTTGACAGTGGAAGAAAATAATACACAGCAAGTGGCGTATGTGGTATAAAAAGAAAATAAAAAGAGGGGAAGAGTGTGTATTTGTGTACCCACATATGTAGCCTAAACCCAGAAAAATTCTCAAGGCAAAGGGAGAAAAAAAAAAATTCAAGTAAAATAAAGTTGCTCAGGTGTCACCAACAGCTCATTTACAAACATCCTGCTCGATGCCAAAGAAAAACAAAGAGCTGAAAATCAGGATGCTGGGTCTGGCAGCAGAGAAGGAACCGCCCGATCCAAACCCCGCTGAAGCAAGTGAGAACGGGCTTAGAACAGGCTCAGGAGCCCCGGCAGCAACGCTAAGAAGTGGGTATCACAGATTTGAGATCCTCCTCCCTGGCCTTCAAGTTTATGGCCGAAAACCTTCAGCAGCAGCTCAGTACAGTGGTATTTTGATTTTTTCTTTCCTAACAACTTATATGGAGCAGCTCCTGTTTCACCCACTGAAATTTAAGTCGTAGTTTTTCTAAAAAGTCCACATTTTAAAGTCTTTCAAGGCGACACACATGTGAAGACTCACACTTCATATACAGTGCTGATAGCCAGAAATCAGTCCAGAAACACCAGATTCCATCTTTAAAAGCAGAAGCAATTAAAAAAAAAAAAGACCTTTTTCCCTGCATGTGCCATTTTCCTTCCATGAAAAAAAAAAATCCTAATTTTGACCATCTCATTTAAAAGTGTGTTTCAAGTAAGACGTCTGTCTTTAGCAGACTATTTGATTTTACAAGCGTAAGAGCACAGTTCTTAATAGGAATCAACTATCTAATTTTTAAGATTAACCTTTCCAGAATCGTGATTTGTGACGAGGGAGAAGAGCACATGAAACCAAAGTGACTGCCAGTGGACACTTACATTTACAAATCCGTGGCTTTCGTTTTTAATTAAAAACTTGGACCTCTCTTTCTTGTTACCATTTCTCAATGGTTATTTTTGAAGCCCTGAATTTCCGCACCCTTCGCTCGAGGGGGTGCTGTGGGAAGCTTCCGGATGGCCCCCGTCGCGGTGATGCTCTGCGTCCCCCCAACTCCACCCCGAACTGGAGCGTCTGGGGGAGCCCATCACCGCCGTGACGTGGCGCAGCCTGTTTATGTTGTTCGGCGCTGATGAAGAGCGGCAGCGGAAAGAGGAGCAGAGGTGGTTTGTGCATGAGCTCATTTTCACCAGTGTTGGGCAAAAACAAAACCGCCCTTCACCAGTGATGTTATTAAGCTCTTGTCAACCTACAAGCACTTCCCGGCGAGTGCTGCTGCACCTTTGTGTACTTTAAGAAGAAGTGGGGGGGGGGGATCATTCAAAACCAGCAGCTCAGCGCGACGGGCGCTGCACGGCCCCCGCCTTCCCATTCTTTACCGTGCCAATTAATCTGAACCCGACTGTCACCTTGACACCCATCGGAGGCTCTCAGATCCAGAAATAAACTGATCAAATATGCAATAAGCGGTCAAGCAGTGTCCCCCACAGGCAAAGAGAGATTGGACTCTCTGTTTATAAGCGACGCTCGGCAGCCAAGATGCTCTCTCCTCTCTCGGATCCGAGAGAAAGGGGATTCTCTTCACCTTCACAATGTAACAATAACTGAATTTAGCTTAAGAAAACACACTACATTAAGTAAGAGACCTAATGGTAGTGTACTTGTCCGGTTTTTTAAATTAAATGATGTTCATTAAAGGAACATCACCTCCCCATAATTAATTTTGCTTTGAGAAGGAAAGGAAAAAGCTACAGACAATTAATGTACCATGCAAGCTCTAGTAGATGCTCCATATATTTTCTCCCTACGACCACCCCTCCTCCATAACAGCATCTCTGCTCATCTCCCTTCCGCTTCTGAATGCGAGGACCGAGTTTTTGGCAGGGAAGCTGCACAACAACAGGCAGCAACCCCCTGTCTGCTTCCCCCAGCCCGACAGCCTTTCAAGGGGGTTACGCGTTCACGTATCGATACCTGCAATCGTATTCTCCACCCCCCAACATCCAGAGATCCGAGAAAACGTGTCACTGTTGAAGAAACCCAGACAATGAAATCAACGGGACGGTGACGAGACTTTACAGGGTAACATTCCCCCTGCACGGAGAGGAATAAAAGTATTTGGGTGGAGGTGGCGTGGAGACAGGGTGGCAGGGAAGAGGGCACCTTTCCTTTTGGTTTTGTTGTTTTATATCATTGCATGCATTTTTCCTGAAGATTTAGGCCTGACAGAAAGCAAAAGAGCACATAGCTGACGAGCCAAAAATGTGAAAGTAATCACAAATAAAATAAGATTATTCTTCAGCTGTGAATCAGTAGATAGCACTTCCTACAGGCCAGCATGCATAAGACAGTGACACATGTAAGGTCGTAGAGTGATAAAATCAATAATTCCCCAAGCAGGGAAGAAGAGCCTAGTGGTTTCAGCAAATGACACAAATTAGCCCTCTCTCCACAGCTGCGTGCGGCTCTTTTGGAAGTCTTCAAGACTGAAACCCTCCTCACCCCAGGAAGGTAACAGAATCCATCCCCGCGCCTCTCTGCCCCTCTGTTCGTAAAGACAGGGATAAGGATGCAACTCGGAGGCGTTTGCTTATTTTATCAAACAGCAAATTGATTGTAGCTGTTGGATAAAAGCACTGACATTTCATAAACTGCACAGAAGAATTTTGCTGACACAACTCCAAATAAGTCCAATTTGCTTAAACTAACAAACTCCTCTGGAAACATCTACAGCTTTACCACTACTTTTACTAACCCGAACTTTTTCTCCCTTGTCTCCCAAACATGTAGGTGTTAGCTAATAAACACAGCCCGACTTGAGAGCGATCAAATCAAATCACCTCAAACCCCCACGTGTTTAGCTAAATCGGCATCACACTGGAGAGAAACTGGGATGAAGGCTGCGAAGCTCAGAGAGCCCTTGTCACAAACAAGCAATGCATTCCTCCCAGGCAAGCCCGGCGCTGTAACGCAGAGGATTCCCCTCGGGTGGGAAGCAGGAAGCCATCCTACCCCTACGGAGTTGAAGCGCTCACACGTGTGTGTCATCCACACTCGGATTGGTACCAAACTGACATCTTTCACGTTTTTTTTCCTCCATCACACCGCACTGCCAGCGCGATAGTCCGCGGCTTGGCAGGGGAGGGGACAGCTCTGTTCTGCCTCTTCTGCAGGAAGCTCTCCCGGCCCTCCTGTGTGTTAGGGCCGACAGGAAAACAGGAGTTTGCAGCAGTTAAAGAGCCAGCCTGACCATAGGGAAGCAAATCCCCTTAATGACTGCCAGAGCAGAAATCCTCCCCTCATTAACAGAGCATTTGCTGGGAAACCACCAACTCACCACCGGCCCCGCTCCCCTTTCAAGTTTCCATTCGGGGAAGGCTCATCTGGGTTTTGCTGGAGATGACAGGCACTAAAAACAGGCAGTTTCACTTCTTTTAATGTTTCTGCACAAATTAGACCACTTTCTCAAACACCGTGTCCTGGCAGAACCTCAGTGGAGGCCAGAGAGTTTTGCCCCCCTCAGGTGGGGACAGACCAGACCCTTTTCCATCCCCACAAGCACGTGGAAAGCTAATCCCTCTCCTTTACACATCAAACCAGGCCTTTCCCATAGCTGCATTTTTGAAAAACTGTTTGTGTAATGTATGAGGACTAACTTGGATTCATGAATATTTGATTTAATATACATTTATTTCCCCTAAAGGAAGATACATTTTATTTAATACTGATTGCAGTTCTTATTACCTTCCTAAACCCAGCACACCACTCAGCATTCCAATTACACCACCACGCTACAGTTATGGCTGAGAAAGCACTTTCATTATAAGCTTCTGTTTTTAGACACTTGTAAAACTCCCACCATTACACGCGCTTCCCCCAGCCCCCTCCCGCAAAACAGCCCTTTCAGCTGAAGATGCTCCAGCGGCTTCTTAGCCCGGACAGAGCAAGACTTAAACCTGGTGGAACCAAAACTTCCTCTTCGCCTTGATTTAAAGGCACGGTTGAGCACGGGTATCCCACAGCAGCACAACAGTATCCTGCTACAAAAACGGAATGGTAGAAAAATTAAAGCCTGGCTGGCTAAGTTTACATTGTGATAACTGCTTGAAGGGATTTTAAATCTGGACCAACTTTAATTCAACCACGCAACACGATGTCGAGCATGTAACCCTGTATATATAGCAACCCCTAGATCCCCTGTGGTTGCTCTGACACTTGTTGGAGGTCTTGGATAAGGAGCGTATACAGAAGAAACAGAAGCCCAACAGCTCGTATATTTTTCCCCACAAAGCTTGAATTTGCTGAAGAAATCCCTCCTCTCTCAGGAGATCAATTGCATTTATGGAGCAGAGTTACTGCTAAAGAAGAGGCAACACTTCTCCAGTGACATTTTGCCTCGTGTCTTTATGTCCCTGGCTGGGACGCTAAGTGTTCAGGCTCACCCGGCGGCCCTGGAGGATCCCCTGGCTGATTTAGGACAGCGGTGGACTTCTTAAGAGAAAAATACTCCCCACCTGTTATCTTCATGACTGCAGTCAATCTCAGCAGCCAACGTTTGGGAGAGAGTTGGTTGGCTGGTTTTACGGCTTAAATGGTGCTAAAAAGAAATAGCACAGGTCATTCGACTTCCTCTCACCCAAAGTGTTACGAAGCACTTTGTAATGGATCCACCACCTCCAGTTTAGACTTGCAGGGGTCCCTTCGTCAGCTGCCGAAACGCAGCCCCTTCGGAGGTGGAAAACCAGCCACTCCCAGATGGAATTAAACAACACTTAAATGGAAGACTCAAAAAATATTACTCATCCAAATGAAATGACTACATGGACTTAGAAAGGGGGATGGAAAAAAAAAAAAGCAATTAGTGATTTTTAAATTCTGACCAGGACAAAGAGTAAAATAGGAGCGAGGGCTCTGGCAAAGCATGTTGGGGAATTATTTGAGGTCCACAAGTGGCGAGGAGCTCCATTCTGCAGAGCCCGGCAGGCAGGACGGGGCCGAGATGAATAGGAATGCTGATTACTTCTACCAAAGCTCAGGAAATGCTCTCCCATCTCATTGAAGTCTCCAGAATAGTATAATTGGTTCAATTGTCTAACTCAATCCGTATCTGCGGCAATCTATTGTCCTTCGCCAGGCGGCTCTTGCTGCATGTATTCTGTTGCAGCCCCCTCCACGCAGAGTGTCTATCCCATATTATATTCGAGATTAGATAAGTGGTGTATTGCTTTGTGCTGCAATGTGTCACTGTTTCATGCTGGGATGTATGAAAGAAAAAAAATGCAAACAAACACTGACCAAAGGGGAAGAAAGGGAGGAAAGCAGGCAGAGAAGCAATTTGTTCTGAGGGTTCGTTACTCTCTTCTAATAAATAGATTTTTCAAGAGATTATGATCTGGCTACTTGTTTAGATGATAGAGGGGTTGGGATGTACGGGTGAAATATGTGACATGCGCCAAACCTGGAGAGCTGAAGGGCACGGGAAGCTTGGAAAAGTCACCTGTATAACATCATCCCAAACTCAGGCCCCATTCTGGACCCCGCTGTTCCTCCTGCCATAGGAAAACGATGACAGCAGAAAAGGTCTTTTCCCTGACAAGCTCACAATTCAACCTACAGCAAAATATTCAACTGGCAGAGGCTACGTCAGGATGATGTTGGAGGGACCAGCTACCAAGCTGGGAGCAGGCAGTACTCACCGTGGCTAGCAGGGACAGCAAGTGGCTAGCAGCTCTGAGCCACCGGCCCCAAAGCCCTGTAAGGTCAGCCTGACTCAGCGCTGGAAGCAGCAGCTTTGCTTCCCCCACGTCCCTCTTGCAGCACATCGCTCCTCTCCTTAATGCTCATTAAATTCCAGGCAGCCCCCAGCCAGCAGAACGGCACGTATTTACCTAACAAAAACCTGCAGCATCCCCACCACCCCCCCCAGCACAAGTTCTGGCTACCAAAGGCAGACAGATAAACCTCTCCATCCCTAAATCCGGTGCTTTGGCCACCTCCTCTCGCAGGCACCAACGCGAACAGGCCTGGGTTGTGCTCGATAGACGGGCACGAGCCCTTTGCACTTCCACAGCCCCTTTTATCCCGGTACTTCATAGCGCTTCAGCAAACATAGATCAACCCTCCTCTGCCCCTCTCCCAGAGAGCCACAAATCTCTGTTTCACAGACTGGAGAACCAAAGCACGGAGGGATTTAAGGCTGAATCCCATTCAGCTTCAAGCAAGGGAGCTCATCTTCCCCCATCCAGCCCCCAGAGGCAAAGCTGGGGGAAGAAGGTGGGAGAAGAGGTGGCCCTGGCTCCTGGGGACAGCAGTGGTCAGAACCATGCCTGGGGCGAGGGCTCCCTCTCCCGTCACAAGAGGCTGCGACCTCAGCCTTTGGGCAGAGCCCCGGGGCCACCAAAACCAGAGAGGCAGCTGTGGGACACTGGGGAGGGATTAGGAAAGCATCACCCATGACTCCGTTCCGAGCCCGGGGGATGCCCAGGCAGTCACTACTCAGATGTATCAGGAAGGAAGGAAGGAGATCCTCAAAATAATTATTTCCATAGGGCAGGAAGGTCAGGGTGAAACGTCAGCAAGTGCGGGCTCGTTTGGATTCCCAGGATCAGTACCTGTGACAAAGCTTCGGCAAATCGTTCAAAGGATTAATTTACTGTTTACTTGCAGCCTTTTTCCTATTGCTACTTTGCAGTATGCAAAAAAAAAAAAAAAAAAAAAAATCATCTTTCCTTCCTTCCTTGAGACTTCTGTCATATATTACTGCCTGGCAGAGGGAGGGGGGAGGCGTGGGGCAAGACAAGCGGGCTTCCTCCTACGGCCCTGGTGTTAATTTGAAATCCTGGTCCTCAGCTATCGCCCTGAACACGGATATTTCCTGCCTTTTGGCCCTGCCTATCAAATCATTATTAATCTTTCTGGCCTGTGTATATTCATTAGATAAACACTGAAACTGTGATGTTGTTTATTGTCTGCTCTGTACACATCATAACCCTGGGAAGACAAGATGAATTTGACAGCTAATGTAAAAATTACAGCAGGCAATATATCTTAGATTTGGGTGGAACACCAAGATGAGAGTTAATCAATAAAATCCTAACTTAGGTATTGTATGAAATGGCACTTCATTCATTATTAGGAGTTGGTATAAAACATGATTTACTGGTTTGATATATTGGCCCTTCACCTTAGGGACCTATTTTCAAATCCAGTCCAATCCAAAGTGACTAAAGATCCCTCCAGCCCCAGGGCTTGGGAAGGATACTGTTGCCAGAAATTTATGTGAGCTTGCTTGTAATACATGGGTTTTTAGGCAAAGGAATGGCACATGGATGCTGGAAGGGTTGACCCCCAAACCAGCATATACACAGAAAGTCAGCCACTTCCTTTAAAAACCATGAAGCAAAAATAAACAAGTGATGAGCATTTCTTTCTCTTCCCATGGATTTTACCTGATCCCTTGAGGGTAATAGCTGTAACACAGATCTTGGACTGCTTTCCACTTTTTTCCTTGCCTTTCCTAGGCTCCAGGAAGAGTTGGCTTATTTGGTTTTGGTCTTTTTGGTAGAGCTCAACACAAAAGGCACCTTCTAGCCCCTAAGCAAAGATGCAGGAGTGATAAAACCCACCAGGACAGGGCATCTCAGGCACTGCCCAGTCCAGATGCTCCAGAGGGAGCTCCTAACTGCTTCCCAAAGGGGCCAGATTTGCACTTAGGTGATGCCTGCCTGGCATTAAACTCCAGCACAGAAGATAAGCTGCACCATGTTCTCCTAAATGTCACGGATCTCTCAAGGAAAACCATAAAAAAACCCCACAAAACACAAAAATCAGCTTTCCATTTACAGGATCTGTGTGAGATACATTTTGAGTTACTGGTTAAAATACCCCCTTTTGCTTCTCCTCTCCCACCCTAACAAAGGGCATTTTAACTAGATAGGAAAAAGGCCAATATTTTGTAGTGTTTCATTTCTTGAGGGGAAAACAAATCATAGAACCGACAAACCTGGCCCTTTTCTCAGTACTTAGATATTAAACTCCATTGAATTGTCCCAGTGTTTTTAAAGCCATATTAACACGTTAACCTACGCTACAGCACCTGCTGAATCATTCGTACTTGATTTTGAAGTCTGTTCTGTGTAAATAAGACTTTGCTCCTACAAAGAACAAGTTTAACCACAATATTAACTAGAATACCCCACAAACAGACCTCTCGGGGGGTTGCTCTGCCATGGAGCTCCTTTATCTCTGTTCCCCTGCCACTCCAGGGAAGAGTGAGGAGATGCTCACACGCTCCAGTAAAAGAGATCCCAAGCACCCTTGAAAATTAAGTGCTTATTTATTTTTTTTTCAAAATCCCTACAGTTTTTGCCTCAGGGTGTTGTACCACTATGCACAGCACAAACTCCGTCCTTGTACAATATTTCAAGAATAAGAAAAACTTCAATAATTCATAGAGAAAACACATGGTAGCACAGCCCGTCCTCTCTGTTCAAAAAGCACAGAAACCAGTGGTTTGCTCTCCTGCTGTCTTTTTACAATCAATTGCTCCATGAGACCTTGTACAAAAGACCTGGCTCAGGTGTCCTATGAATCTAGTAGCCATCACAGCCCAGTAAACCTGAATGAGAAGTGGAATGATTTAGATGCTAATGACTAATGGAGTGATATCTGTCTGTGCAATTGGCAGCCATGCAGGGATAGCAGTGAGCTTTCTCAGGTCTTGTCTGTGCAGGGAGAAGAGACAGATCCCTTATCGCGTTTTATAAGTTTGCATTTATAGGGCAAATAAAATAGAGCATTTTTAAAACCAGGAAGCATTTCAGAGAACAGGTATTTTTTTTTTCCATATAAAAATCACAGATAGAATTTAACTTTAAATACTTTTCTGGCTAGGGGGGGAAAAAAAAAAAAATCAATTGAACTGATTACCTTGTTGAGTACCAGTGAAGATTTTAGTTGTCTTTGTAATTGCACTTTTTCCTTGCTGGCTTTTAAACATAAAAGGAAAGTGACTTTACTGCTGTAGTAAAACCATGGGCCTTAGTCAAGATCAACAAAGCCGAGTATTAACCCCCTCTGTGCTGTTTTAGTTCCACAGGCACCTTTTAAGTCTTTCTGTTCAACAGATCAGCAGTAAATTCATCTCTCATGCTTTAAAGACAACACTTATATTTTATTTTTTTTTCCCCCAAAAAACCCCAGCAGCTAGTCTCCCAGAGACTACAGGTGAGATGGGTGAAGACAACTCACTGCTGCCAAGCGGTCACTCTTTCTCATGATTCAGCATCCCCTCACGTGCCAGTGATCCGCACCTTTTCTTGCTTTTCACTTCCAGTAGCACGGTTTCAGGAGCTACTGGGACCTGCTTTCAGACCAGTGGAGCACATTGAGTCAGAAAGGCAGAGGGTCTGCCACCTGCACGGAAAGCTCCCAGACCCCACTGACCTGCCAGAGGGCATCTACACGCTCCAGCAGAGAAGGAAACTCTTCCATCAGTCAGTTTAAAACCCGCGTCCTGATGGACCGCTACGGAGCTACCGATCTGCTGGAAGTACCGTCTAAAACTCTCCACAGCCCCATCAGATTAGGTCAATACCAGAGGTTTTTAGGTCAATACCAGTTCTCAGGTTGACACGGATGACGCCAGCAGCAAGACCTGCCCTTGGCAGACTCCACAGCCGGTTGGCAATATCGCCTCCAGCATTCTCCCCCGCTCTGCTAAAGAGACAGGAACTGCTCGGGCCAAGTTGGACGGCGTCAGCCTCCCCTGCATCTCCCTCCTCCCCAGCTCACTGTACCACTGCGCCTTCGATGCCAAAAGAATTTTCACACTGTCATCTGCTCGTGAATAAAATTCCTCACGTGAGTCTCCCGAGATCTAGATACATTGCTCTCCACTCATAACAGACACGGTTACAAGACAATCAGTTAAAGGGAACAAAAATAGCTTTCCCAAACCAAACATCATAAATTCAGCACTTCGCCCCTCCCGGTTTAAAACCAGCACGAACCACAAATATGGAAGTGACACTTCTGAGGTTTCTGCTCTCGGGACAGGGAGCGGAGCCGGAGGGAGGCAAGGACTGGGGCTGGAGACGCAGCTTCCCTTCAAATAATCATCCAGGAGCTAAATAGACTTGCCTCAGACAGACAAATAGACTAAAATAGCAAAGATCCTGCCATTCAATAACCACTCCTGGTCAGAATTTACTTTGCTGCTACTGTCCTGGATTCTCTAGACAGCTATTTATGTATTTCCCCTGCCACCCTAAATCACCGCCTCTATTGCAACACTTTTATTGTAGCCCTGTTAAGAGGCAGAGACTGTCATTTATGTGCAAGACACGCTGAGGATGGCAGGAAGGGAATAGCCCCTGACCCGGGTTACGGGGCTGCCTCCGGCCTCAGCCCCCACTGTACCCCCCCACCAAGGGGGACAGGACTCCGCAATCCCACCTCACTTAGGGTTAAACATTGTGCCTCAAGACATATTCCCATCACTAATGCTTTTTGGACACCCAAAAAAAATCAGCTCAGACCCCTCTCTGGACACTTAAACAAGTCCAACTAAACCCGCAATGCCCAGATTTACCCAAGTTATGATCCCAACCAGCAGCCCCTCCCAACAGTTCCCCAAATCTGCAGCAGTTGGCACCGAAATATCGTAAGCAGCGAAGGGGAAACACTGTGGAAGCGATGGAGATCACACAGCTTGAACGATTTCAAAGCTTGTTCGGGGGCCGACAAGGAAGCGTGGTAGACACTCGCTAAACTCACAGTTTGCTCTCACTCCCCAGAACAGGGCTGGTGTGAAGCCTCATTTGCAAAGCGCTTGGTGGGCAGGAGATCAAAGGTGCATCGGCCCCACGACTCCGGCGTTTCTGTCTGGGCAGGAAGCAGCAAAGTCAACAGATTTCTCTTAGTTCCTCACTTCTCCATTGGGCCGGTCCAAATCCCCTTAAGTGTATTAGAAAACCACCCCCCTCCTTTTCCACAGCTATGGGTCAGATCTCCTGTTTGCCATCCGAAGTGTCAGTTCCACCTGCCGGCATTCCCAAGGGCATGCAGTACGCAGTTGGTGTCCCTGCCCAGGGCAGGGGGGTTGGAATTAGAATCATAGAATTGTCTAGGTTGGAAGAGACCCTTGGGATCATCGAGTCCAACCATCTACCCTACTCTACAAAG
>JAOXNO010000007.1:5359790-5393273 GCA_028565335.1 Limnodromus scolopaceus
AGCTGAGATGTTCGCCAATAATGATTTATAGGCATGCTTCTCCCCTCCCCCAGCTCTTCTTGCCCCCCCTCCGCCCCCTCCCCAGCACCACCACAGGTCCCCATATGCTGTGTCGCAGCAGCTTTGGCTCTCCCGTGCCTGGCCACAGATGGGTGCCGTGGACACCCGACCACCGGGCCATCCTCAGGTCCACCATACCCGATGCTCTCCCCATCGCCTCTTCTGCAGAAGGACAGGGCACCAGTAACATCCCCCCCCCCCGCCCAGCTCCCCGTGTCCCCAGGCTCTCGTGACAATCTATTCAGCTCCAGATGAGCATGGGGACGGTTCGATTTTCAGCTACGTGCAGAAGGTGCCTATTTATCTTGGGGCACCCATTCTGTCAAGCCTGGCTGGGGTAGGGAGGGTGGCTCCAGGAGGGAGCCTGTGCATCACCATACCTAGGCAGACTTGGGCCAGAAACGGGTAAAATGATGACTCTGCAGGGCCCTAAGGACAGGCAGCATTGAGGTACTCTAAAAGAAAAGTTAGAAGACTTTTAAATAAAAAACCAAAACCCTTTCCTGAAGGCTATCCCAAAATCTTAGGGATGCGGCTACCCTCTGTCATGCGGCACAATGTCCTTAAAATATGGGTGTTCTGGGTTAGGAGGGTGGAGGATGGCCATAACTGGTAATTTGGAAGTTGCCTGTATACCGTAAGGAAGCAGTAATGTGCAGAGATAGCACTGGGTTCTGCTTCATTTAGTATGTTAATCAGGTTGGTGGTTCTCCACCAGGAAAAGGGAAGGCCAGAGAAGAGTATTTGAACACAGAAAGAGCAGGTACAGCTTGTTGCTAAGGTCCTGTTTACAGAAAGGATGAACAGAATCATTCAAACATCTCAATTAATTTATTGAGATGCTTTTACTACTCTTCTCTCGTTTCAGTAGGGAATTGTCAGCAGCCCTGCTCCATCAGGAGCTTCACTCCCCTCACACTGCTCCAGGAGGGGGGGAGTTGTTGCTCTTTTAAGCACAGTCCTTCAGCCTCAAAGCCACATCCACCTTTCCATCCTAATTTTACCACATTTATTAAGATGTACAGCAGCACGTATGATTAACAACTCACTCTCACCTTTTCTGAGCTCTAGCAGAAGCTGCAAGAAGGAAGATGGGTTTTGAGTCACCACAAACCAACAAGGAACACCAGAAGCTTACAGCCCAGCCTGCTCGATTGCGCCAGTTGATAAAGTAAATAAGTCAGGGTTTTTCCTATAGCAGAAATAGGCTGCTTTATTATATACATTAGGCAAGAGAGGAAAGAAAAGGGGGAGAAATAATTTTCCTTTCGAGTTGCTGACCACAAATAAGTAAGTTCGTGTCCAGAGCACAGTTGCTCTCGCCCCGAGCAGCCAAATTGCATTGGCTCCTACTTTCAAGCCTCTAGTCATCACATCAGAAGTGTTCAACATTAGGGGCTGGTTGGGGGAAAGGATGTGTGTAACTTTCTACGAGGACGGTTCACGCGAAGCATCACCTCTCTTCCCTCCATCTGACAAGCTGGAATATTGCCTGGAAACTACTGCAAAAAATACTGCACGGAGCAAGACAGCCCCAAGCAGCTCCAGCTCCTGCTCAGCTGTGTTACGGCAGTCACGTCTGGAGAAAAAGGGTGGGTTATTTTTTCCCTTCCCTAGTTTTGCACCCACGGAATTGCCTGCAGGCAGCAGGAGAAGCTCATGAGGAACCTGTCCATCCCCCCGAGTGCCAGGCTCGCTCCCTGCCTGTATTCTGGGCTGCAGTGGGAAAGCAGATTATCCGGGTACAAACAGTCCCTAAAACCTGCCTGCTTACCATTAACTTCTCAATATAAATACTATTCCGTCTCCCTGACATTTAGCAGGAATGCTAAAACATTTCACCCGAGCAACACCTGACTGACTATTAGTACAGGCTCCACAAATGGCATATTTTCCCTTTTTAACTCAGCAAAAGACACGGGACCTCACAGCACTGTATTAACGCCAGCATGAATTTGCCTGTATTAATGGTAGAAATGGTGCTTCAGACACTCTGTACGGTTATAAACAGCCAAATTCCTGCCTGGTGCATCAGAACAGAACTCAAGGCTCAATTGGAGTGATGGGACTAATTTGACAGAGCGGGGAAAACAGACATAAGCCACACACTCAGCCCTGTGCTTCCTGAGAAAAATCTTTAAAAGTTAAAAACATGAACAAACCGATGTTTTAAAGTGAGTGTGTAAATATTAGAAATTGTGCCTTCTGGTTTTTCATTATCCTGTATTTAAATGGATCACATTTGTTTAAAACGCAGACCTGAAATTTTCTTTTTAAAAATAAGGCTGAGATTCACCCCTAGCTTGCTTATTGCCCGGCTCTAGATCTTTGAGTTAAACAGTGCTTGGTCCTCCCATAAAAACATGTAGTTAGAAGGTTGAAAATTAAGTATTCAGCAAGTCTCTAGTAAACAGAGGGGAAGCTTAAGTTGGAATTATGCCACTTGGTTAATAACAAGCAGTTATGATGAGATGATTCAATAGCTTGGGTGAAATGAAGGTCCCAGTGACAGTATTTCATCCTTGTGTTTACATATGTCATGTTCACACACACACTCACGCTGTTTGCTGATTATCTCGGAGAGGCAAGGCTTGAGATCCAGCTTCTCCTGCTCTCCTTCCTCCAGTATAAACACGGTCTTTGTAAATTAAGAGTACATCAACTGGGAAGGCACTCTGGGACATCCACGGGTGCTGGTGTTCTTATTTGGGGAGGAATTCTATGAAAAGCATCACTGGAACACAGCATCCTCTGCAACAGGAACATGCAGGAAATTACACATTTTTAGTACTTCCCTTAGCCATTGACAGAACAGTTGACAGGCACTCGCTACCAGCATGAAGCTGAGTCTAACAGAAGTAATTAGCCACCAGCTTTTAAAATTTATATTCTCTTTTTGAGGCGAGACAACTGATCCCTTTATTTTTTTAAATCACGCTGATGAATCATGGTGCTTTAGGGAAACCATAGGTGGTTTTGCACAGCTGTTCAAACCAAAAGCAAGTTCCACTCTGTTTTCTCTCCAGCTGAATTCAGATTACAGAAACGGAGCCCAAAGGGAAGAGGGGATCTAGTGCAAAGTTTAGCGGTGGGAAGTAGCAAGATGTCGCCTACACTCAAAAGGGGGAAGAAAAAAAGGTAGTTCAGGGGAGAAAGATGCACGAGATGGTGAAAGGAGGATTAGACTCTTGCATTTCATGACAAGAGCTGCTTTACAGCTAAATACTCCTCCTGGTTCCACTCCTGGCTCACTCACCCCTCCAAGATGCTGAGCAGTGACTTGCTCAGCAAGGAGCTCAGGTGTTTAACAACCAGTTGCGACTCCCCATGAGAGAAGGCAGAAGAACTGGGCCAGCAGACAGCAAGCACCTGCACGGAAATAACTTCTGCAAAAGAAGTTATAAGCCCTACTTTTCATCACCTTTGAATTTTGCCCAGGAATTACTGGAGAGAGTCATTAAGAGCCGCAATCTTATTTACAAGCCATTTTTTAGAAAGACAAAAAGACCAGGATGGACAACATAATTACATTTTGGTTAGCATAAGTTAGCAATTTCGGTACAGCCACATTAAACAGAAAATAGGGTTTTCTTCCCCTCAAAAAAGTAGACGCTGCTCAGAACTGCACTTTTATTATATTGGGGAAAACCAGCTCAAATAGTGAGATTTAAGGGAAAAAAAATAATCATGAGTTTATGTTCGCAGGTTCCTGTGAATATTTTCAGCATATTTCACCATATCATTGCGCGGTGGGCTCTGTTCGTGCTGCCAGAATGGATGTTCCATCATTTCTATAGTGGGCCTGTGTGACATTCATTAAGTGCAGCTACAAAGGGAGAGGGTTAAACAGCGCGGCCTCTTTTCTCTGATTTGGTCATACATCAGCAAGCGCTCCAGGTTAAATGCCCAGAATACCGCAGCAGATGGATAGGGAGAAGGAGAGCGGCAGATACTTCACCCCACACTACTTAACCCAGGGAAATGAGTCTCGGAGTCGGTGTCATGGTAAAATATGGAAGCTCACTCAGATAATGTGCAGTTGAAAATTTTTTTCCCGAGCCTTTACAACTGACTGCACGTTAAGATACCACATACCCCCTTCTGCAAACTGCCAGCTCACTCCGGCAATAGTAGCTATTTTAGTGTGCAATTTATCTTTATTGACTATCAAATAAGAATTTTAACCCATAGCGCAATCAACGATACAAGCCCAAAATACTACTTCTTCGCCTCTAATTTCACCCCAGGAGAAACTGCACACTGGGAAGTTTATTTTTCCTTACCCAAAAGTCCTTATGAAATAGTTATGAGTGGACACTCAGTACTTTAAATATACCACCCTGACGTGCTGTATCAGTGTCTGGAGAAATGGGTACACACTCACTTGTGCTTCAGGAGGGCTCGAGGGTCCCCGGGCGCTGCACAAAGTGGGGAACCTGCCCTGTCCCCTGGAAGCTTCACGCCTGACCTGAGAGTACAGCAGATGGAAGACATGAGACAGTAATGCAGAGTACTTTCAGGTGGTGATTTTTATTTCAAAATCCGTTTTTAATCCTCAGTGATTTGATAGGTAAAGGTAAGGCACATTTTAGATCGTACAGTGTTCCAGTATCATGGATTGGTCCTGCTCCACAGCTGTGTTTCTAAGCAGTTCTATAAGAACCCAACACCAGCGTCTTTTGGGAACTGCACTGTTTAAAATCCCATCACCAAAATGCTACCCTTGGGGCATTTTTGCAATGCATTTGCAAGGCAGGCAGCCAACAGAAAGACGAGAGCCCTACAGCTCAGGGTCCCAAAGAAAGAGATCACTTCAAACGCACGTTCATCTGGTATTAAGCACAGAGACTTACACAGCCGAGTACCAACAGCAAATAAGTTGCTATCACCAAAAAAGTGAACACGTGCTTACTGAAGAGAGCCTTATTTCAGAGATTATGAGACTCTGACAGAGAGATCAGAGCGGTGTCCTTGTCCAGCGTAATGACAGCTAAAGAACTGATATGGTACGTACGCCAAACAGCATCAGCCCCTGCACACAGAGGTCCTGTCTGTGTTTTATTCAGCAATGACTGAAGCTGTTTCATTCTTCCATAAAGCTAAGTCTAAACTTTCCCTATCCTGCTTCACAAATACAGAGGAGGAGTAGGGAAAGAGTGAAGACACATTGCTAAGACAGCAAGAACAAAGCACTTGGTACAGTCTGCTTTAGTTTATTCTATGCCCCACAAGAAAAAAAGTAAAAATCAGAATCCAACTCATCACTGGAAACGAAGACACAGTTAACACATGCACGTATTTGGTACACGAGCGTACACGCACATATGGTCGTAAGGCTATGCCAATAGCTCACATTCTGACATGGAGAAATAATGATTGAGTTGTAACCATAGTGCTTTTTTTCCCTTAATAATCATAATGGAAAATCCAGAGCCCTACAACATCTATTGTGTTTTTTAATATCTCAGAAATAATTGCTAATCAAAGCTTCATGCGGCGGGGCCAGTAGGAAGTGGATACATGTCCTCAACACAAAATTTTCATGTGAGCTGAAGGAGTGGGAAGATGCAGGGACACCTAATTTCCACCTTGTGATCCAACTCCATCTGATGAAAAAGATTGCCCAGCAGTCAAAAATCAAAGTCACACTGTCCTGGTGAGAGCCGGAACGGTGACAGGTCCTAGCATGCCGGGAGAGCAGGCATGCAAGCAAGTGAAAATTTGGTCTCCACTAGGTGTGGAAAGTCAATGTTATTTGTTTTTAAAGTTATTTTAGAAAACATGTAGTTTTTGTTCTCTTATCAAGACTGATTCAGTACACAGGGGTTCTACTATCTTATTAACCTTACCAAGTCTTTTTCATTATATTTTTTTAAAAATTATTACTGTTCATTAATGACAACTCTGTCACAAGAAATTCAGTCAGTTTTCCGGAATCTGTGGTGGTTACAGCAGTTCGTGATTTGTTCCTCTTTGGCAGGTGAAAGAAATTTACACAGAAAGAAAATAGTCTAGTGACAACTCCTTAATCACTAAAATATTTAACATCTAAAAGAATTTTTAAAGCTGAGTAATGCAATACACAATTAACACCTTGCCTTGCTAATTAGGTAACTCCTTGCTAATGAGGCAGCAATAAGCTGAGCAGCAGTCGCAGAGTAGGAAGGCAAGGTCTTCCCAGGCAGTTCGCTCCTCCTGTCAAAACAACTAGTAACACTTTTCCTTCCCAACCAGGGTTTTTCCCCTGAAGAAGACACACTCGGGAAGTGCTGAACACAACATTAGCAGAGACAGGCTGTTGTGTTCCCTACCCTACGTCTTGCTTAGTGGCATCCCAGGAACACGGGGCAGCGCGACTTCTCAGCCCCAGGGTAGCTCCTGACTCCAAATAAGCCTTGTGGACCCAAACAGACCTCACTCCCACCCCTGCCCTTGCTGGCACAAGTCTGCCTGCAGGCACAGGGACTGGTTTTAGAGACAAGCATCTTTATAACCCAGCCCTTTGCTCTTCCCGCAAGGGCATCCCCTTGGCAGAAGATCTGGTTGTGAGAAGATTTAATCCATACGTTTATGTACCATCATGTCCTTGTTGGACAATGCAGGAGATGACTAGAGGAGTGGCAAAGCAGTGTAACAGGAAAGGTGACATGTCTGGAGAGGAGAAAGTTCAAGCACACACAAGTTCTGGTCACTCCCGTGTTTGGGTTTAGTTTTAGAAGCTGCTTCCTTGCTCCTGATTCACTTCCCAGCACCTGGAGAGGGGCATGGAGCCTCCCATGGAGACAAGCCAGCTGCCCAGAACTCCTCTCCCAACCTCCATTCAATCCCTGGTGATCATTACTACCTAATTACACTGCAACAACAGAGAAGCTCCGATGCAAAGAGGCACTCTGGGGAAAAAAGAAACATGTATGTCTCCCTCTCCCTCAAACTGAGAGCATCAATATAAAGATGAGAAGAAAAGGCTCCGAAGATCAAGCTTTTCCATGCTTTTGTCCAAGTGCCTCTCTTCTTTCCAGAAAGATTTCTTCACTTCTCCCACTCAGTCTCCCTATCACAACAATTTTAACCTTCCTACTGTCATGTTTGAATGAACCATTAATACATCGAGCATGAACTACAGCTGCTCTGCTTAGAGAAGCTGTTTCAGAGAACAGGAACAATTCTCATCAGTGCTTAAAAGCATCTTGCATTCAGAAGAGCTGATTTCAAGTCAATATTCAGTCTCTTGGAAATAATTGTGTTGAATAAAAGAGACATGTGATGGTGACAGTTGGTTGTTTCTTAATGAAACAGATTTGGAAAATTCAGATAAGCTTTACTTAAGCCTGCTCTTTAAAATAAAGAAACAAAATAGATATATGCAAGCCTGAATAGTAAGGGTACAAGTGAAATGCAGCCAAAGTCAACCACTCAAGCTACAAGAATGAGCAAGGTTCCTTGCTGCCACTGACAACTGCAATTTTAACAAGCTTTGTAGCATTTAACTCTCATACATATATTTTCCTGCCAAGGCTGTAAATCTTATCTTGCTATTTAAGCTGGAGATAATTCCAGGATTGAAGTGATCTTGGAAAAAACATGCTTTAAGATAGAAGTGCTGGCACAACTGCTCTTTGTGAAAGGTGCTGCTAACAATAAAATTGAAGTGAGCAAGGGCTGGAGCTGGACCATTTGTGCCTTCTACTGCCAACACTATGTTTGTGTCAAGGTAACTTATTTCCATGGAGTACCCAATACAGAATCAATAAAATCAACCTTCAGTGGTGTTGAACTTTGCATTGTGTAACGACAATAGCTCAAATTGAATTTTAATTCTTTTAATTATAACGGCGCTCAGAGGCCACATCACAAGAGGATTTTGTTCATCAAGGAAAAGGAAGTCACAACAGCAGCTGGCAAAAGATGTCAACATTAGATATTTGCACAAGTGTATAGAGGTATTCTGGGCTTTATCCTTGACAGAGTAGCCAAAACCCAACTGTCTCTCAGATAAAGGCAAGGCTGCACTTTCTTTTCCAGGGGTTCTTTACAAATAATAGCTGTTTTCTATAGAGAAAAAAGAAACTCTTAAACTCCATTTATACCATCCTTAAGAAAAAAAAAGAAAAAAAAAGAAAAGGGAGGGAGGGAAGGGAAAGGTTAGGGGATTAAACTTTGCAGATGCTTTGCACAGCCTGGCTAAAGCTCTGGAAAGACCATCTCAACCTTTGATCCCTTTGGGGAAAGAAGCAGTTATTTGAGCAGGCTTTTGGGGAACACATGCTGAGGACATCTGTGTCAGCAGACCCTAATCAAGGCAGACCCATAGTGCTGGACCAATTTGTGTTCCAGGATTCAGACAAGAATATGAAATTCCTGATGGGATAACTAGCTACCTGTAGGGGCATGGATGAGTTTCCTGGATAGATTGCGAATGAGTGACAGTTTAATCCAGGTTTTTTCCCATGTCTCTCTTTAGGGTTTTTTCTTCTTTAAATCTAGGAGTCCTTTAAAGGGATAGATGTTCAGCGCACCCCCCAGAAGTTTTCTAGCTTCAGGAGGAAAATGACTATATGGTTCTCTGTAGTTCCCTCTCCCCACATTTCCAATTTGAAGTCACAAGGGTTAAAAAAAATAAGTTTTTGAAAGTTTCACAGGATTTTGCATCCAAGGAAGACTGATGCAGAGAAATCTATTAATTCAGTTTGAACGTAATCCAAACCAGAAATTTGAGGGGAAAAAAGCCTTCACACACTCCTCCCATTGCACTTTTTGAAGCCCTCAAAGCCTTCCAAAATCTGGTAACTGAAGCAAAGCTGGAAATGAGTTTGCCATTTGTTGTCTCTGGTGCTGCAGACATCTAGCATGATTCCAAGTTCTCAAAATCCCAGATTACAAGACACAGCAAGGCTCTACAACCTAAGCAAGGCATTCAGTCTTCCACAGTGGCAGAAATTATGAGCAAAAACATCAAATTAAATGGGCAAAGCAATTAACCCATTCACCAGCCAGCTGGTTTCAAGCATGGCTCACCTTCACTACTGCAAACCATCTCACCCTAACCCAACAGCTTCACCTGCCTTCAGCCCAGATTTGTTCTTATGTCAGCACACATGGCCAAAATCCCCAGCCAGAGTAAAGCCTGTGCTCCAGCCTCTAGGACAAGGATTTGCAGCATAATTCAACATTTGACAGTCAAAAGACGTGTCTTTTCCTCTGTCTTTGCCCCTTTAATTGAGCATTATGTGAAAGTCTCAAGAAGAATCTTTCTGTCTTGTCCTTAATCCACTTAAAATTGTCTGGAGTAGCCAACAGTGCAAGACTCACCATCCCCGAGACAGGCATAAGTAGTAGCCAAACCTAAAAGCACAAAGAAACTCATGCTGGTTGGGACACAGCAGCGTAACGAGGCGTCCCAATGGCAGACACAGCAGGAACAGCTCTTCTGTCAGTACCAAATCCAAACTAGAAGGTGAACTCAGTGTTAATAACTCAACAGAAGCCCCATGGTCTGCTCCTACTCAGCCTCTCACTGCAATGAGATCTTTTCCATTGGGCCACAGAATGGTTTAATAATTTATCTGAGAGCTGAGGCCCATTAACAAAGCATATAATACCTTTGCACACATGAGTGAGCCAACACAAGGTCAGAAACAGGAAAGCAGAGCATGGGGATAAAAAAAAAAAAGAAAAAGGAGACAAAAAACAAGCAAAAAAAGGCCCACAGCAGACTACAATACATCCTTGGTTTTCTTAGGTCTATCTCTTATTCTCCAAGTTACCCACACAGCAAAAAAAAAATGGGACAGGGAAGTCCAGCTGTTTCAATAGCACAGACTTAACATGAGTCTTTGGCACGAGGATAAATTTTGCCCTGAATTAACAAGAGCAATAGTAACTGGAGTCTTTGAGAGGCACTGTCAATATTTGCTCCACTTGTCATTGACAGAAAGCACAAATCCTGCAGCCTGAGTTTCAGTGCATTCCAAACACCCTCCTCTGGAAGCTCCAGAGCAGGCTCTGCTCAGGGTGCTAATGCAATTAGCACCCACGAGAGACCTGCCCAGGCAGGAACCCCCACGGGTGGGACAAGCTGGGTGAGCAGAAGGGAAGAGAGAGAAGGGGAAAAAAAAAAATCCCACTGCAATCATGTAAAGTGTCATGACTAAAGTGACACCAGGTAGTGGAAGCATCTCTTCTATGATAGAAGTAAATGCCTCATAAGGACAGGTATTCTCCCGAGAGCATCTCTCTGGTATGAGAAACATTTAGCATCTTGCCAGTTACAGCGTTACATGAACCTTCATAAATTAACCTAAACCCTTGTAGATTATTTTTTATTTCCCCCTCCCCACTTCTGCCTGAGACACCAGCACTGACAGGGAGTTCCCAGGATCTGTGCTTCTAAAACCAGTCTTAACACAGCAACGATACTATCTGTGAGCTATGTTTATCAGAGCATGCAACTGGATTTTGAAAATCTTTTCCCAGTTACTTTCTCTCCTGGTTGGCCATTGGGCACAGACAGCACTATTTCCCTCAGCGCTACTGAATTTCTCCCCTCATCCCCCTTTAAGCAGGAAATAACTGTTGAAAACTTTTCTAGCAGGATATAATACCAGAGGTGTGACTTAAGGTTGCCAAGATCATGGGCAGGTGGCAGCCTACTCCTCTTGCAGGGAAATTACTTCTCCGATTTACTAAATTCACACAGCAAATTGAATGAACTGTGGCCATGTTAGAAGTCCAATATGGGTCACCCTCTCAATTGCTCTCCTCAGTCACTGAGCCACGCACACGTCTTGGCCGTAGGGTGGGGAAAAAAGAACCAGGCAACTCGCCACCCTGCCGCCAAGATGATGATTTGAAAGGAGAACAAGCACAAGACTTGACAAGAAGCGGCTTAATCATCTGTCATTCTCCAGCCTTGTGGTGGTGGCCTCTCTGAGCACATTCGTGAGGTACCATGGAAGGCATGTGTAGTACACAGCACTAGATGTCTGCATCTCCACAGATGTACCTCCTCGCTCCACTCTCACTTGGTTTCTCTCCCACATATAAATTCACATCTGCATAACTTCACTACTTTCAAGGCAACCTGTGTGGCCTCCAGAGAGCCATCAGGCTCCTTTGGTCCCTAAAGCCAGAGTTCAATATAGCCTGGAGCCACTCTAGAAAACACACACAACCTCAGGAGAGCTGGTACTGGAGCCCCAGGGAGGACCCAGCTCCAGCTGTGTGACACGCTCCAACACGGATGTGGGGGTAGGTCTGTGATGCAGCCAAATTACCAGGGCCCACATGGACCACCTGAGCTGTCCTGGTGGCTAGAGGCATTTTCCAGCTGCAGGCACTTCTCCCTTCAGCAGCCCTGCTGATTTCCATCACGCATCCCCTCACACTGACACCTAGAACAAAGCTGAACCACCGCACGCTCCTCTGCTATTCCTGTATTTACCACGCCACGCTGTCGCAGGAAGCTGTCCCAGCCGGACAAGGAATTTGCAGTCTGGGGACCATCCGTCCACAGAAACACCACTTGAACCCCAGATGAAAAGTCCCATTTCGTTAGAGCAATCCAGCTGCACCTAATTCAAACAGCAATGAGCTTGCTGTCTGCTTTCTTACATTATTTCTTCCTGAATCTTTCTGCTCCACTCTACATCAAGGAAAAAAAAAATAAAAAATCATTTCTTTCCTCCAGAGCTAATTCCCGTACACAGCAATGAGAGAAATGCAATGTTCTGAGCAATATAAGCTGGAAAGTGGAATTATTTTCTGCACCATTCAGATGGAAATGAAGCCTAGCCTCAATTCTGCCACCCACCTGGAGCCATGGTACGATCCTATAGATCTTTGGATCAATACCGCATCATAGCTACAAAACTAGAAGGGGGAAAAAGAAGGGGCACAAAATCAAGGAGTGTAAATTTTAACTAAATTAGTTCTGGAAGGGTTCCCCCCTTCACTGCCACCTTTGGGCAAAGGGTTCAGCAGTCAGCTGGGGACAGAGGAGCGCAGACCGAGCATTTTGCTTCTTTTAAAAATAGCTGGTGTTTATTCTGAAGGCCGTTATCCCTCACTCCAAATAAACGCACAAGATTATGTTGCATGTTTTCTGTTTGACTATGTGTGGCGAGAACAAGAGAGAGCGACACACCCTGTATCATTTCATAACGATTCCCTAAATTGCAGCATCTCCACGGGAGGAGTGGTTTGAACCGCCTCCCTGGTTGCCATCCACCCAGGCACTTCGTTACAGGCCACCAGAGTTCCTGCCCACGCAGTAAAGAGATGAAGAACGACAGGGTTTTGTGTTTATTTGCTTATAATTTAGGGCTGCCCTACATCCCAGCACGCAGCTGAACACAACATCAGCAGGGAGAGCAGATACTCGGGGCTGTTTTCCCAACTGCACGATTCCCCGGCTCTCCAGGGACACCTCATTTGTGTCTGAGGGACAGTTATTTCACAGAGTCCAGTACACGGGCTCCAGAGAAGCATTCCTTGGAAGCCACCTAAGCGATAAAGGTGAATAAAATTGTGTTCTGCAGATTTATTTTGAACTCCCAGGGGCTTCCCACCTGGGAAGCTCACCTTGTTCCTCTACTCCAGAGGAGACTCTGGCCCCTACCCTAGAGGTAGCCCAGCGAGAGCCCACTCTGCTGCAGAGGGCCACCAGCCCCACACCTCCAGGCACAAGCCCAGAGAAGGAGAAGCAAAACATCAGCACCCTGCAACTCCCTCAGCAGCTGATTTCTACTGAATAGAAGTTCAAAAAGCCAAACACAGCTCTACAGCAATGTTATGCACGCCAGGGACACCACACTGCTCCAGCAACATCTTCACCCACCACATCCCACCGCCAGAGAAGAGAACAGTAACACCTTACCTTCCCCAGCGGATGAGCCACACGCATGGTCCTTGCACCAGAGCCTCAGAGCCAAAGCAGCAGCACTATACACACTTCCCAAGGTGGGCACCAAGCCCATAACATCCCAACAGCCTGCAGCAGCCCAGCACAGGCATCACTTGCCCTGCTGGAGAAAAGAAAATGGCCTCCCCAGCTCCTCACTTATTTCCCCAGGGTCTTGCTAACCACCCGCAGCTGTGGGCCCCCATGATGGCAAGTGAAAGCGGGTTTGCTGCAGCCTGGCCCCCCTGCCCGCCCACCCACCAGCCTCTCGTTTAGGGCTCATCTTCAGGGGTTGGGCTGATGTATCAAAGGATAACTTGCTTCTGGTCCCACACTGTCTCCAACTCAGATCTGAGACCAGCAAGTGCTGGTATTTATTACCTTCCAAATCACTGTCCTTCTATAGGAGTGCACTTTCTCAGTGCGGGGTTGCTTCCCTCTGTTTTGCCTTTTTTTGTTTAATCAGAAGTTTTATAAGATCTGATCCTCTCCTGATGCCCTCAGCTCCTGAAGTCTAGTGAATTCAGCTGCCTTTTGCCTTAAAAAATAAAAAGAAATCCTTAATCCTCCTACCTGACAGGAAAAGCCAGCAGATGAAGACCCCTAAGGTCTGCACTGCAATTCAAAAGAGCCCACGAGATTTTTTTAGCTTTCGGTATTTCCTGAGTTATTTCATGACTGTGAATGCCCACAGTTACCAAGAGTGTAACACTGCGCCCAAATCCTTAACTATTGTACCCCGGGTGGCTGCTGCAGGTTCCACCTCTGATCAGCCCTGATCCCTCGGTGAGAGCCACGCAGGCAGACCGCTGCCTTAAACAGGGCACACAAGTTCCTTCTCCAGGATTTCATTGCAGGTTCCTAATCAAGGGCAATGTTTATAACCTTAGGTTTATCTCCGTGGTGTCCCCAAACACTTCAGCTAATAGAGATGAACCTTCCAGTACCAGTTTATCTTTTCTCCTTTATGCCAATATTTAATGCCTTCTTTCATCCACTTCAGTAATGAATCATCTGTTTTTGTATGATTAGGGTTATGAACAGCTCAGTACTTGTACGGTGGAACATTAGGGCAGGGATAGAGATGCCCATAGGACAGAGATAAGGATTCATGAAAGAGGAGACTGGGCTGATTCAAGAGAAATGCATTTAAAAATGCATCAGTGAAGAGTAGCAGAATGAAAACACCTGATGAATATTTTAAGTGGCCAAATATTAAAAGTGTGTATATATCTATATATATATTGGTGACATGAAAGGCACTGGTTTTAATGTCCAACCAATCTTCAATTTGCATCACTGATGGGATTTATCTGATTTTGGGGCATGAGCCTGCAAGGTCCTTAACCTGCTGGCCCAGGTCGAGAAAAGCTTTGAAACACTGATTTTATAGTGGTTTTATTCATATGACATTCATATTACAGGACAAAGTACAGGATACATTGAGCTCTTCTGTGGTGACAGTCTGCCATCACCTGCGTCTCCCAGCACTGAACACTTTGGGTGAAGACAGAGACTGTAATACTGTAGCAGTCACTGTTTTACAGGGAAAAGATGCAGAATATTGAAACTTTACCCATGGTCTGTCCATCTGTAGATGTAAAAGAGAAAGCAACATTTTCAGAGACTCCTGGGAGGCTTTTGATGGCCAGTGACCAGCAACCAGGACTTTGCAGTACATGTCCAAGGTCCTTCACGATTCATGATTAAATAAATCCTCATAAGTTCCCATCTCTATAAGATACATACAATACTACTTGGGGAAAAAAATGAAGGGAAAAAAAAATGAGAATCTGCACTGAAAAGCCAGAAACCAACAAAACTCCTTAAAATTCACGGCCCATTGAAATAATGCTGAAACACTCAAACTAAGAACAAGGGTTTTTTTATACTCCTACACACATGCACATACATAGAGGTGGATAAAGCTCTTTCTCTGAGACGACAACAATTTTACAGAAAATTCCAAAAAGTCTATGAAAAAGTTAACACATCTCATTAAATCTTGAAGCATTTTTTTATAAGAGTTTGTAAAGCCTTTGAGAGGTTTCAGCATCACTACCTAAAAGGACAGAGTACTCTCCCCTGTTATTAAAATGACCTGAAAGTATGAGGAGGTTAAGTAGTTTAAGAACCCAGCCCTGAGTGCACATCAGTCAAAATAAAAAAAAATGAACAATTATACGTGCTTTGATTTCTGCGTCCTGAGGTCTTAATTTCTCTGCAGGACGGCACCTGAGCACACACTAAGATCCCGTGAAGTCTGAACAGAATGGGGACGTAACAGAGTGATGCGATAGAGCAAGCAGGTTTCTGCATGGTTTTGTGGATGACCAACTTCCCGTCCAAATGAGCATTTTAAAACGAGCACTAATTTATAAAATTAAGAAATGTTTTGGAGAACTTGCACTCTTGAACCTTTTAAAAAATCTTAGATGCAAAAAAATACAGGTTGTTTCACAGATCATAGAATCATAGAATCATCTAGGTTGGAAGGGACCTTTAAGACCATCTAGTCCAACCATCAACCTAACTCCGATAAAAAAACCATCACTAAACCATGTCTCCAAGCACTATGTCTACTCATCTTTTAAATACCTCCAGGGATGGTGCTTCAACCACTTCCCTGGGCAGCCCATTCCAATGATTAATAATCCCTTCAGTATGAAAATTTTTCCTAATATCCAATCTGAACCTCTCCTGGTGCAACTTAAGGCCATCTCCTCTTGTCCCATCACCTGTAACTTGGGAGAAGGGACCAACCCCCACCTCTCTACAGCCTCCTTTCAGGTAGTTGTAGAGAGCGAGAAGGTCTCCGTTCAGCCTTTTTTCTCTAGTTTTGCTATAGGAAAGGGAAAAGGGAAAAATGTCATGTGGCTGTACAAAGCTTCAGAGCGGCCACAGGGACCCGTCTGTACCTGGAATTCATGTCACTGCTGACAGCATGAAACAAAATCCATGGGGCATCTCCTACCGGAGTCGCACATTGACTCATTGCAACACTCAATGACTATTTTGCTAAATATCCCCACCAAAGAAACCCCAACGATCTCCAGCCGACAGACCTACTGCCAACTGCAAGGCTTCCTCCACCCGCCAACACGCTCATTACCAGCAGCATATAAGGCTTCTGCGGGCTCACAACATCTCACAAACACTTTTAATTAATTTTTCCAGCATGCAGGATGAGTAAACACACTATTGTTGATGCCGTCAGCTCTTTGATATAAGTCCCAGACCTCTTTCAGTTCCACTCAGAAATACTTTGACCTCTGTCAAAAATTCATCGACAATAAGGTCTCTCCAAGTAAATGTTTGCGGCAGCAACAAAAGCGGAGGTAATAGTATGCCTGCTATGCATACGGGAGGCATAATACTGCTTTAGATTTCTATGGTAATTTCTTCAGATACAGTAGCAAGCTTTGGTAACTTTTAAACTGCCGAATTACTGTAATATTTCTCGCAAGAAATCCTGAAATCTGGGTTCCAGACATAAAAACTCCTCAGATATATTTTGTACCTAGCGAAAAGCTAAATCTTTATTTATTTATTTATCACCACTGCACTCAAAGGGAAGGGTGGCCAGCAGTCTGTGAAATTATTGTTTGCTTCTAAATGTAGTTACCACAGCTGAGGACTTAATACTTGGCTAATGCCTGCGATCCTTATTAACATAAATATTGTAACAGTCAGGCGGGATGGAAGTCATACATGAGATAAGATCTTGTCTGTTTCTGGTGATATGATCTCAACACTAGTCAATTAAAACTGCTGGAGTATTTCGTAATCATTGTCATATCAAATTACCGCACTGATGCATACGTTAAGTAGGAAAAGTTATTACATTACCGCGTGGGGCGAAAGAAGGGCTAAAAGAATACTGCAGCGCTAGTAGTTTATGAAGACATAAAAATTACTGTGGACAGCATTATAGTTATTCCGAGGACCACTATAATTGTATAATAATTCTGTTTACACTTGTCCATCCTATTTTTCTTATAGGAAGTTATATATGAAATGATTCTACAGGACTAAGACATAAACCCCGGGAGATTGTTTTTCCTTACTCTTACCACTGGCGCTTTACAATGTGCTCTTCTTCGCAGAGGCTGACTTTGGGTAGTCAATATAACATATTCCTATAAGACTGTCAGTAGGATTGGTAGGGTAATTTGCAGAGGTTTTGTGGATCTGCAAATTGAGAATCAGCCCTTGGAGGATTAAGGTTTCAAATTTAATTTTACGCTAATTCTAGGCATTTTTTGAAAAACGACAAGCTTGGCTTTACTACCTCATATACAACATTATTTACTTCTCCTCGGGCTCTTTTTATTGTTTTGGGAGGATACCAAGCTCATGTAACGCTGCCCTAACTGCTTAGCTGCATCGAGCGAGGCCATTTGCATGCGGCGTGTCTCACAATTAAGTGTTACACTGCAGAGTTCATCTGCAAGTAAGCCAGCCTTAGGTATTAAAGAGCGCTGAGGCCCGATTCTGCACCTCTCTTGCTGGGGAACGTCACAAGCTGTGAACTGCCCATACTGTGCAAAAGGCATGGGGGTTCACGATGAGTGACGCCCTCCAAAAGATCCCCCATCCCTGTCAATCAATTCCTTTTTACGGCAGCGGTATTAGAAATTTATATTTTCGATTGGATCTGTCTCCTAGAAAACCCGACTAACGTCAGGGCCCCGCTGTGAGAAACGCTGCGTAAACACAAAGTCAGAGAAAGTTCTTGCCCCAAAAATCTCCAGTCTGAAATCTCGATGACGTCAAGTGCCAAGACCATACACAGTACGTATAATCTTATTTGCAGAAATAGACTGCAACTTGTTTTATTTTTTTAAGAGCCAAAAAAAAAATATAAAAAATTGGAAAGCGCACGTAGAAATGAGTAAGGTTTCACCTAGTGATAAAGGTAGTTATGCACCAATAATGAGGAGAAAGGGAACTTGCTATCAAGAATTAATGAGATCACAAAGAACAGGCAGGGGAAGTGAACGTTTTTAAAATGTCCCTGCTGAACACCAGGAATAATAGAGTGAGAAAAAATGGAGTAGATCCCTGTGGTAAAAACTATTAGAGGCGGCGAATTATAAAACTATTAACCAGAATGTAACTCCCAATTAAAAGATGATTTAACACTGGAATCTGATGGATGAATTTTGATTAAATGGAGAACTATTAGGAGCCCTGGGAAATGGACTTCTCCTGCCAGTTCTAAAAGTTAAAAGGCAGTTTGATATAAAAATTTATAAATTAAGGTTAATTACTTTAAATAACATGGCTGGAAGCAATAAAAAGAAATTTATAATATTCTCTGGAGTTTTAGGAAAATAATATAGATATCCGCACCTCTCAATGGAAAATCGAATTAGCGTCCCCAAGTACAGGTCGCCAAAGACAAAGGCAAAATAAACTGGCTGACAAAGGGGCTGGATGGGAAGCGGAACGACTCACAGCCTTTGATCTGCCAGAAAACTCCTCGTCCGGTGCCACAGGGACTGTTCTCATGGGAGTTGTGCAAAGGAGCGATGCTTCGTCACTTCAGCCTTTGCAACCCACAGCGAGCGCCCTGCAAACCGAATGATGGACACTGGAGATGCCCAAAGAGGCAGGCTGGTCCTCCTGCCCTTGAAGAAAGGTTGGGCTCTACAAGCAGGTAGGCAAAAATTGCTGGCAGGTAACCGAATCTGTGAGAGCAATGGGAGGGGAGACAATAGCCCAAAGCAAGGTCAACCGGTCTCTCTCTTAAGGGCTCATCGCTGTTACTTGTAAACCTTTAAATATTGTAAGAAATGATTCAGGAAAGGAACTGGCTTATCCAGAGAGGTGGTGTGGGTTGTTTGAAATGTGGAGCTGGAGAAGGAGCGCTGCCCAGCTCCCACAGGGCTCCTGGTGCAGGGCAGGGAAGCTCAGCTGGAGGTGGGTTACGTTACATTACACCAGTTCTCGTGGAATACACTTTAATGCAGAGAAAGAAGAGCGTTTGGGGGGTAAGGCATTTGTTCAGCCTGAATTTCATTTATCCTTTCCAGTGGATCCCACGGGGGAGGTGAGGACTGAGGGAGAAAAGCATGTGCCTGTGTCACTCCACATTAACTGCCTGGCCTGGGTCATTCCCCAGGGAAATACAGCAGAAGGCAGCAGAAGAGGAGAAGGCTTCTCCTGTGACAGACAGCCTCCTGGGGCTTTTATGAAGCCATTGCTGAAGAGGGTCACAGAGAAGGCACAACGCCTGGAAGGTTTCCACAGATCCCAAAGGGTTCCCAGGAAGCTGGAATCATTATACGGAGACATTCTCCACTAATAGAAATGTCTCCTTGTCCCCCTGGCTCCATTCTGACCTAGCTGGCAAGGGACCTTCCTCCGAGCATTGCAGAAGACAGCATTCACCAGGCAACCACCACAGGTCAGGTCACAGCAGCTTCTCCAGGTTCACCACGCCAGGAGGCCGAGGAAGACCCCCAACTCCTTTCCGTGAAGGCTCCACAGGAAGTGTGGAATGTGCTGCACATTGGCTCCAGGTCCTGTTTGCCTCCTTGCCAACCCAGCTGAAGGGGCAGATCTCTGCAGGCTGACCTCGAGTCTGAGCCAGACCCCAGATGTTTTCTGTCCCTCGCCTCCATGAACACCCGGCCCTGGGGAAGGCTGAGGTGGAGGAAGCAATCACACATCCCATGTCCTGCTGCTCATCCAACTAGATGTGTGCCCTCCTGATTGCTCGCTGCTCGGCCTTTGGGTCATTTCTGGGCCATTCAAAGGACTTTTTTTTAAATGACATTTGGTTGTGTGCCCACCAAATTCTCCCTTCCCCAGCTTCAGTTCTTCTGCCTCCCAGTGTTACCTATGCACGCCTGTGTCCATCCCATTTACACACTGTTTCAGCCTCCTCCTCTCACCTTCCTCCCTCGGTGTCCCCCCAGGGGTGATTCTGTGCCCGTTCACTCGGATCTAAACCCGGGATACCCCCACCAGCACACGGCGTAACCCGTCCCGCTCTCCCAGTTCCCAACTCTGTTCCACACCATGATCAGAAAACCTCTCTGCTGAATGAGCAATTTTCTTCCAGTTTTCGGTCCCTTTGAGTGTTGACCCTTGAAATTTCCAACTCCTCCCTACCCGCTTCCCCACACACACTGCTTCGGAGTCACCCCATGCCCCCCCTTCTTTGTCTTCCAGGTTTCCCTGCCCCAGGCAGGGTAAGTGCAGTGCTGCTCCTTTAAGGCTCGGTGCCTGTAAGTGATTACTCTTGGCTCTCACTTTTTCTATATCAGACATGTCATGGTGAAGAATCTTCAACCTTGACTCTTACAGCTGCCCTAATTATAGGACATATTTTTGGTGCTGTGTCTTTATTCCTTTCCGTGCTGGCACTCTGACCCCGGTGCTTCCTCCGTCGCGCTTGTGTTAACAAGGTTGTCCATTCTACAGTTTCCTCACTCTGATTTGTAACTCGAAATTACCATATCTGGCTTTCACTCACTGACAACCGTCACTTTAAATAGGCCTTTTAAAGTTAATACGATGTCCATTCTAAAGTGGAGTATTACTTTTCAGTGATGTTAAATGAGCAATTTAAGGAGCTATAGGCTTTTCTTATAAGAAAAATTAAATTTTATCTGCCACTTAATTTATGAATAGGGCTAACCCTAAACAAATCTGTCATAAGCTGCTGCCATCCCTAAAAAAAAATAATAATACAAGAATAACTCTAGTTAATGGTGGTAAAATACAGAAGAAATACACGAGTAATTCATAAAAACATGTCTAGCTCACACTTTTTAGAGCCTCAGGTACATGCTGCAGCAGGAATATACTCTCTTTTAGGTCTCATCCAGCGGAACTAGTGGATAAGTGGCCAGTGGGGACAATATCAGTGACTGGGAAAGGTTCGATCACTGCTATCGTGCTATCAGTGGTGCCTCAGTAAGTAACACAGTTCACAGTTGCTAGTTCACACTGTCTCAGGGAAGGATATTTAGACTAACCTATATTTTTGCTGAGGTGGATAGAATTCAGCTGCTTCTGGAAAGGTTTTTGTCCCATTCCTCCAACTCCAGCGATGATCAGTGAGGAGCCTGCCCAGCTTTTCTCCAAAACAAAGCTGCTGAAAAGGAAAGGGATAATGATTCTTTGATGAAATCGGGGGAGCAGGAGCTGAGAGATCTGGCCTGTGTCCATGGTTTATCACTCACTCCCTGCTACGCCATGCTCTCTGACCAGAGTTTCCAGAGCAATGCACGGGTGCCTGATCTGAAAGCCTCCGTTTCCATCCCTCCGCCTTCCACCATTACCCAAGCGAGGCCATAAATCTCCCCGCTTCTCACTGGGTTGCGAGACTAAATTCCTTCCTGTTTGGCAAATGATTTGAGAACAAGGCTCCTTTCTTGCCGAATGTCCCTATCTCCAGCCAGCTCCAACCTGCCTGAGATTTCAGTGCTCATGTGGGATCAACATGCTGGGCCTAATGCTTTTCCCCTGGCTTCTGAAAGGTCAGAACGGCAGTATATTGAATCTCTAAACATACTGATCACACAGCTCTGCTAGCTCACTAGAATCCATTAATATCCAAGATACTGGAAGGGAAAGGGAAAAAAACCTTCCTCCATGAACTTAAATCAATTAGCTGGGACTAAAAAATGTAGATTCTTGTGGAAGAATAAAAAATGGAAAACACCAGGCCTCATTATCTTGTCCCTGAAGTGCCAGAGGGCAAAATTATCTTTCATGATGATGTTCTGCATTGATTAGTCAAACATGTAGGAAATCATATTAAAGATTTGACACCTGATGTGGGATCAGAAGAGCTGTGTGCTACCACAGCACATGCAAATGTTGTGGCGAAGCGGTATGTGCTTTGGCCAAAGGAAAGGAAGACAAAGGAGTGTGGAAATACGGTGGGAAAAAGAAAACTTGGAAAATTCCCTTTGGAAGAATCTTGTAGGTTTTAATGCTCGGTTCAAGAAAAAAAAAAAAATCTGTTTTCACAGAAGGTATTTCAAGAAGTTATATAATAATTTCAAGATCATTTCTTCTTTGCTTTTTGTTAATTATGCTGTAGAACCCTGTACTCAGAAGTTGATTAGATGCATTCAGGTTCAATAGGCAGAGTATATTCTAGACAGCCATATGCAGAAATCAAGCACTCTCAAAGAGACATATTATCAAGGTTTACAGTTCTGTAGTGACCTCACTGCGGATTCAATAAAAAAATAGATAATGGTAGAATTAATAGAAAGAAATATTTCTCTGAAATGGAGGCAGATCTACAGGTGGATTGAACTGACATAACTCACTCAGCTTTAGAGAAACCACCTGAGACCAGGCTCTTGTAGTCACCCCAAGAGCACGGCAGAAAAGGCTTACCAGATTGTTTTGGACCAAAGGTGAAATCCTGGCCTTGCTGGAGTCCACAGAAAAGTCTCCATGATCCCTGTATCTGCAAACACCTCCACACTAAGTGTCTGCCTTCTCCAGAGTTAGAAAAGGATCAGAAATGGCTGCAGCTTGTGTCTCCTGAGTGCCTGCAGCACCATGCTGAAAAAGAGCTTTGTCTTCAGCATCAGCCAGGTACCAGGTAAGAGGCAAATCAACCTCTGTATTGACAGAAGCCACGTCACTGAACCTACTACAGTCACAATTCAGGAAGGAATCATAGAACGGTTTGGGTTGGAAAGGACCTTGAAGACCATCTAGTTCCAACCCCCTGCCCTGGGCAGGGACGCTTCCTGCTAGACCAGGTTGCTCAAAGCCCCATCCAACCAGGCTTTGATCACCCGCAGGGATGGGGCATCATCAAAACAACTTCTAGCTATTTAACTAGTGCCATGACCACAGTGAGTGATCTTACCTGAATCAAGGCCAGAGACACAGCATTAATACAAGAGTCTGCCATTTAATATTATAACCTTGCAAGCCAAGTAGCCTGCAAGAGCGGCTTTTCTCATGACTCTACTGGTGGTGAGGATCATGACGTGTCTCTCTACCATCCAAATGCTGACTGCCTGCAAAAAGAAAACATTTTATAACATCATTCTAGGCCTGTGCTCTTATCAGGCAACCATAATCAGCAACTCTGGGATCTTCCAGCGCTTCATGGCTAATTTCTATGTCAGTGTTAAGTAAATTCCATGGCATGGATAACCTAAATTATTTGGCAGATTAGACTGTAGGAAGCATAGCAAACATTACTTAAAGCATTCTAAAAAATGCTGTACAAAGTATACTATAGTGATAAAATAGAGCAATATGTAATTAATATACACAAAAAGCCCTATAGTTAAATAATTTTAACCCCTTCCTTACCACTGATTCTTAAGGATGATGTGAACAGATCACATACTGCAATCACCTAAGCAGAAAAACATCTTGGTTATAAGATGAGGCTGCCAGGAGTGCAAGTCCCTAACAGAAGAAAACCACCCATAAACAGAATGAGAGACTGAAGCTTCCCCATTCAAAATTCTGTTTTTCCTCTCGTTACTCCAATGTTGGCATCACTCACTCAATTCACCCAGCTCTCTTAGCAGTGAGCTCCTTACCTCAAGTTCTCTCTCCCTGTTTATTTCCATTGCCTTATAAATATGAACATTTTTCTCCCTTCTGGACTATAGGAACCAAGAATTTCTACTGTAAGGCAAGATTCTGAACATGATATGGCCCATTGCTTCATCTGATACATGCTCCCTACATCTCCCCGCCACCCCATCATATTCTGCCTCCACATTGTGGTTCTAAAAAATAAAGGTACGTACTTGATGTATGGCCCACCCACCCACTCACCCATCAAAGGTCCATGCTGCTGCTTTCAGCAAGGTTCTCACCCCTGCAGTCTCAGTTCTCTCTGCTGTTCTTTCAAAAAGGACACTCTCTTTCTTCTCTGACAAGAGGGAACTTCCCTTTACTTCCATCTCATACTTGGTATTTAGACCCAGCAATGACCATCACAGTCCCTGGGTGGTTTTCCGTGCAGATGTGGGGCAAGCAGCAGAGCAGTTTTCAAGATGCTTTACAAGCCCACACGGCTGTATTCAGACTGGAGCACTTGAACTCCAAACCAAGCAATTGAACTCACATCAAAATTGCTGCTGACAGTGTAACTAAATAAAAGACCTACTTTTCCAATCCCTGAGGCCAATACAAGAAGCAGTGGTGAAGAAATGGACATTTTTCATCCATTTGGCTGCAGTGATCACCATTAAATTTCAACATAAAGCTCAAAAGACCCATGTAGTGTCACCAAAAATCCCGGAGTGGACTGTCGGATGGTAATAAATCACCTGGAAATGACTTTATGGGTGGAATCATAAACTGATTTTGGAGCACAAGTTTTATGGAAAGTCACTGAGTTCAGGGGAGAAGGGAAGTTTTCATTTCTCTCCTTCCTCCCTTTTTTCCTCTCAGCCCAGACCATCCCACCAACAAATTAATCGTGTTTGAGCGCCCAGTTTAAAATTTCTGGGGGAACACCTATCTGGTCTGTGTTTGCAGGTGGACAGCATGTACTGCTGAAAATTGCAATTTCCTGATGATGCTTGTGTCACCCCGGAGCCAGGGGTGACCTAATAGTGTGAGAAAAGCAGGCTAAATCTGCAGAAGATGATTTTATGGGCACAAAGTTACAGAGAACCGCTGACAAGCCGCCAATACAGCTGACGCACTTTCCTGGACTATTTAGACAAATGGTCCATACAATATAGTCCCACTGGCAGCTCCATGAGTAGTGGGGTAGCAGGAGGCAAGTACAGTATCCATATATTCACAGGTACCTCTAATGTACACAAAAATATATAATAAGCATCAGCAGTCTTCATTAGAGTGCAACCAAGAATTATGGAGATCCTAACCTTGCAAGCCGAATAAATTATTGTGAGAGAATTATTACATATTCTAACAATATCTAATGTACCTCTTTGTCTCTCATAAATTACAGGGCATCCTCTGACTCCTAGAATACACTCTGTCTCATGCATAGCCACTATATAGTCTTTTTTTCCTCTAAATACACACAATAGAAACTCTAATCAGCATGCTCTTGCATAGAGATTTTAATAGCCCAGAAAAACGTACTTGTAGTCACACGTTCACTGGCCTGCTCTAACTATTTCAATTACCAAAGCAAATGACCACATTTCAAATGTGCTGATAAAGGGGAAGCTCATTGCAGTGTGTATGTAGGAACATCATTATTAGCTACACACACACACCCCTGTTCACGGTTCTACAGGAATTTTACCATTGTACAAAGTATCTCCACCCAGCGTAGGCTATAGTAGAGTCTCCGTGATCCTTTGACTTTCTGCCTTTCAGTCAAAAAATTGCCAATAACTTCCGCTTCTGCATTGATTTATCCAACGCAGACTTAACAACAACTCCCAGTAGCGAGTCTTCAAATCAGTTCACTCCAGCAACCAAAAACCAAAATCCCTTGTATTTTAACACCTCCTCCTACTCACAACCGATGGGAGAGGACACTTAGCAAATCTTAGGCCCTGGTACTCCGTGTCCATCAGCACCAGCTAAACTAGTTGATTTACGTCAAGAAATAGCTGGCCCTCGGATGATCTTGAAATTAGCAGAACTTGGTGCCTTTGCCCTTCTTTGTCGGGTGCTTTTGTCTCCATCCAGGCAGCACTGGAATTGGTTGACTATTATTTTCCAGCAGATTTATCCATTGGATACCTGCTTCAAGATTTTTAAACATCTGGATATACCAAAAAAGCACCACAGAGTTAGAAAGTTCCGTAACCCCAAACCAGCTCTTTCATTGTCCATTTCTGCTGGGAAAGACATGAAAAATAATTTGGTTGTGTGCTGCATTAAAACTGCAGAGAAAACTAAAATTACTTTTAAACATCCCATTCCACTTAGAAGGCCACAAGGACAATTGTTTTGCATTATTCTCTCAAATTCTTTCTGTTTCAGGTTCAGACCATCACATGCACACACACACGCATTCACATCCTCCTTTAATATGAAGAGTCCAAGAAGGATATCATGCATGAGCCTTCATGGGCTGTATTTTTAATATATATTAACAAGATGACGGATACCCTGAGCAGACTGACCAGGGAAAGCAAACGAAGACAAGAAATATTCTCAGGGTGTTATTGATTAACTGTTTTTCAGAACAGAGGGAATCATTTTTAACTGGTTTAAACTATGATGGACTCAAGTGGAAAATGCAAGCAGAGTTAGCAAGGAGCATAATTGACTGGGCATGGAACTAAGTAACCTCTCAGCACGCTGGAAGTGGTGGAGCAAGGGGGGTTACAGCCAGGGCTGCTCCGGACCCAGAGCCCTTTCTTCCCAAAGTGAACTCTGCCAGCAGCCAAAGATGACAACGACAACAAGTAAAGGGAGGGGAAAAAAAGGAGGGGAAAAAAAAAAAAAAAAAAAGAAAAGGTCCAGCCACTCAGTTACATGATCTAAATTCTAATCAAACATCATTTAAAGCATGTTTTATTTCAGCCTCTGGAGAGATAGTCCCTCCTGACTCCTCACCATGGCAACCGGTGTCTCATTTCAGAAGTGTCATGCCACATTATCATCTTGCCGGCTCACACACTCCTGCCTGACAAGTTCTCTCTGCCCCTTGTGACAACCGTTCCAGGCTTATGCTGTTTATTTTTGGTGTCAGGCTGGCCCTGGCAGATTGAAAGGCAACCTCAACCCCTTGAACAACAAGCACCACACCCCACTTGGTGATAAGAGATGATTTGAGAAGATATTTGCTTACATGTGTATAAGCAATTTGCCGTACGATGAAGCCCCGGTGTGTCTGCGTGAACGCACGCTTATGTATATGTGTGCAAAGGGGAAGGAAATGGAGAAGCGGAGCATTTCATGAGAGAGCCAACAATTCATTTCAGATCCCGGGCAGTAGATTTCAATCATCAGAGCCTCTTATTCGCAGAGAACAATATGAAATATAGGCCAAAAAGGCATCATAGGTACTCTCTCCTAAGAGACACGAATGCAAAGCTAGACATTGTCTCTGCAAAATACCCTCCCCACGTCCCTGCAGAGTACCGCGAGACACAGCAGCAAAGGCACTCCACGGAAGGAATGGGGACAAAACTTAATATTAATTTGCTAAAGGAACACGCTAGAGAGACACTTTGGGCCAGATTCATCTCTGCTATTGCGGTGTCAGTTTGGAGCAACATCACTACTGTTGATGAATTACTCGGGATCGTCTGTAATAAGAATTACAGAATCTCCGCTCATATTCAAGGAACGGGTTCTGCTCATCACAGCCAAGACTGCCTTTTAACTATGTGTTTTGTACAGCCCCTACATAGGTAGGGCTAAGTCAACAGCTGGGCTTCGTAGTGTAAGCACAATAAAAATGCTGATACTAATTATAAAAACATGTATTACATTTGATTTTAATAGTAAACATAAGAAAACGGCAGTATTTTTGACATTCATTTGCCTGCTGAGACAGTGATAGTAAAGCAGCGCTTCATTCCGTTCAAGAGACCCAGAATTAGAAAGAGTTTCCTACCTTCCCATCCAAGTAGGTAGAGAATAAAGTGTTCTTGGATTAATTGGCCTGTTGTTACCTATCACTAAGCCAGGAGGGAAGCCCTAGGGTGTCCCATATGATATCTAGGTAGCAACAGCACAAAGAAGAAATGAAGAAATGTACGTTGGCAGTAAAGATGTCAGCACAGATTTCATATTTACTGTACAAACCAGGTTCTCTACCCCATGAGAGAAGATGGGTGAGGATCCACCCTGGAATGACACACTAAATGGAAGGAAATACACCTCTCGGCTAAAACAGCAAGAGTCACAAAAAATCATTTTTTTTTTTTTCACAGAAATTGCAACTATGTGGAGACAATTGGAATCTTGGTCTTATGTTAATCAATAACTGATTTTCAAATTATCATTTTCACGGACAGTAATCCATTTTAATATGGCTAACCAAATTAATTGAATGTCATTTTCACAACAGCCACACAAACCCAGCAGAATCTCTGGCTGTGATGGGTCACTCAACACTGTCACAGTCACCATGGACATCATTATCGTAATGTTTCTACGTTTTTCCACCAGAGAGCCAAAAGAGTAACTTAAACCACTGAAAAATCAGCCAGTCGCTTGGGAACATTTTACTTAAACGGAGAAAAGCAGCATTAAATGCAATATGTATGATAAAGGGCTTATATATTTCAGGTCATCTACAGACATTGCAGTTCCCATCCACATATTTCATGGGGAGAACAGAGAGCATCGTCCTCTGATAAGCAGCCAAAAAAGACTGATTTCTGGAAACTTACTTGTGATATTTTCACACAAGTGATTAGGAAGCTGGTTACTGACAACATGCCACAAATACAATTGCTGCAGGGATCTCGTTTTCCTGCTTAACATAGGTCAACAAACCTCTGTACCAATTTCTCTGGGGCTACATCTATCCCAACAGACAGCTGAACTCTTCTAGGAAAGATCACCAGGCTGTGAATAATATCTACAGGGTTGCTGATGGAAAGACTGATTCTAAAGTCAATCCATACGATGAGCCAGTAGAAAAAGGTCTTGAATGACTTCTGTTGGAGACAGCCATCACATGGACACAAAATGATGGTCCCCAAGAGATACAGTGACCCTGGTAAGAATGGCCCTGCACCAAATGGGAGGATATCAAATGCAGGGTTCATAACTACTTTTGGTAGCAATTAATGTTGTGGGCAAAGCTGGTATCAGGTGTGCTTCACAAAGTGTTCTCACCTTTTCAGAGCTGGGTGGTGAGAAAGGAGCCCAGGATGGAAGAAATGAACATCAGAGGAGGTTGGAAGAGGAACAGTCTGAAGCGTGGCACAGCACTGCAAAACAAGGAGCAACAGCATTTAAAACATGGCTGCAAGACTTTTCAAACTGAGATAGCCCAAAGCAGAGCTTCCACCACGTACACGTCGTTAGGGATATAAACGAGTAGCACACGCAATTTGTGAACAATCTCTTGCCTCTACCAAAGGCTATAAAATTTATCCAGCACGTAACCCAAAGACTGAATGTCAGCTGGAGTGGGGCATAGAAATTTTCTTGAAAAAGTGAGACATGCTGACATCAAAGAACTACATGCCTACAGTTGTGCATTTAATTTAGTTCACACACATATCTCCATGCACTGCTTTGGCCCCGGGAAAGAGGTGTGAGTGGGGTTTACCATGGAGTTTACATGGGTCACAACATAAACAATACTTGACCCAGTATCTTTGATGCTATCCCAGAGACAGAATCATAAACTGGGCAAAATCGTACAATTAACTCACAAGCAATCTTTGATCAAATAAGGAGCTAATTGGAAAGCAGCTTTCATTAAAAACAAACAAAGCAATATGTTCATTTAATTTTTAATCCATTTTCTGGTAACTGTACCATAGAAAGACAGAGGCTTACAATAGCAAGGCATCTGTAACAAAAAATATGATCATCCCAAGACACACTAATGATATTTTACAGAGTTTGTAAGAGTAGAGCATGTACATTTTCAAAACCTTAAAATGAGGAGAATTAACATTGATTATGGAGCGGCAATGGAACTCCAGAGTTGTAAGTCCTGAAAAAAATTCTAAGTACAGCAAATGCTACAGGAGGTCTTTCCAGAAAAGAGAAAAGGAAGACAACGGGAATATTTCCCAGTGCACAAGCAGCATCCAGGGAAGGAAGGAAGGAACTGATGCCTGTATGGCTGTACTAACCATGGGCTCAGTTCTGCCCCCAGCTGCACACCTGCAACATCTCATCAGCTAGGATTTCTCAATTTCCATATCAAACACATGCGTGTACCTAGAGGCAGAATTTAACTTACTCCCTCAAACAATACACAGCTAACAGAGATGGACACCCATTGTAGCCAAACATCACATTGCCCAGACGCCTCGCTTCATAGGAAACATACAGTATATATGTAAATCAGCAGTCTTTCTTTTTTTTTCCTGAAAGAGCTTGGGTAGTTCTACTCACAACCGTATGCAATCAGGTGTAAAAGTATGTATACACGTGCATGTCTTGCTGCTACCACAATAACCCAGCCTGGGAGACTTCCATTCCCAAAAAAACACCTCTTACAGGTATAAAAAATCCAGATTGCACAATATCTGCAGTGCTGAACTGTTGAAAGCGAACTCATATTGCCTAAATGGGCCAACCAGCCATCTCTGCCCACAAGTCTTCCCTTACCAGTGCATGCTTTTTATACTCTATTAAAGCAAATCACTGGTGTTCTTCAGCAAACAAGTGTCACAGGAGAGGACTCAAAGACTGGCAGGAATTGGACTTTGGCAAGCAAATCCCCTATTTTTGTCTTGTATTCGCAGTTGCTCGTGCATATCTATATATCCACCTGTAAACCTATCTTTATGAAAACCTAACTGCAACAAAATAAATAATAATAATTCTGCTGTTTCTCTGTTTCCGGTACTCTCCACCAGAAAGGGGGTAATAAAACAGCAAGCTCTCTAAAGTAGACATTACCAATCCAGGCCATGCAAACAAACACTTCACTATTTTATAATCTCACATGTCGAATGAACACCATCGTTCCCTTTGGTGCCTTAAAATATCAGGTCCATAAAATCACTAAAAGGCAGAGCAGCAATGCTGCCTTGCGTCAGGACTGCCCAGAACAGACAAGAAAGCTGACAGCACCTTTGTTTCCCAGAAAATCCTCTTCCCTCCACAGACCCACGTGCTGGTCCCTTCACAGTCTCCCTAAACAAACAGCTAAGTTTTGATTTCTCATATTTGATAGGTCAGTTCTCTTTTCCACGCTCCCTTAAAGGAGAAGACTTGCATAATGTATCTATGACTCCATTCGCCTCCTCACTACCCACAAAGATACAATCACACCTGCCTCTGAGAAATGATGTTAATTTGCAAGTAAGTGTGACGCCTCCAAGCTACATCTGGATCATCTTCACTCATTTGTGGATTTGAATTTGCAGGGCAGTATTTAGTGTGTGAGGTGCCTGCAGAGGGAACGGGCAAGTGAAACCCACCTGGTAGATGAGCTTCCCTGGGAGAAAAGCTGGCTGGAAACTGGAATCAGCATCTCCCCACCACGTGTGCTCAGGGCAGGGACTGGTGGCTGGATGGGACCTCAAGCCCTGAGCCACTCAGTTGCATCTGTCTGTCTGTAAAAAGAGGACACCAGCACTTCTTTAATGTTTATTTCCTGTTTAGCCTTCCTATGCACAGGGAAGAAGTGCACAAGAAATACTGTGGGCCACTGATTATGGGAATTAATGAGAGAAATCCCTTATACAGTCTGGTCTGTCCATTGCTGTAGTTGTTTTTAAATAATAGTGTACATGGCATGACAGATGCTGACAGACAGAAACTGGCTTTTCCAGGAAATGGATAGGGCTTTCCAGCTTTATCCTTTCAGAGCAGTGTTAAAAAAAAAAAAAAAAAAAGTAGTAATAATAAAAACAACCCTGGACCAACGTCACTGATGAAAAATACAAAATGAAAATACGAGTGCTGCTGCTAGGGGTTCTCCTTAGTTCCGAATGCCAGGTTTACGACACAGCTATAATTTTGCAGACTAATAAGATCAAGTTGGTGGCAAAAGAGGGCGGGGGGAGCGGAAATAAAGTCTGAGCTTTGGGGAGAGGAGGAAGGAGGCCGGTGAAAATGCTGATATTTACTTACGGTAAACGTTGAGCCTATAAAACCTTCCCTCACACAGCAGCCTAAAGTGCCAGGCAGACAACAACAATAGCATGCTTGAATGAAGTTGTATATTGTTTTGTGAAAGCGGCAGCTCACAGCAGAACTGAGATTAATAACAACCGCAGCTTTCTTGGTGTAAGTTACAAGAGCGCCCCAACACTTGCTGACAGCATTCAGCCTGGCAAAGCGATCGCTACAGCGCTAGGGCTGCTATTTACATGAAGGTATCATCTCGGGGTTGGTTTGTTGTTGTGGGTTTGGTTTTTTTTTTTAAAACGAAGTGAAAAGGGAATGAATTTCTGGGGTGCTGCCTGATCAACAACACGCGCGCCTGTTCCTCTGAGACAAAGGAATTCAACTCGCAAATAAAATCTCTCGCAAATCTCTCTCTTGAGAGGAAATGCATACAAGGAAGCCAAAACGTCTGTTTAGATGCATTTCTTGCAAGACTCTGCCTGGCAAAGCCACCAGGGATGGCTGGGATCCCAGAGCAGAGGGACAGGATGCCATCCACAGGGACCTGGAGAAACTGAAGTGGAACCGTGTGAACCTCATGGGGTTCAACAACGCCAAGAGCAGGGTCCTGCGCCTGGGTGAGGGCAACCCCCAGTATCAACACAGACTGGGACATGAAGGGATGGAGAGCAGCCCTGTCGAGAAGGACCTGGGGGTACTGATGGATGGAAAGCCAGACATGAGCTGGCATGAGCCCTCTGCTCTGCTCTGGTGAGACCCCCCTGCAGTACTACCTCCAGCTCTGGGGCCACCAACATCAGAAGGACATGGACCTGTTGGAGAAGGTCTGGAGGAGGCAAGACACTGTCCCAGGCTGCCCAGAGAGGTGGGAGATGCCCCATCCCTGGAAAGATTCCAGGTCAGGCTGGATGGAGCTCTGAGCAACCTGTTCTGGTTGAAGATGTCCCTTCTCATGGCAGATGGCCTTAAATGGTCCCTCCTCACCCATTTTATGAGTCTATGATTCAGAACTCCTGCTGCGCTTAAGTATACTGATTTGGGGGGATAAGTTCTTGCAGATGTCTCTGCATCTTTCTGGTGTGGGTGAAACAGGAGGTGATAATCTCCCTGTTCGAACCCCTTGCTCTGGCGCGGCCCTCTGCGCCATGGCCGGGGGTGTCCGCATCCCCGCCGCCCCTTCGCCCCGACCGGCCGCCAGCTCCGCGGGGCCCCGCTGGCACGGGCTCCTTCATTAATTGCTGTTTGTGTTTATTTAATGAGGTGTGGAGCAGCCTCTAGTGGCGGGCGGCGGGCAGTGGCTCGACCAGAAGCCGGGCGAGCCGGGCTGAGGCGCTTCGGGCGGCTTCCCCTTGGCGGCCCGCAACGCTGACGGGAGAGGCGGCGGCCGCCCCCCCTCGCAGCGCCGCCGCTTGATCCCGCCGCCATGTCCGCACGGCCCCACACCACCTCACGGGGCCCGTTTCCTCGGTGGGCAAACAGTGACAAATACCCCCCAAACCTCCCCTCCGCCTAGGCCTTTACCTGAGCAAGATCTTGCGCACAGAAGCTGAGGCAAGTTCTTCTTGCGAGGCCATGCTGGTCCCCCCACAAGGAGCCGTCCGCGATGGGGTGAGGGAGGCACCCATCCTGTCAGCAGTAGGGCCTGTCCCAGCACACCATGGGGCATGCACTAGCCTCCACAACTTCCGTTTCTTCTTCTTTTCCTCCTTTCCTTCTATTTGAGGCACAAATTATCAGTCCTAGATATTGGGGGGCGTGGGGGGGGTGGTGTCTAACAGGCAGCACTGCTGGGGGGAGCTATCTCCTCACCAAAGGTGGCTGTTGGAGGCAGTTGGGGTGCGCTTCCTCACAGGCAG
>JAOXNO010000007.1:5396122-5409062 GCA_028565335.1 Limnodromus scolopaceus
TTAAGATGGTGAGCACAGGTTGGCCTGTCTGGAGGTGTAGGAAGGGTTGTTTTTTTCCTTTCACAGACCAAGCACTCTGGGAAGCCCAGAAGCTGCAGAAACACTCAGTGAGTCTATAATCAAACTTCTCCTGGCTGGGCGGGCTGGGTGCGAGAGGCCAAACTAATTAAACAGAGCATCAACCCATCCAGGGAGTCGGACGGAAGTTGCCTGGAGAAAGAGGAGTGGGTTGGAAAAGCGGGAGCCTGACGAAGGAAGGAAACGTGACCTTAGCAGGATGAAACCAAAGCACTCGTCGGGATACTCTCTGCGGGCACCTAAAGGGAACCCGGGCTGCGGGTTCCCAGCGGATGCCATTATAGACATGCATCCAAGAGGCAAATGTGGAGGGGAAACTCAAGAAAGGCTGATCCCGTTTGATCACTAAGCATAGGAAAAGTGGAAGAGAGTGGACGCGCCTCTGCAAACAATATTTTTTTTTTCCCCCTCTTCCTTTTTAACATTAAGAAACTTTGAAACACCTGCAGTGGGAAACAAAAGGTTAATTAAAAAGAACCCCAGTCTGTGCACTAAACTGATTGCCGGGACTCCTGCCAGCCTGGGAAGGTTAAAGAGCTCAAGCATGCGTGGGCTGCGGGGGGAATGGCTAAAATTTACAGCCAGCTCCCTGGAAAGTCACAGTTCAGCTGTTCTCCCGGAGCAGGTGCTCATGGGAGCGGGCCTGTCCCTTTCAAAGCGTGAAGATTGATGAAGCCTTCGCTCTCACCAACTGTAAATATACAACCAGCCTTGTCAGAGCAGGTTTGTAACATCACTTGCTGACAGCAAGAAATTTTTTTAACCTCCTAAACACACACACACACACACGCCTACCCCACACAGCCTCACACACACAAAAATACTAAACAAAAACAACAACAAAAAAAAAGCTTTTCCCAGGAAACAGAGAAAAGCCAATAAATAAAATGGTGGGGAAGGCGTTTATGTTTTCCCTGCCCAGAGAGGCAATAGATAGAGGACATACATGGGCTGATTTCATCCTGTCCTTCAGAAAACAAGCAACATCTTCCTTGGGCTGTGCAGTTTATGGCCAAGTCCTGTAAGGCAGCTCAGGCACTTTCAGCGAGAGCCAACACGGGAGCCTTCCGACCTTAAATCAGCCAAGCTGTGCTCTCCACGGCGATGGAGAACAAGCAATGGTAAGAGATGATGCGGCTACAATAACCCTTTCACTCTGCCCTTGTGCCTGAGAGCTGGGGACTTTACAATCTGTTACAGTTAGGAATCGCTCACTCTTTGCAGCCACAATTCATAAAGTTCAACGCACTTGTGTTTAGATTTGGGGTTTCAAAGAGGCCTTGGGGAGTCCCTCTGGGAGGGAATACAGGCTGCCCATGGGGGCAAGCAGGCATCCTTGAGGAACCAGAGACAGGGAAGGGGTCAAGCAGCCCAGCAAAGTGATGGGATGAGTACCTGGGGTCTCAGCCTTGGGTTCTCCCTTCCTGCTTTTAACGTGTATGTATATATTATACATATATTTATAATGTATATATACAATATAAATCCAAGCACTCCTCTCCCATCATTAGTGGGTTAGTTCCTTGAAGGCACCGTGGCAAAAGCAAGTCCTCAGAGAGCGCTTTCACCAGGAGAAGACTGTCCTTCATGATTAGGATGGACATTTTGTGCCTGGAGAGCTGGGCAAAAGACACCACCACCCTGCAGGCACAGCCCTTGGTGCTGCCTGCGAGGACTGAGGGAAGATACAATGCACAATGGAGCAATCCACAGCAGAAACAGAGCAGCAGGGGAGAGGCTGCTTCTCCAGAGGGGAAATTATTTCCACTAATAACATTGAAGAGTCACAGGCAGAAGAAGGGCATTGGCAAGGCCTCCCCAAAGCCCACGGAAACCAGACAGACTATGAATTCCTCCTGACTTCAGTGACTGAACTCCTTGGATGATTGGAAGCAGAATTAATATTCTTGTATGAGCTGCTTTATTGTCCTGCCCCAGAATTCATTTTTAGCATTGCAGTAAGTTTAACTAAAATAATTCTGCAGCATCCTTTACTCATTTCTTTCCCAAGGAAATTCCTTCCGTGTTACCATCTCTCTAAGGCAAAATTTCAGGGTAATAGAAAATGTTTAGCCTAATTTCCTAAATTTCTTAAGTTTGATGTTACCTTTGTTACATCAATACATTCCAGTTGCCCCCAAATTTTACCTTGGAAAATCATAAGATTTTATCTGGTGGGTTTTTCGGTTTTCTCTTTGCTCCACTGCTTCTGTTTTACTACTGTCTTCTGCTTATTATTAATAGATTAGCACAAGGCTGCCCTTCCCTAGGGCTCAATGATAGATCCCCTGTGCTCTTAGGCAAAACCAGGCCTTGGATCATTTCCTGAAATTTTCAAAAAGCCCTTTGGTTATCTCTTTCTGTAAGAAAAAGCGATTTCTACATGTCTAACAAAGCTCCAACAGACCCAGCTTGCACTTAGACTTGTCCAGGATAAAATTCATTTGCATTTCCTTCAAGATACTCAGAGAACACACGCACCTATGAAAAAAATCCTGCAACTCACTCAGTGTTTGCAAACTGTCACATTCTTCCTTTTGCTTGTGTTACATCCCTTCTCTCAAATTCCGTGACTGACGTGGCTGTTTGAATTGCTAACACTCTGTGATGAGGACTGTCACTGTCATTTCTGCTGTGTTTACCCAGTGCTGCTCACAACGGGGTTCCCTGCCCCGGCTCAGTCCTTCACACCATGCTACATGCTAAAAAATAGTAAGAGAAAAAGGTACTTCCCTCTTTTCAGCAGCAGAAATACAACAATCCTGATGAATAGGCCAGGGACTGGGAGTGTTTCCAGAAGCTGTAAGGAAAAAAGAAGTAATTTATTGCAGGTGCTAAAAATACATCATATACCTGTGAATACAGGTGACCATCACTTGCTCAAACGACTGGTGCTGTCCTTGGAGGGAAAAGGCCATGAAGGTCTCTCTCTACCGTAGTGAAGAGCAAACAGCAAAGTCCTCCCCGAGTTTTTTAGGGGGGCAGGCATTGACACATGCTTGCATTTTACTTCACAGCAGAACTGAAAAGCAGAGCTGGCCTGAAACTCAATTAAATTTTCTCAATAAGACATCCAAAACAGTTAAAGCAATTTTTCTATCGGGTTCATTATTACCCTTCAAACAGCATTGCCCTTCTCCTCCAGTTTTATTTTGCTTTTCCCTTCTCTCCCTATTCGTTGTTGGTGAAGTGAAGAGGACCCTGAAACCAAAGCGCTGCTCAGCCCCCGTCTCCCAGCCCACCCATCCCACCCAGTGAAACTCACAGCGTTACAAACTTCGGCAGCTGAGAGGACCTGATTATTTTTATGGAAATTTGCTCCAGGTTCAGAAGTGGATCAATGACAATTTCTCGAGCTGGCTCCATTTTGAGAACCAAAATTGACTTCTGGAGAAGCTGCTTGATTTCCCAGCTTTCTCCCACCAGAAAACAGATTATTGCATAGGGCGGGGGTGATATAATTCAGCTCCAAAGAGGTTCGGGGCCTATTAGACCCCAATATAAAACTCCCCCAGGCTCCAAGGAAAACAGAATAGCTCCCTGCTCTACCCTTCTTGTCACCCCTTTACACCAGGAGAGATGGGAGTAAATCCATTTGCTAATGTTCAATACGCCGCACAGAAATAAATGGCAGCTCAGGACATAACACAGGAGAGACTCATTTTGAGCAATTTAGTTCAGCTATTCCTTTTCTGAGCTCCCCAGTTTGCCCTATTTCTATTACCCAGCCATGCCACTTCTTTGCTTTCTATATTGTCTTGCTGTCTGCCCATCTCGCTCCTTTCTTTTTACGTTTGAAAATACTTTTCTGCCACTTCAGAGGTCTTTCGCTCGTGTGTGAGTCCCTCTCACCTCTGGGGTCTCTCCTTCTCGCTGGGAACCACGTAAGCAGCAACCCCCCAACTTCTCCGCCCTGAGCATCCTCCTGGTGCTCCCTCCTCTGCCGAGGAGCTCCGGGGGCTTCTCCCCACGGCGAGGGAGCTGAACCAGGCCCACTCGAGGGGAGCACAGCCCACAGGACATGCCACCAAAGCTTTTTTCCCTTCTTTCCCCCGCCCCCTCTAGCCCTACAGCATTCAGTTCACACCTGCATGCTCTGTTGGCACCGTGTTTATCCTGGAGAAACCTCATTTGCCTTTCATTTAATGCCACAATTCCTATCATTTAGGGAGAGTTTTAATTGAAGATTCTGCTCATAAAGGGTAGCACAGTGTTAAAACTGTGTTTTTACAGGCTGTAATTGCTTCAGCGGGGTGCATTCTGCACTGGACAGGCGCAGGAGGATAAATGAGGTTTATCTTTGGTCCAGCTTTAATCCAGCGTCTCCCCAGCCTTTGCTCGGGCCGGGCCATCACGGCAGTACCCAGCCCACATCCCAGCGGGACTTGGTGTCAACACAGTCTTACTGGGCTGGGGGCGAGAGAAAGAACAAACCCAGTGGCCAGAACTTACATTTCATGGTCTGTCTGCAACGGAGTGAGTGACCCCGGACGCTTTCTTGGCCTCCGGGTGTCCCTGATGGCATGGCGTGGTGGCACGTACCCGCACTGAAAGGTTATCCTGCCCCACGGCAAAGGTCCCCGTGCCCGCTCTGCGGGCTGGGAACAGCACCGCAACCTTTTCCATCTGTCTTCGAAAGAGAAATTCAGACTTTCTCTCCGTCCCCTCTTTCCTCTCAGCTTGGCCTTTTTCAGGAACCTTGTGCTGCAAGAGAACCTAGAGAACTTCATTTATTTCTGGTACAGCTCTGTTGTTAAATACTTACTCAAACTATACTTTTATTCATATTCCATCATATAACTCAGGGGCCAAGTCTCTCTTAGTAGGGCCAAGTGACTGTAACAAACACAACCCCTCTAGTCTTTCACCAAACATGTTAAAATCATCTTGGGGGCACCAGAGGTAACAAAGATTCAGGCTATTAATGCAAATTCCAGGCTTCGGGTTAGCACAGTGCAGGACTTTCTGCAAGGCCTCCATAAAGAGGCTTTTAATTTAACTCTAATAAGGAAGTTATTGTATGTTAAATAAATACTAATTGATTATTTAATATATATGCGTTGAGGGTTAACTGCTATGTAATGAGCTCCTCTCCATTAGTGGAGCTGCTAAACGTCAATTAATATGGGTTTTATAATCAATTGATATTTAACATGCCCTCGCTTCCCTGTTTAGACTTAATGGGTCAGCATTTCTGAAGTGGCCAATGCCAATAGTTTCTTTTTAAAAATTAAAAAATATTTGTTGGAAGATTTATGGCAGGCTGGAAAGTTATGAATCTATTAAAAGCTCAACAAATCAACTCCACAGAACTGGACGCAGCGGGGTTAGTCTCTCCGATACCAAGAGCTGCATATACCAAAAACCTGTGGAAATGGGAGAGGGGAGCCACATTCCCTTAACTTCTGTGGGACTTGGACTTTTTTCTGTGGGGAGTTTCCCAGAAAATGCTCTGTACCATTTCAAAGCTCTCTCCTTACTCAGAACATTAAGCAGTATATGGCACGGGGCTGGGCTGGGCCCCAGTGGGATCCTGGTTTTACTGTCCAGTTGCACTTAGATACACACAAGAAATGGGATATGCAATGTCCCATTTGGAAATGACTGCAAGATAAATAGAAGGAACAAGGTTTTCAAGGGTGACCAGGGGATTTAGACACAAAGCTTCCGTTTATTTTAATAAGCATCATGTCTCTAAATCTCCCAACTGCCTTTTTAAATGTCTAATGGCTAGGACTTTATTCCCTTTGCCTCTCCTCCCCAAACACACACAAATAAATCATGTGCAAGCTGTTTGTGGTGTACACCAGGGAGAAAACAAGGAAGTTTCTAATTAAAGGAGTGATCATAATGCATTTACAACCATTATCTAACACTATTTCTTCTCTAATTTCCTTACTGGCAGCTTTCAAACAGTTTTCCTGATGTGGCAGAGTTTAGCTTTGCTGCCAAAAATTCAGGCTGGAGGAGAACGTACATGGAAGTACGGGATCTTTTCCCATCTGAGAGCGTCTTTTTCAGGTTTGTTCCCTCTTGTCCCCAGTTGGACCCTGCGCCCAAGCAGGCCACTCTAGAAGCTAAATGCTCCCTGTAAGTATTACTATATTTCTAATGGGCAGGGCTGGGCGCTGGATGATGGATTCCCATTTCAGCGGTCTCACTCTGGGATGCAACAGCACTCATTAAAGGCAGCTCCATCACTTTGCCATTGTGGAAAACAGCTCATCTTACCCACCCTGAAATCAGGTCAGTCCATACAGATTCTCTAACCCATATTAACATCGCAGCCTAAATCCTTGTCTAGACAAGGTCCCCGTCTCCCACACTTGCTTAGTAGGTTCTGTAAAACGTGTGGCTGTTTTGAGCAATAAAAGACTCTGTGCAGAGCAGCTGAAAGCATGGGAATACTTTCTCTGACTGCATTTGTACAGCACTAAGACAATGGAGCTTAAAGCATCATTGCAGCTTTCAGGCTGTGTTATGATGCAGATAATAAAGATGAAGAAAGAACAAAGAGGAGTACATGGCCAGATCATGGTTTGAAGTCTACAGCCTGATTTATGTCATCTGAGGATCTGGCCCAGTTAGATCTAATTTTAACATCCTTGACAAATTCCCTTTAACGGCAAACTGTCAAAAGGGAATCTTTTCCCCGCCCCTCACCCTTCCATCTCCATGAGCTGTTCCCTGTGACAACACTGTTCTCCAGCAGTAATTGGCAGTATCATTCTATTATCACTTATTCTTAAGGCCTGAGGATTTCATTCCTTGCAATTTTCCTGTTGTACAAATTCATGTCTATTAGTTTAACACGTGTGCATGTGCGTGCATTTATTCCCTGTGAGTGTGAGTGTGTGCGTGTGTGTCTGGGGAGGAAAACAGTACTTAAACCTGAAAGGGGCCATTGTCTTATAAAAAAATCTTAAGAAGCAAAAGAGCTAATTACTGATGACATGTAGTTGTGACTTGCAGTAGGAGGTGCCTCTGGCATCTCCAGCAAACACTCTCAATTCTCCTTATAAGCATTTTAAATAGATGATGATCCTAATGAACTTAATAGCATCACTATCCAAGGACAGCATCAACTCATTGCCATCCTGTATTTTGCAGAAATAGCTTCTCTTTAAACAGTGTGCCCCTGCTTTGAACAGTAATGGTTTTTAAAAGTGTCTTAGCACACAAAGGCAAAATCTTTTTTGAAACAGGGTGGAATTGGTTGGTGATTATCACTGAAAAGCTGGCAGCCACCAGCTAACCTTCTAACAATGAAATATGGGAATTTACCTTCATGCTTCAATGCTTGCTATTCAGCTGTCTACCAGGGTCTAAATCAATGATTCTACACCCTCCACTCAAGGTTTCTCTTTCAAATGCTGCAGATATGACCTTAAGTTCATCATCTAAACAATGCAGTTCACGTTTAATTTCATTAATCTAAGATCTTCCATAAAATTGCAATATGGCACCATACCTTTCAAGTACCTTCATTAAAATCCATGTTATTTCTAAATCCTATGCATATCTATGAGGTCATACGGTGGTTTATTAAAATGGATTTTTGAAAGGCTCAGCTCTTTTATCACCAATTGTCATAAGGTAGTTTACAATAAAAAAAAAATTCAAAAAGAAATCCTCTCCATTTGCTTAGGTGAGGAACAAATCATCCTTTTCTGCAAACTACCCCTTTTCCTAATTTTTAGCCTTTTTCCGAAGATTTTATATTTGGAAAGGAAAGAGAGAAATGATGAAACCCTCCTTGTTCGTGTATTTTCTGCTGTTTACTCTGCCTGGTGCCCTTTTGAAATGTATCATCCATTCAGATCCAGTAGATGTTATTTCCAAGATTTGCCCCCAGATGTCTATATGGCACCATGTTCTCAAACTGCACAATGGATTTTTTTTTCCTATTCTTGGCAAATATGTTGGCACAAGTTTATTTTTCTACTGCAACCCTTTCCCTATCTCTTGTCTATATTATATATTACTTGGTATTGTGATAACACTTTGGAAGGCCAGTTAGGAGCAGGGACCTCACGATAGTAGATGCCAAGAGCACAAAAGGCAGATCTTGACCCCCCAAGCCCCCTCTCTCAGCACTTCCCACCCAATTAGATCAGAAGATATTCAAAGGAAGAGAATTCTCCTCTTCATTTTGTGCTCGCAGCAAGCGAACGCAATTTGTGCAGTAAAGTTCCTACATAATTCAGGCATATGCGCATAATAATAATAGCAGCAATGCAAAATAAATAGATTAATCATCTTCCTAATAACTGTGCACTGAGATTGGCCCCCGGTGGCCTGATCCTGGGAAGGTCCCCGTGCCCGACCACCTTCCCGCACCCCACCCTGCAGACTCCAGACCCTCCTCCAGGCCACTTGCTCTTGACAGGATTATTTCCAGAATCAGGGAACAAATTCATCCTGCCAGTACCTGAGCTCACCTGAGCTGTGCTTGACTCTGGGCCATCGCAGACCCCCCCCTGCTGCTTTAATAAAGCAACATCACAGCAGGGAAGGAGGGAGGGAGGGCTGAGATCCCTCGGGAAGTGTCTCAGAGGTGGGGCATGTCCCCCCAGCCTCGCACAGGAGTTGCCGATTCTGCCTCTTTATTAGCACTTGCTTTACTCCCTTCCTGTAATGAAAAGCAAAATAAAGTGCTATGTTCCACCATTTATTGTGGAGCCACCGAAATCCACTTCCATAAGAAATCAAAGCGACAATGAGAATGTTTTATGCGTCTCCCTGTGAACTGGGGAGCAAAAATGCCAGAAAAGCCTGGGAGTAAAAATTTTCCAGAGCATCGTGGAAGCTCAGAAATACCTGCCTCGCTTCAGAGCGACACGAGGCAGTCTGTGCGGGTGCAGAGGTACCCGAGATGCTGCTATCAACCACTCAGTAAGTCAAACTTGAAATTTGCTCCCTACCTATGCGTTGAGGCAAATCAACTGTGTTTCCACCCTGAGCAGTTGGGGCGTCCCAGTCTGCGCCAGGCTTGTTGGGACACCTCGGGGACACGGGCAACAATTCCAACCTCCCACGTTTGCTCCAGGCTTCGGTGCACTTCTGCTGGATGCTGTCACTAAAGTCTGTGAGCCTGGAGCCTACTGAAGCCACCAGAAGACTTCTCTGTGTGAATGGACTCGGTTTAGACCTCATACTTTAATTAATTGCAAGGGAGGCTGCATTGGAGCAACCATTGCTCCCTCCTTAATTAAACTTGCCACTTAAATGTAAGTTCAGCACCTGCTCTATTGATCTCTTCTGGAAAAAATCCACCCCTTACGTTAGTGCTAAACAAAAATAGATCCCTGGCAAAAATCTAATGCAAGCATTCAAGTATTTCACAGAAGCGAAGTGGACAAAACCAATGATCTCTGAGCTCAAAGAAAAATAATGTTCCCCAATATTTCCATCTCTTCGGCAAAATATTAAGCAGCCTGAAGAGACAAAGCTATCCCGTGGTCCTGCCTTCATCCTCTGCACTATTTACTGAGGCTCCAGCAGGAGACAGAGACACTGCTATTGAGATGTCATTTGTGACAAACATTCCACAGTTAATATTGGTTGATGACTTCAACCTCGCCTTCCTTCATCCTTCCATAAAAACATACCCCGGCTGCAGTACTGCGCTTACGGTGTAACATTACTCTGAAGAAGCAATTACAGCGAGTACAGCAAGGAACTAAAGACAGGTCACCTAAATGAACTGAGGGAAAAGTACATGAGAAAACAAGAAAATGTCTTCATCACTTTTCAGGCTTCAAATTGGAAAAACAGGGATCAATACAGCAGAACTTCATTTAATGGTGTGAAAAACAATCCACCCCAAGACAGGCAGGAATCACTTATTGCAAAACAAACAGGCCAATTAGGGCCGGGCAGGGCGCAGCGGGACGCGGGCGCTGGGGCCATTCCTCCAGCCTCGCCTGCCCGAGACACGGGCACAAGGGACAAAGCCACCAACGGAGGACGCTCTGAGGCCACACAGCAAAATATCCCCCCGAAAAGGGCCAGTTTGCTGCTTTTTCTCCCCTAATTTTTCATCCCTGGTACTTCCCATTCATTTTAACGATCGCAGAAACGACATGCAGCGCTGGCTGAGGCAAACACCAAGAGACCTGGGCTGGGAGATGGCAACACAACACAGGATCATTGAGTCATTTAGGTTGGAAAAGACCTTTAAGACCATCGATTCCGACTGCTACCCCAACACTGCCACGTCCACCACTAAACCATGTCCCTAAGCACCACATCTACACATCTTTTAAATAACATGTTCTCATACACACTGAGGTTTGGCCAACACCTCTCAGTCTGGCCGCTGGCACAGTGAGAAGGAGGAGGATGTTATTAAGCCGTGGATTTGTGTTGTCCACGGTGCTGGGGACGTGCAGAAGAACCCTCTTACCATGGCTGTCACCACGTATACCATTCCTCATTGGAAGCAGCAGACCCTGCAGAGCCACACTCGCATCGTTTCTGCATCCTTCCTCAAGGCTTGGTCCAGCACGGCCTTAAAACTTTTGGTGTCAGGGCCCAGCATCCTCCTCAGTCAACTCATTCTGCTCCGTGGCTCTTTCTGTGCTGGAAAGTTTTTCTCCATCTCTAGAGAAATGGCAGCTCCTCTCTCCAGTGTGCCGTTCAGGACGTTGTCCCCGAATACAAACATCTGCCACGTGAGGATTTTATTGCTTTTACTGTCATTGCCGCTGCCGGGTCCTGTAGCATATTAAACAGATTAATAGAAGTGATGTAGAGGGAGTATAAAACCCGTCAGTCTTCACCATGGGCCAAGTGCCACTGGAACGGAGAGAGAGGGAGGCTGGAGCTGACATTTGCAGAAGTAACGTCATGTTATTAAAACAAATTTGGCATGAGGGGAAAATATGTTTGCTTTGTACTTAATAACGGCTACGAGAGCATATTCAAAATCAAATATTTGTAAGGCAGTAAGTTAGCGTTTTCTCCTCCCCTTCTCCTCCCCCTTGTCAGTCAGAACCAGCCCTTGTGTTACCGAGTCCCAGGGCTGCTGTTTTCAAAGGACATCAAAATGCAGAGTGGACATCGGGCCTAAATCTCAAATCTAACTTTGAATTTATATTTGTCTCCAGAAAAATAATCAGCCCCAAAACATGTGGCCACCGTCTCTGGATGCATTTACAGAAAACTGCTATGCATTGCAATTTTTCTCTCTTGTTTTTTTCCCCTTCTGCCGAAACATTGGTTGTATTTTCTCCTTTTATTTATTGGAGTGCTAAATGGATTATTTCAGTAATAAATCAGGCCCTTTCATTACATTTTTTAAGGTGTTGTCACTGTTATGAAGTACAGTGTGCCATCAAAATTAAGCTCAGATTGCATTACCACCTATTTTATAGATAGAGAATTACTTGATGGATTTTTTTTTCCAGCAGTCTAAGCACTTTGTGTCTTTCCTTCGAAGAACAACCGGCTCCCTGGTTTCACAGAAATTTTCCTCTACAAGTTACGAACTTCTCATTCAGATTGTCTCACAAATGCCTTTGCATTATGTTTTAAGCCAGGGGGATGATATTTCTTTTAGCCCCAACTAACTGTTCACGTACATGTGAGGAATTGTTAACGGGTACAGGCAATGCTGGAGCAGAATTACCCGGGGTGTCTGCCTCCTCTCTCACTTCCCGAGGTATAAATCAGGAGTAATTCCACTGAAGTCTGTACAGTTACCTTACAGGAAAAAAAAAAAAAAAAATTGCCTAAATGGCATTGGAACGAGGCAGCCTTTGGGTTTTGCTGCGTTTGTAACAAAGGCGGCTGAAGGAGATGCTGATTTCCAGGGTAATTTCTAGTTGACTTCATCCGAGCCAGACTCCATTCTCCTCGCCCGCTGCCGGCTTTCCCCAGGTGGGCGTACGGAGCCCGCTGCATCGTCCCCCCGTTCCATGGCCTCACTGCAAAGGACAAGTAGCGTTACTGGGGCTTAATTCCCAAACAAACCTCCATCTGGGAGAGTTTAGTGTTAACACTCCCTAATTAGCAATGGAAATTTCTACTTGGGTGTTTACAATATGCAGGAATCATACATGAAGTTGTCTGAATTATGTGCCTATTAATAACAGTCGTACCTCTGCATGTGTGCAGGACTCAGAGACAGCGCGGGGCAGCTCAGAAAAATCTCAATTTCAGTCTCTGAGGTGCCACATGCGATGGTGGCAAGTGACGTCAGGTCTTTCCTTGCAGAGGATGGAGCCGTGCTGTGTCCCCACCTCCAAGGTCCGTGTGGCAGCACAGTCAGGAAAACTTCCAGAATGCTCGCAGGGGTGAAAACCTGTGTTATTCTCTGTGTCTCCCACCCCATTGCAGGAATCGTACCCACACAGCCCCTTTTCCTCCCTGCTTGGGCTCTCCATCAGGTGGAGCCCAGGGGTGGGAAAGACCTGCCTGAGCCTCCCTTTACAAACCCAAAAAGCAGAGCATCTCTTCTGTTAAACACTCCAGCCGAAAGGAGCATTAAAACGCTGCTGCGTTAAAAGCACTGGAACTTGACCATATGTTTAAAGTTAAGTGTGTTATAAAAGGCTTCCTGAATTGCATCTTTATGAGTATTATATTTATCTTAGGCGTAAGGCATAGAAAAGAGATGGGTGGCACAGTCAGCGTGCTGCAGCGTGGGCACATCGTGCCGGGAACAGAGCGAGCGGCACAGCTGGGGTCAGGTAGATGGGGCGGACGGGACTTTTCATCACCTGGGTTAAATTCAAACCACTGACCTGCTCTCTCCTTACCACCGCCGCCGCGATGCTGCTGGGTTTAAGCAATAGGTGGCACTTCAGGAAAGAGTTTCTTCTAAATTTTCAGAGCACGGAGTTCGGCATGCCTCCTC
>JAOXNO010000007.1:5409162-5425336 GCA_028565335.1 Limnodromus scolopaceus
GGGTTTAAGCAATAGGTGGCACTTCAGGAAAGAGTTTCTTCTAAATTTTCAGAGCACGGAGTTCGGCATGCCTCCTCAATTGACAGCAAGGTTCTTGCCAGGGCTTTCAGAAACCAGAATGTCCCAGAAGAAATGAATAAGGAATGTCTCACCTGCAAATTACACAACCCCCTCCAACCTCCGCTGTGCCGGCTCCTTCTTCCACCACCCCCCCGGCACAAACTGGGAGCAATCCAGAGAAATTAGTGACATTACCCTCCAGTAGCCCAGTGACACTTAATGTTCCAATCTTCAGAAAAGTGACTGCAAATCTGTGGACGTGTCTGCCCAGCGCTGCAAAAGTAATTTTAGAGAACTAGCTGCTGCACATTATGGGCGATACTTTGAGAGCCGTGCGTGTCAGTGACCCGCTGCTGCATCCTCTGACGGAGCTGCAGAGCCTTTCATTCGTCTTCCCTTCCCGGCCACGGCACTGGCAAGACGAGAGCTTGAAACCTCATGTATTATTTAAACCTCCCTTTATTTTTTTTAATTTTTTTTTTTAATCTCCACCGAATCTCACTGTCTGATGTGGGGATAGCCGCGGCGTGACGTGCTGCCCCTGCGGATGCGGATGGAGAAGCTGGCCCCTGGCCACCTCCCAGCCCCGCTCTGCTCTGCGGCTCTTCAGGGCTGGAGCAGAACTTTGCAGCTTCCAGGAAACGGCAATAATTTCCCTTTACTGCTCCAGGCTGACTCTTCGGAAGCGCCGAGAGGGCGATGTGCGTGCTTGGAGCTCGCCGGGGAAGGGCCAGGCACCCTGTGGTGCCAGCCAAAGGGAAAAACAACTATTTACAACTCCAAACTTTTCTTGTTCATTAAAGACATAGCAGAGGACCGAGCTGCTCAAGGAGTTAAATGTATTAAGCAATTTACAATTAATATAGAACTCATTCCAGAGATATCTACTAGAGAGTACAACAGGGCAATTAACCCACTAATACACTAGGCTATTACATCGCTATGTCTCTTATTTTAGCCTGAGGTGATTTGAAACGCATTGGATTAAAGGATATTACAGGAGATAGCATGAAAAATAGCTTAATGTAATGAGCCATCCCGTGATGTCTGCTATTAAAGATGATTTGCAGTTGAAAACTACAACATACAGTAGTTCAGCCATTTAGAAACACGAGTATATTTAACCCTTTTCTAGCCCGTGTCCCTTAGATGAATCGGTGGAAGAGTTTTTCCCTCTCCTCCCCCCGACTTCCAGTGCCTTTATCTGAGGATTATCAAATGCACCTTATTAAAGTACAATGGTATCTTTGGGAGATTGGTGCCTGAGGTTGAGAGAAAACCAGTAATCTGCTAATAACTTTTAAAAATAGATCCCCGAGAGAGTAAATAGGCTCAGGCGGAGGGAGGCTATTTGACTGGCGACAACGTCTGTGAAATGGGAACTTGTAACAAATTTCTCTACTAGCCTTAGGCCTGTCATATCAGTTTCAAACGGTAACTCAGACAGAACTGGGAAACAAAAGCACCTTATCTTAAAATCTATAACCGTACGGCTTAGCATGGAAATAGCAGCACCCAGGGAGAGGAGGGCTCGGCGGCTGGAAAAGTTCCTGCCTGTGGAGCAGACTTGCCACGGAGACCTCTTTGATAGCTCAGGCACGTTCGCTGCTGGGTTTGGGCTGCGGGCAGCCGCAGGTCATCAGCTCCTCTTCGCTGGTTTAGGCTGGTTTTGGCCAAGAAACCAGCGCCAACAAGTCTGGGCACCAAATAAAGGTATTTAGAAGGCGTCTTGTTCCCAAAGAGAGAAGAAACACACCCGAGCAAACGCTCAGCTGTAAGCGCAGAGCTTTGCCCATGGGCTTCACTCGTCCTTGCCGGCGAGGGAAGGACTGTGGCGCTGATGTGCGAGGTGGACGGCGAGCTCGTGGAGCTGCTGGGTGGGAGATCCTGCCTGCACAAGAGCCCAAAATCCGCACTGCAGCCACACTGGCTTCCCGCGAGTAGCTTTGGCACAGTTATGCCTTAGCAGAACTCTCTGCCAAATTGTGCAGCTCTGAATCACCTCCCAAACCCTGATCTCCTCCACGGACTGGTGATGGGGACGGCAGACAAGGAAAGGAAGGAAAAGCTTCACAGTGCTCCTGCAGAAAGTCACTGACTTCAGGGATGATCTTGCTGCTCAAGGACTTCTTCAGATGAATTTTAAAACTCTCCAAGGATGGAGATTCCCTCCCACCTGCAAAACCCAAACCTGCCTGGGCTCAGGTACCCCACCGAGGAGTTCCAGGCGACACCTCTGAGGAGCGGGGGCCTGTCCCTTCATTTGCTCCTGGTAACTTTTAATGCTGTGCTTCTAAACAGAGCTCAGGTTTTATTACTTACATCTGTAAGTAATAGCCCAGCTTGCCACCTGCGAACTGACGTCCTTCCCGCTCAGATGTCTGCTGATTTCAGTTCTCAGGAAAAATCACAATCCTGGGAAAACATTTTCCACCTGGACGATGGGCATTTCTCTTATTTCCACATTTTCCTCTCCGACTTTGAATGCAGTGAAACCCTTGAATTTGTGCTGTCAGTCATGATGGTTTTTGTCTATGAGGCAGGTAAGATTTGGCACAGCCTCTCTTTTTAACAACCCCATTTACACAAACAGGGATGAGGAAAACTGGCACTTATTTTTCCACCAGAAATCACTGCGGGATTCAGGCTGCCAATGCAGGTTCCTGCCAATGGTAATGCCCTCTGGCCTTCACAGAGCAGCGCTTTCTCCCTGAAACCCAAATAAAAGCACTTGGTTGTAAAATAATATTTTTAGAAGGATCAAATGAGGATTTTCATGTTTACATGAAAATAGAAAAAACACTTCACAGTGGGAAAAAAAAAACCCCAAGCTGATCACACTTCTCATGAAAAGCCCTTTGGTAAGGTGCTCTTTACACAGGGGACAACTTGAGGGGGGTCACTATGAAGAACAGGGCGGGATGGTTTGAGGGCAGGAGGACGGGATGGTTTGAGGAAAGGATGGTTTGAGGGCAAGAGGACAGGATGGTTTGAGGGCAGGAGGACAGGATGGTTTGAGGACAGGATGGTTTGAGGGCAGGAGGACGGGATGGTTTGAGGAAAGGATGGTTTGAGGGCAGGAGGACAGGATGGTTTGAGGGCAGGAGGACACGAGTCCTGCCTTGACCCACACCTCCCGAGCATCCTCCGCTGCGGGTCCAGCTACTCTTTTCCCAGGACTTTCCATCGCCTGCACCAGCGCTCCTCTTGCACAATCTTCTCAAAATAGGTGTAGACAGAACAAACAGCTATCCAACAATGAAAGCAAATAACCACCAGTGACACAAACACCCCCGAAATTAATTCTCCACCTGAGAATACACGACTCGGTGACACTTGCTGGCTCCCTGGCACGGCTCCCAGTCCCTTCCCAGTGCCAGCCACCTGGGCAGCAGAGGTTGCCCAAAGTAGGGTTCAACGGCTACCCAGGGATGCTGCCACTGATTGTATTTGCTTTTGATGGGGATTTAAAAGATGTGTGCTAATTTACACTGAAATTTTGAGGAGGACGGATGGTATCAGTATGGTTCCTCCTTTGAAAAATTTCTGAGGAATGAGGAAGAGAAAGAGAAAACCAAAACAGCAAAAAGTGCTGAGATTCTCCTGGGTCTGAGCTCAGACATTTCTGCACCAAAGTGGAAACAGGAGACAAAAAAACCCCACGATTTCCCCAAATGAAACCCCCCCGCAGTAGCATCCAGCAGGGCTTTTAGGCAGAGGGTGGCGTTTTCCGCAAACCCTTCCGCAGGGGCGGGAGGGAGGAGGTGGTGGGGACCTCTTTCTAATCAAAGAACTTGTCACTGTCACTTTGGTGTTAGCAGATGCCACGAACAATAACCAGGATCCCGCGCCTCTGAAATGCATTATTAACAGGCTACATTCATTGCTATCCACCCCTGCTCCAACCAGCTTTCCTTTTTGTTTCACTCCGGGCCGCCTGCATCCCAAGTGGCACAGGAACCTGTCATTTCTCGTTTCCATCCAGAGGAACAAGTGATTTGGGAGAAGGGGAGAGGATGACCAAGGCTTTCTGACCTTTTCTCCTTCAATTTCGTTCCTCTCCTCCGCCAGGAGAAAATGGCAATCACGCTAGGTGGAACCGACAAACTCATCTCTGTGTCACTCCCTTACGCGTACAATAGCCGTGTCACTCGGCATCAGGGACGAGGAGGCAGTGACGGGATCACGGGCCCATGATGGCCCTGATCTGTGAGCAAATTTAAGCCTTCCCGCTGCGCCCCCCGCGCTCTGTCGGTGCCGGCTGGGGTGGGGTTATTTAATTGTGAGCCCGCTTACGCGAAGTGCAACCCAAAAATCTACGTCCTCTGTCCGTTCTCCCTTTCCAAGTTGGGTTGGCGCCTCCTGCAAAACTCCTCCTCGAGGGGGTCAGAGCTTGTGGCTTTCACTAAGCTCTTTGCATCACTTTGTAAATGAAATTGAAGGTGTCTCAGGGGGTATAGTGATGGGGAAACTGAGGCATGGGCGAGTAATGGCTCTGTCCCAAAGCCATACCATAGCTGTGAGGGTACTGAGCACCCCGGTCCCTCTCCTGCTCCCTCCAGGGCCGTCCTGCAGGCAAGCAGATGGGGACAGACAGCACAGGAAGGCAGCTGGACACACAGGGACAACTCTGCTCTGCGATGCACACCCTGTGCCACCCCCAAAACTGCTCCGCCTGTGCCACCAATTAACCCACAGGGCAAAGATGAGAGACATTAACGGTCCCCGCAGAACTGTCCCCAACACCTTACGGTTACTGGATGGAGGAGAGGATGGTCCAGGGCATCGCAGCCACGTCAGGAGAGACAGCTGGAGGCACTGCCAGTGTGCTGATGAACAGAGCGATTAATTAATAAAAATAACAGCAGTAAAAATGACCAGACGAGAGGACTCGGTGCCAGCACTGGCGTCTCTTCACCAGGGCGCTTTGCAGGTCGCTCTGAGCCCCAGCCTTTCAGCTCTCCTCTGCCTCCCGAGCAGAGTCCTGGGACAAACCAACCCCGTATAATTCCTTTGAATGTTTTGATATTGAGCGGGATCGTTTGCCAGAGGAGCCCAGCGGCTGTGTCTGCCGGAGGCAATGCCTCCGGGGCTGCGGGAGCTGCCGTGGTGCCAGCGAGGTGCACCCCAGCCCCGGCACAGCCCAGCCCCGGCAAAGGCAGCGGAGCCACGGCCACTACAAAACCACCAGGTTTACACAAACCATCAGCTGTACTTCTCGGAGAGGGACCGACAACTCACGTCTCGCCTGGTAGCTGCGTACGGTTTGCAAACGCACCGTGATTTGTGAGGGGGAATGGTTTATGGTAAATTAGAGATATCGCATTGAAGGGGATTTTTCTACACCGTTCTTAGCCCCGAAAGAACAGAGCCTAGCACTAACCCGCTGGAGAGAAGAACAAAGAACAGCTATAGCACCGTTTTAGTCAACTGTAACTAGTTCTAGATGAGATATGGTGTTGCAGGACTATATATTCCTGGTCGGCACGATGCAAACCGGCTGATTACTCCTAATGCTTGAATGGAAAAGCTCAGGAAGGCGAAGGGGGGAGTGGAAAGAAGCAGGGGAGAATGTTTCGTACGGAGAGATCTTCTACAAGAAAACTCCCTTTTTGGAGGGTAGGAGGGATATTAGTTGGTAACAGCAAGAGCATAGATTTTTGCACTCCTATAAATCATTATTACTGGAATGTCCCTGAGGGGATGAGAAGAATGAATCAGTTACACACACACACACACGCACAATGCCAAACTTTTAGATGGAGAAAGGAAAAAAAGAGAAAAAAAAAAAAAAAGGAGAAAGAGAAAGAAGAGGGGGAAAAAAGAGAAAGAAGAGGAAAAAAGAGAAAGAAAAAAAGAAGATAAAAAAGCAGGAAGAAAAGCAAGCAAAAAGAGAAAGAAAAGAAAAAAGAGAAAGAGAAGGAGACAAAGACAGAAGAAAGGGAGGAAGAGAGAAAGGGAGAGAGAACAAAAGCAAAAGGAGGAGGAGGAAAAGAAAGGGAAGAATGAGAAGAAGGGAATGAATGAACTTTGGAAGCAATTTATAATTCCTTTCACCTACATCATGAATTGAACATGCAAAAAAAAAAAAGAGGAAGGGAGGAAGGGAAAATATTCCGCCCAGCATGCAGATTATCATTTGAAAAGATTCTGTTGCTATGTTTTTGTCCCTGGGTGATGAAAATGAAATTGTCTGATGTGTGCGCCGTGTTAGATTTACCTTTGCAGGGTTCACCCACAATCAGTAGAGAGGGGTCATGCCACAATATGTCATCTCACAGCTCCATCACACCAACTCCAATTTATACGAGGAGGTATTATGCATTTCAAAGGAACCCCCTGCGCGTGGCTCTTGTTACTGATCTATATCACAGCTCAGCTGAGGGAAGATTAGTTCTGCTGCAAGGGCAACGAGACTTATTTGTTTATGATTATATTCTCCTTAAAGACGCACTATTCCTTTTTTTTTTAATGTCTAATTTAAAGTGTGCATTAAAGGGGTTGGGGAGGGGGTGGGATGTAAAAGGTGAGAGAATTCTGCACTCTCCCACAAGGAAACCTAATAGTCTTAGTCTCCCATGCATCCTGCTCATTAAAAAAAAAAATCTCCATTTAAATGCAAATTTGAGTTTTAGCTGGGGACTCCCCCAAAAGCTTCTCTTGGAAGCACCAGGGAAATAGGATTCAGAAACATAAAATGGCTGACAGCAGCCGAACGCCCGCAGAAAACACTTTCCCGTCTAAATACCCTCGTCCTTCCCCCTCCGCAGCCCGATGCCCCCGGGTCCCCGCGCCGCGTCCTCGTCCTCGTACAGCCCGGCTGGCTCAGGCGCAGCATCACTTATCACCGCTCTCCGCCGCGAGATTGTTTTACCTCAGGCAAACACCACCCCAGCGAGCTAAAACTGATAATATTAGCCTTTCAACTCCTGCTCGCTGTTGCTTTAATCAACGTTTTCCCAGAAAGTCGACGGTTTTGTCCCTGATAAAGGCTCTGAAGGATTTAATGAGGCCGCCGAGTGCTGCAGACCCCGGGAAGCCCCGCTCCGCTCAACGCAGCTCCCTCCGTGCTCCTGACCATGGCTTTAATTTTGGGGGCTCCAGATGACGGTGGGCACCCGGGACATCACCAAGAAGCCAGCACTGATCCGATGCCGTCCCTGAGCTTTTTGGGGAGGGGACAGGGCTGTATAACCCCCAGCATTTTAAAGCGAATGAGTCCTGGGGAGTTTTTACAGTGGAAAAGCTGGTTTGTTTGATGGGGGAAAGATGCAGAAGAAAAGGGTGGTTGTACCCCGTGGTCCTGCCTGCAGCGGTGGGGATGCTCAAAGATGCCAAGGAAACCCCACGGCTGCTGCCAAACCTGCCCATCGCAGGGCACCCCGGGATGCCCCCATGAGAAACGTCCTGCGCCGTCAGGCTCCCCCACCAAAAAAAGCCAAATATAAAAACAGAATCAGGGGTTTCTAAATAAAAAAAAAAAAAAAATGGGATGAGGGAGGTGAGGACACCTGTGAGGGCTCTCACAGTGGAAGGGTGTTTGCCTTCACAGCGAGAGCGGGGCAGGACTTGTGCCGAGCTCTCACACGGAGACACCTTTGCTTATCATCACTGGGGCCGTTTCTGACTCCTCTGCCCGTGATTAACGTAGCACCGGTTATAATAAATAGGCCCATCCCCATCTAGGAAATAAATGGGTCCAGCGGGGACCCGCGAGGAGCCGAGACACCGAGATGCTGCTCTCTGGCCCCATCTCTCGGCACCTCCCGGCCCCTCCACAGAGCAAAGCCGGCAGCATCAGTGGGGTTCACCGGGAACAGGGCAGCCGAGGTGGCACGGGCACCCCCAGCTTGTCTTACTGTTTTGTTGAAGCGTTTTGCCAAAGTTTGCCAAATCAACACGGAATGGGAAAGCGTGGAAGCTGCCGCCGCCCTGGCTTCAAATTATTGTCGGCCGCCTCAATTAGATGTGCAAGACTGAAAGCGGTACCCGTCCCCCTTTGCGGTGCCGTCGGCGCGCTGGAACAATAGATGAGCAGATAAATGTATATAGAAGGAAACGAGCATATTAATTGAGGGTGGAATTGGCTCATATTTCACTTGGAGCGTCCCCGACATTTATGCGGCGTTTCCCCTCGCCCAGGGTTTGAGCAGTCGGTGGGACGGCGGGATGGCTGCGGTACCAGGGGGCATCCCACCCCAAAGAGCTGCCGGTCCTACCACAGGTCCCTCTCACCCCGGGGGCCTGACCCTGCTGGGGGACACCCAGGGAAACCCCAGTGCTACCGAACCCCTGCGCATTGACACGCGTGGCCACGCTGGGGAAGGAGCACTCCCAGCAGCTCACACCCAAAGTGTTAAATATTTTCTGCTTAAGTGCAAAATCTTTACAGTACGGCTCATTGAGTTTCTTCCTACACCAGACCTTCACCAGAGAAGGAAAACCTGAGATGCCAAGGGCCAGTTGCAGGTCCCTGAAAACCAGGTTTATCAAAAAGAGCTTTGTGGCCGTTGGGCTCTTGACCTGAGCCAACAACCCGTCTGCCACCGGCCACAGCATCGCCTGCCACCACCCCCGGTGAGGCCCCAAAAGCCTGGGGCAGGTGGGGAGGTGTCCACCCCTGCCACCACCCCTGGTCCTCCAGGAGGTCCTCCTGGGAAAGGAGCCAGCGTCCCCTCTCCCTGCCGTTTCCTCCCTTGTTCTTCGTAAAAAAACCACACTCATTTCACTACTTTGAAAGCTCATAATATGATGGGTGAAAACAATTAAATGAAATAGACTGGTAATACCCATGGGAAAACATTTTTAGATATGATATTACAATCTTGTTTCAAAATTGGATTTTGCCAAGAGGAAATACAGTTTATTATAAAACACATTTTCTTTTAATTTAATTATATAATCTTTGGCTTCAGAGAAGGGATGCTTAAATCAGACCCATTTAATTTTCAAGTGTATTCACCCATCACCTAGGGCAAATTGGTTTAAATTAGCAGGTGACTATATAAGTTCTAGATATGTGTCAGACAAAAATTTATCTGCGAACTCCGTATAAAAGACCATCTACATCAGCAGCGCAGCAGCAGAAATTACAGGGGACGAACAGACAAGTATCTGAAGAGTAGTATTTGCTCTGATTTCAATGATACCCACTACAAAACCCGGCCTAGGATGATTTTTTATTATTTTTTTTTTTATCTTTGTTAATGTTTTGCCAGATCAGTTCATCACCCTGCGTGTCTGCACTGTGCCAATAAAAACTGATGACCTGCAGTTAGTTTCTACCAGGTGCATTAAATTCCCATAACGTGAACAGATCTTGCTAAGTCTACCATAGCCTCTTCTTTCGCAGAGATTACATTTCCAACCTAATGACAAGAGCGGTTTGTTCAGAGGCTGCAGTCGCTCAACTCTTCCTCCGATCCGTCACGGTGACCCGGCGCTCCCGCAAAACACCTCCAGATGGACAAATTTGTGAGTTATATCCGTGGGGCTCTCCCCATCCCACCATTTCCAAACGAGGAAACCAAACGAGGGGTTTCTGGGCTCCCAGGCGCCGAGGGTGACCCTGCTGAGGGTTCACTGGGACACAACGTTTATAAGCGGCCGAAGAAAACACCTCCGGACCCGGCGGCCACACACCCCAAACCCGGCTTTGCACAAGCAGCCGTGCACTCATGGACCCCAGAGCTTAAACGCTGCGCCGTGCCGCTGCTCGCCGTGGTTGGGGATGATCACTGGCAAAGACAAGAGAGGAGATTCCTCGGCAAAGGGAAAATACTGCAGTGCAGTCAAGGCTGACTCGGCGAGAACACTACAGTAATAATAAATAATAATACGGGGGACTGGCGAGGAGTTTTTCACCGCAGGTATCAAAGCGCTCTCCGGGAGCGCTGGTGGGGGGAGGACAAGCCACCCCATTGCTGCTCACCTTCCCAGCAAACATGGCTCGCTGCGTACCCTCCGGAGAAACCATCCAGGTGATGGCACCAACAACGGGCACAACGACCCCAGCATTCAATAAACCCCAAAAAGCAGAGGTTCCTGCCCAAAAAGCAGAGGTTTCTGTCCTCACGCAATGCCGCCCGGGTCAGAAACCCAGCCAGTGTTAGAAGACAGAAAACAAAAGCAAGACCAAAACACAAACTGCTTATCAATGATTCTTGCAAAGCTGTTTTGGTTTTAACAAGTGACAACAAAACACGTATCACAATTCTTCGGCTGGGCAGCGAGCACGGGGCCCTGTAAGAACCAAAACCTGTGGAGGCTCCCACTGCCACAGCACCACGTGTATATATATAGAGAGAAATATAAATATATACATGCATCAGTGTAGGGAAATTGTGAAAAGGTGATTTGAATGAACTGAAAACATTGCTTAAAGACAAACGCTTATTACACTCCATCAAAACATTACTGGCAAAAATAGCCTGTTTTAGAATGCGGATCACAAATCCAGAATTCCCATGGCCGAGGTCTAAATCCTTCACTCGCAGGTGACACAACCGTAGCGTCTCCCAGGTTGGACACAACTCTGACCTCCCCCGGGTTAGACACAGACTCACCAGCACAGCCCTCGCTGGCCACCCTGGGCACGGCACTGGCACCGGGTGGAATTTCTCGGGTGCTGGTTCTGTGCCCGTTGGTGGCCCCGGTGCTGCCCAGCGGCTCCTCCCCATGGAAATGCTGCATCCCATGGGCAGGAGAGGTCACAGCTCCAGGGAGCGTTGCAAAACTAGTAGTTTTGCCCCTGTTTGTGAAACACTGAAGGCTGAATGTGGTTGCCCAACACACGTAGGTGCACACGGATGCATGTGCAATCAGACTGGTATATATAGGTAAGCCAGGAATAAATATATATGATGATTTCAACAGGTGTTGGACATCCACCTCCTCCTGGGTCGTTGATGCTCTCCCCTCTTGGCTTCCCAACCCAGAGAGGCACCCGGTCCATCCCGCAAGACCAAACCCTGAGCGGACCAACCCCACCAGCTGCTGAAACGCCGATGTGCTCCGAGTGTTATGAAAACATATGATCTCAGCCATGTCTGGCAAATAAACATTACAAGGGGCTGTTTCAAATCTTTGTAGTAGCAAATCTCAGCACTTAACTAGTAATGCAATAAGTCCTATCAAGAGCATGCTGAAAGGTGGAATAAATTTCCCGGAGAACAATGCGGGTGATGTATGCATATGACCAACGCACAATAAAACTGTAGAATGGGAGGAAAAAAATGCATACAGTCAATACAATAAAATCAGCACAAATATAGGTTGTGTAAGCAAATAAATCTAACAATCCAAATATTTTACAACGCGCTCACATGCAAAACAATTTTTTTTTTCCCCCAGAAATCTTAGGGTAAAAAAAAAAAAATAAAAAAAAATTAGACTGTTTTGCATCTTAGTGCATTGTAAAGGCATCAGTGGCTGTCTGCACAAATTACCATTCATCTAGGCGTTGTTGTGGAAATTTTCAAGGGATTTGCAGTAATTATATGACAAAATGCTTGCAAATCTCACTCATTGCTGAATAGAAACACACGGGTCAAAGATTGAACACTCTCAGCTTGGTAATTTGTAAATGTCAATCAGACGGGGGGCCACGGGAGGCACACAGGCGTAAGCAGTGAAAGGCAGAGCGATTCCGTAGCAACCAGAAAAAGCCTTTTCAATACAGATTATAAAAGGCACGGGATAGTTTTACTTTCCAGCTTTTTTTTTTTTTTTTTTTTAAACAAACTGATCACCTTGCACCAAGAGGAGGAGGAAAAGGGGGGAGATAGGAGGAGGGAAGTAAAGAAAGGAAGGAAAAACAGTTTAAATAAAACTGGTGAGATTAAATTAACTGATACATACATTCGCAGAGGTAGATCGTTTGCTCTGTAATAAATATGGACTCCTATCTTCCCTTCTCCGAGACAGCAAGGAAAGCAAAATAAAATTAAAAGATATAACAATAAAAATTATAAATGCATTGCGGTCCCGCAGACCAACAGCTTGTAATGAAGGCTGCTGCGGAGTTGGGGAGCGCGTTATCTCTTGGGATCATAAATAGGTAGAGGGAGGCAAGGTGAGGGGGTCCGATGTCCCCCTCCCAAACTGCCACCGGCCTCCCGTGGGGACACAGACCTTCTTCGAGAAGTCAACTCCATCTTTTCCCCATTTTTCTGAGAAGTGGGATGCGGAATTAAATTGTTTCAAACTGTACAAAAGAAATAATCCCGGCGTCTCCCACTCCACGGGGAATACATTCAAGCGACCCGATTTGCCTCTAAGGAAGCATCTCTGCTCCACGAGGGCTGTTTCAGACGCAATCACAGCCCGGGCTCCTTGGGCACCGGGAATTCGTGGCACTCGCCCTCGGGGGCCCGCAGCTTTTCTGCAGCTTGCCCTCTATTTCAGCGCAAACAAAAGTGACGTTTTTATTTAAAAACGGTGATGTTTGGGGGCTCCTGAGCCTGGTTGTCTTTGTTTTTTTAAAAAAAAAAAAGAAACAAGAAAAAAAACCCTACAGAATGACAAGATACTGCTATTTTTGTCCCAGAGCGGGGTTTTAGGACTGAAGACCCCGTTTCAGGAGAGCTGCAAATAAACCCAGGAGCCATCGAGCTGTCCCCGTGGATCCTCCGTGCCCAGGGTCTGGCTGGTGACAGGTGACCCCAAGCTTTCCCCTTCCCCTTGTCACACCGGTGTGAAACCAGAGCCAGCCCAGGCTACGCCAACAGGGCTCCTCGTGCCACCTCACCCGCTCTGAGTCACCCCCAAGCTCTCCTAAATATAGCATCGTTTTGGGTGAGTTTCAAGCACAGAAGGAAATGCCAAAGCCGACCGGCTGCGGAGGTGTCTCCTCCCTACAAACGGTCCCTGTGACGGCGGTGAGAAGCCACCGCACGCCGGGAGGGGTTGGCATCAGCCAAACTGCAGGGTGAGGATTTAACTCCAAAAACCATTTAACACCCTCAAAACATAGAAACATCATCGTTGGTACGTGGCACACACCAACCCAGAAGGGTTACAATAGACAGAGCGCAACGGGACCAAAGGTTAATGCAGAAATTGGAGAAATTATGCAGAATTTTGTCAATATCAAAGCCCAAGGTGCCAAAATACACTTTTGTTCTAAAAGCAAGATTTCCCTGCCCCGTGTTTATGGGAGGGAATGACTGGTTTAACTGGTTCAGAAGAGAAAAAAATCACCCTAACCTTACCGTGGACAGGGGGTACCCTTGGAATGAAGACACCGAGGAGATTAAAATACATCAGCCGAACGTCCCGTTGCCCATCGTCACATCCACCCTCTCCCGGCACTCCTGGGACCCCGCAGGGTGGATGCGATGGGCATGCTTGACCCCGAGGATACTGGGGAACCGGGCCATGACCAGCTGGTTTTGATGTGACTTAAAACCTAAACTGATGCTGTCCCAGGATGAGCCCAGCTGCAAACGCACCCCCCTGCACTGGCAAAGGGACCGGTGCCTAATTACAGCTAAATATCGAAGTATCACCAGGTGCTCTGCAGGCAGGGCAGTGATTGCTCCTCCACCAGCACTGGGACATCTTCTCCAGCAGAATAACCACGAGCTGCCTCCAACCAGCAGCCGCTGGGCGCAGCCATCACCACTCTCCTTTCCCTCTGCCACCCAGGTCATCCCCCGCAGCGTGAACTCATCTTGGAGCCGGCTCCTGGGCTTTGCAGGGGGATGATGGACTGCTCCATGGCACTCGGAATGCACTACCTGCTCGGCCATTAGCTCCACCCTCAACTGGATTTAATGAATCTGAGAAAAATTATGAAGTACCATAAAGCCACAAGTATCATAAAAAGTATAATAAAATTGAGAAAAGCTATTAAGTTATAAATACAACCAATACATGCAACATCACTCAGATGGCAGAAACTAGCTATAAAATAAAGTCATTTTAAACCATCATTCTACAAGTTACCAAGTCTCTTAATTCACAAGCCACACGTCCCTTTATGGCATCCAATCCTATTGTCTGTATCGAGAGCTTTATAACATACATCTTCCTGTACCAGTTAAACACACATGTGCCCTTATATATAATGTAGGACAAAGAACTTCAGCCAGTGCCCTGGTACCTCTCCCAGTAAGCGGTTGTGCAGATCTCCATCCCTATCTGATGTCTTAATTAACCAGCTCCCTGAATATCTGGCAAGTGCAGAAAACACTTCTGGAGTTACTGCACCAAGTGAGGATGCTGCAGAAAGAGGGTTTGGGGAAAAGGGTTTTAGGGCTACAAAGATGCTGAGGGGCCTGGAGCATCTCTCTTTTGAGGAGAGGCTGAGGGACTTGGGTCTCTTTAGTCTGGAGAAGAGAAGGCTGAGGGGGGATCTGATCAACACCTATAAATACTTGAAGGGTGGGTGTCAGGAGGATGGGGCCAGTCTTTTTTCACTGGTGGCCAGCGACAGGACAAGAGGAAATGGGCACAAACTCAAACATAAGAAGCTCCATCTAAACATGAGGAGGAACTTCTTTCCTGTGAGGGTGGCAGAGCCCTGGAAGAGGCACCAGAGAGGTGGTGGAGTCTCCGTCTCTGGAGACATTCACAACCCACCTGGACATGTTCCTGTGGGACCTCCTCTGGGTGGACCTGCTCTGGCAGGGGGTTGGAGGAGATGATCTCCAGAGGTCCCTTCCAACCCATGTGATTCTGTGACTCTATGAACAGGGGGGAAAAAGAGGGACTCCAGGCACTCCTTCAGCCAAACCCCAAACCTGGTGGTTTTATGGAAATTAGTGACCCTGTCTGCATGGTGAGTCGCGGGGCTGCAGATCAGCCTCCAAATACTTCTATTTAAAACCAAAGTTATCCCAAACGTACCTAGTGTCCATTGGAAACAAACGACCCTCTAATAAGTTGCTTAGAAAGAGGTGTATTCATATCCTAAACGTACATATATACCAACTGCAAAACCGAGGGGTTACAGCGCAGGTGTGTTTCGTTTTGCACACACAATTTAAAGACAGGGCTTTGCTTATCAACCTCTCGATCGCCCTAGAACGATTTCTTCTCTTTATTTACTCTAAAGGTCCTGAATGTTATAAATATTCATTGAAATAATAAACGCCCTGTTCGCAGCTTGTTGTGTTTACTGTTAGCCCAATAAAAGCCAAACAGGTTAATGATGGTCTTTAATATGGGAATTTAATATTATTTCACCTATATATCGGCTAAAAGTTTAGCTTCCCCTTTAAGCCTCATCAATTTACCGAAAATAAGTAACCACCGTAAAAACGCGCTGCGGACTGTAAGTCAGAGGTATGTGCCTCCGTGTGTTTGTCTTCTGTGGGTTTTTTGCTGAATTCCACATTTTGGTTTTAGCTACAGTATCAGAGAGAACAACCAAGGCGCGACTTATTTTCCCCCCTTCCTCTAAGAATGCTGATGGGGAGTTTGGGGCAGTTCCGCCTCCTCGAGGGGTGGAACAGGACTGACAGTGGGAAAAACCTCGTTATGATCCTACGGTCATTAGAAAAATATATTGACCGCAGATTGTATCCCAGTGAGGAAGCCTCTTACAGAAAAATGTAATTCGTGCCTCTGCTTTGCTGGGCAGCATCCGGGGCTCCCGCGGAAGTACCTGGGCTGGTCCTTGCTAATTAACCAACTCCACCACGACCCCAGAGCCGCCCATTAACTGCTTAGAACAGGCCGTCAGAGACAGGCAGCGAGAATAGAAAGAACCAGCACAAATCAGGAGAGTTTATGAGGATAACTTACATTAATTTTATCCTTTATAGGCAATAAACCTTTGCTGGTTCATTACTGGCCACTATTAAGTTTTAAAGGAGTTTTTTAAGGCGTAGGGGAGGTGCTGCCCGTCCCCGTGGGCGCTGCTGGGCTTTGCTGCTGCTGTCACCACGGAGGAGGAGAGCTGGGTTTGGGGACAGTGGGGGGTTGCTGGTGGCACAGGAGAGGGGACACGCTGGTGCCTCACCTCTGGGCACAGAAGGGCTGTCATTGATCCTCAAAGGGGAACTTTGTCCCCCAAATGTTCAACATATTCGTCAGTGACCTGGACGAGGGGACAGAGTGTATCCTCAGCAAGTTTGCTGATGATACCAAACTGGGAGGGGTGGCTGAC
>JAOXNO010000007.1:5442412-5455620 GCA_028565335.1 Limnodromus scolopaceus
CAGTCATGGTTATATCATGGAAATTGCCAAGATGGGAACAGTTTTGGACATCCTACCTAACAAGAGGCGACCCGCGGTTGTACCCCCAGGGCACTGACAAATACTTTATCTCCAAAGGCTTCAAAAACCATCGTAACCGTAATTCCTATTCCGAATCCCGCTGAAAACACAATGAGGACATCTTCATCTACCTCCAAAACTCCATCATGTTGAGTTGGGCCTCGAAACATCTTTAATAATCCTGCGACTGAAGCTCAAGGGAAGGTAAAGCATCTTCTCTGAAGCAAAATAACCCCTTCACCTTCCAGTCAGCGACACCCCCCAGCCGTTAGGATGATCCCGGTGGAAAATCCGAGCCATGTGGGTGTTACGCATGGCACAGCCGCTGCAGAAACGCCTCTGCGGTGACCAAACCTGATCGTACACGATATTTGGGTAGCAAGTTTTGTAGAGAATAAATATCACACTTCAATTTCATGGTAACTTAGGAGGGTTTACTGGCAAATACCATGGCTTTTACATGGTTCTACCAATTACTGAGCAATTACATGTAACCTAGATCTGGAGGACATACAGTAGAGATGTAATATATTCCTCCCTGCGTTAGGAAGAAAAAGGCAGTTAATAGAAAACACTCTTTTTTTTTTTTTTTTTTTTTTTTAAATTATAAACCCCTCTGCAATATTCCTGTGTGACATTATTAAAACTCCACATCAATATCAAACCCAAAGCAAAGACTGCCATCCCATTAACACATCAGTTGTGGGATGATCAATAAAAATTTACTTTAAACTGCACCATATGTCGCTCCCCACAAAGTTTTATTATCCAGATTCATCAGTTTGTACCTCAACCCCCGTGCAATTAAGCCCCATTTAGCAGCACTGACCTTCTGATACGAACTTGTCATTCCTACAGCTGGTTCGGAGTTTTAACAGCGCTTTTAAATAATGAAAAACAAAAGGTCTGTGAGTTAAGGGTGGGGTACGGGGAGCCCTCGGCCAGGACAGCCATCCCGCACTGCTGCCGGCGGCACAGCTCCCGCGCCGAAACTGGGAGAGGGAGGGGAAAAAGAGGGGGGAGAAGAAAAAAAAAAAAAAAAGAGTGCTGGCACATTTTAACATGTTGTAGCATATTTGTAAACATCGTTAATCACGGATTAGCAGATGGTAATGTTAATTGCACCTGTGGAAGTAACAAGACCTCAAGGTTGATTACATTTACAAACCGGGATCGGGGCTGCAGCAGCGGCGGAGGATTCCCCAGTGCCGGGGAGGAAGGTGCCCCTCGGGCGGCCACTGCTGCCCCAGCCGTGGGACCACCCCCAGCTTGGCAAAAAGAAGGTGTTTTCTGTCCCAAAGCCCTTCCAGCCTCAGGAAACCTCCTTGGGACCCAGCGAGGGATTTGATGGAACGGGACTTTTCCAGTTGTGTTGATAATCTGTGCACAAAAGCAAAATTTGGGGCATGAGCTGAGCTCCTCTCGCAGCCCGTTCTCCCTGGAGTTCATTTTTGAGGGATGAAAAGATTTGTGTTTGCCCTCGGCGGAGGACAAAGAGGCCGAGGCGTGGAGCGCATCTTCTGAACCAAGGAGGACAAATATTTTGCCACTGCGCTTAAAGACACTTTGATTATTGAGAAATCATTCTGGAAGGGCAATTACTAAATTTTTAAATCAATTTGGTAAATAAGCCTGTGAAAGGGACTCCATGGCAAGCAGCAGGGAGGGAAGAATTGACTTTCAGATTACACATACACACTTTATTCATATCTAAATATCAAAGCGACTCTATGTACAAACAGAAGTAATCAGGAAGCATGTTTTGATCTTGCTGATGTACACAAAAAATGACAATTAATGTCCTCCTTTATGACATAAAGCCAGGAGTTTTTTACAGTTACATTACAGGGACGATTATAGTCAAGCTTAAGGCTAAAAATAATGAAAGACTATAAAAACTACATTTTAACATTTAAAAATATCCAGGAAATTAACTGGAGAAGCAGGCAATGATCCAATTAATGGATCGCATTTATTAGATCGGGGGCAAATTGCACAGCACAAAGCTCCATCTCCAAAGGTGCGAGTGAGCAGAGGTCCCCACGCTCCTCAGTGTCCCAGCCCAGAGCAGGATGGAGCTGGGGCAGAAGGAGAAAGCATCAGCCACAGCAGATACATCCAAAAGCGATGCCAGAGGGACATCCCAGTGAAAAAAAGCAGGGCCAAAATTTGCCAAGGAGGGAAACGGGCTAAATGCAAACAGCCAAGCCCTCCAGAGTGGGATTTACTGCACCCACAGGAGCCTGTATTGCAGCTCTCAAACATAAAAGTCTGAGCTGCAGCCCTGGTTGTACACTCAAATCCCTGCCTCTTAAAATTCAAGCCTCACGCAACTCCCAGTAAGCCAGACACTGATACTCCAGTGCCAAACTGAGGTGCTCTGGGGACACAGTGGCTGTTTGGGGAAATCTGCAGGGGAGCCGCGATGGCCTCTGGACTGATGGGCGAGGGACTGCAGGAACTTTGATCTCTGTCACCCCGTCAGCAGAGCCCCTGCGGGCACCGAGGTTTCAAAGCTTTTTGGGAGCCTTCCAGAAGTGAAGTAGCTCCTCCATCCTTACTCACCTGCCGCCTCCTCCTCCTCCTCAGGTGGGAGCTGGCGTGGCTCAGCACAGTCTAAGAGTGCCCGGCTTTCCCAAACACACGCAAACCCAGTGAAATGCTTCATCTTATTAATTACTTCTCAAATAAATAAAGAAAAAAGGGAGAAACTGCAATTCCTATGAAATCTGAAAAAAATATATATACTAACCTATAGGTCGGGAATAAAGAAACGGCTTTATCCTCATCCCTGCTGCTGGAAAGGAAGGATTCAGTCAGCCCCAAGCGCTGAATCTTTCCCCTGAAAAATGAGCAAATCTGAGCCACGGGCACCCTCTGCTGGGGCACCCAGGGCTGCGGGAGCAGTGCTGGTCGGGGGGAGCTGGCCTGCAGCCTCCCTGGCCCTGAGCCTTTCCATTTCAGCATAAAAAAAAAAAAAAAAAAGAAAAATAGACACACAGCCCACAAAACACAAGAGCTGTAGCCCCAGCTGTTCACCGTTACTCAGTGACCAGCTCACCTCCAGACTTGGGCAACAAAGTCCTGCTTTCACAGTAGCCATTATTTTGGAGGGATCTGAATTTTGTCCTTTTCCAATGGAGAGGGCGAAGCTGCAGACCCAGCTCAGGACACGTGCCACCACGCCAGGCAACCCCTCCATCACAGCCATTCAGACATCTGCATCCAGAGCAGTGAGTACTCAACACCTTTGAAGAGCTCCATGTCCCCTCCTGTCCCCCATCCCGGGCACCTGGGGTGTCCCGAGCCCCGCAGCCCCCCACCAACGCAACCTCCCTCCCAGGGAGGCATCTGAAAAACCTCCACATCCACAGACCGGTTTACAGACTTCATTTAGCTCAAAGGAAAGTCCTAATTAGTCACTCTGAGTGATTTACTTGTTCATTTGGAAGGGGGGGAGGGAGGAGACTAAGCTGAATTGTTTGAAATTATCCCTAAAGGGCACTGTAAATTAAGTGTTAATGAGGAATCCTATGCAAAGGGCCACAGTAGCTAAATAAAATAATTAAGGTGCTAAGTGATAACATTCATTTGGTTCTCAATAATTTAGCCAGCCTGGTTTTCAACCAGGATATTTGCAAATGAAGCCACCCTCGCCCCCTCCCATGCCATCAGTGGGGATGGTGGTGCTGGGGCAGCTCAGCATCCAGGAGGATCAGGCCCACCACGGAAAGGAAACTTCCCTGCAAGGAGAGAACAAGCTCCTGATTCCCCTTCCCACCTGCAGGAAGTGCTCTGTTCCACTCATCACACTCCGGATTTATATACGACACAAAAAGGATTGATCTGAGTCTACAACCAATCTTTACAGAGGCTTTATTTCAACAGGCCACGTTTTTCCCTGCTACGGTTGTTTTCTAACCGCTTGTGTCCATCCTTTGGAGGGGCTCAGCCCTGGTTTACAACCAAATACAACAGCGTGTGTTTGCAAGACATTCCTGCAGCAATATGTAACAACGAAACCGCCCCATGATGAAGAAATTGCTACCAAGTAGTCCCAAGTCACACCTGGTTCTCCCCAGCAGCCCCCTGGCTGCCAAGGGGCCGTGGGCTTGGGCACGGGGTTGGCTTGGGGACAGCTGCTCTCAGCGGCAGCACCAGCCGAGCACCATCTCTCACCTACAGCCCAAATTCCCTCCAGAGCACGAGCAATGTACAAAGTCCAACAAGCACACAGCTCGCAGCCATCACCGGGTATTTAACTGCAAAAAACTGAAGGATTTTGGCTGTCTGCTTTTAAAACCTAGCTTTGTCTCCCTTCCTTACAGCTGCTCCTCCGAGGTGCCGGTGGGAGGTGTCACCTAGTACCTGCAGGTCTCCGACTTTGCCATTCAGCCAGGGTTTTGGTGGCATTCTGCATCAGCCAAGACGTAGCTCAGGTCAACGGGGCTCTCCCTGTAACTTGCAGCAGCGGTGAAGGGCCTGGAAGGAGCACTTCCATATCCACACCCACAGAGCACGGCCATGAAACGCTGAGCAGTTTCCCCCACCAAATAAAAAAAACCATTCAATCGCCGTGCCTCAGCTTCTGGCTGCAGATGGAGTGCAGGAGAATACCTGTAGGAAAGTTAAAATGAATTTAAAAAAAAAGATCTTTTTTTGAACCACAAGAAAATTGTTCTGCGGGCCTGGATGTTCAATTTTTAAATACAGGAATTTGGACTATGATGCCCTCGTGCATCACAACTGTTTTTACCAGTAGCAACAGAGACGTTCAGTGACTCGATGCCAGGGTGAAGCGCTCTGCCAGGGGGTATGGCCAGCATCCGATGGCACAAGAGCTGTGTCTCCAGGGAAAGTCCGTCACCTTCACTACCTGCAGAACAAAGACACTGCTCAGGTCACCTCACAACCACTGCCACGTCCCTTTTTCCCCTCCCGAATACAGTTCTTGCTAATGCTCTGTCACAACTACTCCCTGCCCCTAAGTTCAGCAGCAACCTCACCAGCTCCTGTGCAGCAAGAGCTACCAGAGGAGACGGGCACCTTACCTGTCCCACTCCAGCCTCCCCAGATCTCTTCTCCAGTATCTGAAGTGGTTTTGAGGAATACCCGTGCAACACACCTGCAGGCACAGAGCCTCGTAAGCCTGAGTGCAAAGATCCCCTGCACAAGCAGCCACCAGGCCAGTGGTCGCCTGCCCATGTACGCGGGCCGTGACCAAAGGGACAAGGCAGAGAAGAGGCCACATTTGCTGATCTGGTCCAGCAAATCCCACATCCCTATTGATAGTGACGGGTTCAGCCTTTTCAGCACACAGTACCACCAGCTGGGTGCAACTTGTGAATGCAGACAGTTTAACCAGAGGCTTCAATTGATTAGTTGTTAAACCATCCAACAGCCCTGATATGTTTGGGCTGATACACCGGTGAAACAGAGTTGAAATCTATCCCAGGTCATTAGTAGTTGTTTGACTCACACTGTCACAAAGGGAAATGGAAAGGGAGAGGCTTTAAACAATCCTACGCGCAGACAAGTGAAAATGCAGAAGACCACAGACCTCCCAGCCGGCTCAGGTCCCCAAAGAATTCTTCTACACTCATTATTTAGAGCTACAGAGACAGCTACACGGCTGTGAGAACACCCAGCTCATTTCTAAAACGTGCTCACCCTTTGATAAAACAGGCTCAGGTTGCTGGAAATGAGACATTCCCCTTCAACAGCCGTACCCCGATCCTGGCTGAACCCCAGACTCGTCCCGGGGTGGTACTGACAGGGCACACGCTGCTTCTCCACCTCTGCCTGCACAACCAGTGCTGTCACGAAGGCCTCGCTCGAGCTCACCTAAATTTAGACCCTTACCTGAAGTTTTACCAGCCTACAGGGGCGCTTTAGGCACTGCCTATGCCACTGGAGACTCTCCCCTCCACAAGGTAAACGAGCTCTTTGCTGGGCTGAGATGCCACAAAAATTCTTCCCCTGTTATCTACTTACAGCACCTCCTCAGCAGGTCTCATGCCCTGCCCCTATGGATTGATCTGTGCAACACCCCTCCGACCACATAGGGGAGTGCTATTAGTCCCATTTGGAATAATTCCCTGGAATTTGAGGGAATTCCCTGGAAGCCAAGGCCCAGTCTCATCTTTTGCTGGTCTGATCTAACTGGCAAGCGAAAGAATGCTTTGGGTAATGCACTTTGCATCACCTTCCCACAGGAAATAAGCCACACTGGCAAAAGCATCCTTTGGCTGGGGTAAGTGAACCTTCGGAGAACCAAAATCCCATCATAACCATTATTTTCTTCCTTCTTTCTTAAAGCCAGAAGTGCAGACAACACCTGGGTGAGGTATCCAAAGTCACAGGGGAAGCCTGGGCAACACAAGGAATCAGAGCCAAGCCTCCCATGGCCCGACCTGCCTCTTCATCACTAGACCGTGGCTCTCTAGGGATGCTTCAAGAAAAAAATAAAATTATCCTACTTTTTCCTGATTCAACACAGAAAAGTTTTACAATTTGCAGCCGTATTTGTCTCCTGAGCCTCTCAAACCACACTCTCGTGGGACTCTCCAACTGGGACAGCAGCTATCGGCAGAGGTACGATGGCTCCTGGAGCAATCCTCTCCTCTCCCTGATAAGGGTCTTACGATTCCTAATAAAGGCAGCAATTTTGCTTCCAGCTTTTACAAAGCTTTTTATGGCTCTGGCTGCTTAAAATAATTAGGAACCATAAATTCAGGGCAAAAAGACTTGCACAGAGTGTGACACGAGGAAGGGAGTATTGACTGAATCAGAATAAATCCTAATTTATACTGATGAACAAAACACTTCCCACTTCCCATCTTTGACTTCCATCTCTTAACTTTTTCCCGCACTGACAGGCCTCAAAGACCAGAATTAGAGCTCGGCTGAAATGACAAAACAGGTTTCCTGCCCCGTTTACAATAAACACCACTGTAGCAACTGCAGTTTCCAGTGAAGGAAGTTCAACACCAGGCCAGAGCAGCCATGCCAGCAGTTTAGAGAAGTATGTAAAATAAGCATCTCAGTAAAACCACCAATTCCATGAACAGCCTTAAAGCCCAAGCTAAAGACTGAATGTGTAGGAAGAACAAATTATGCAGAAACTCTTCTTGCTCAGACATCTCAGTGCTCCCAATCTGTTCCTGTTCGCACAAGGCTCCCAGCCCTCAGGGCAGCCAGGCTGCCCGTCACCTTCAGCAGTGACTCCGGTGCAGACAACATTAACCTGGACTGTCCAAATCCCTCTCTGCCGAGCCCGGGAGGACGCCAGGAGGGTGAATTCAAGTTCTGCAAATGCTTAACTTATAAGACAATCTCTGCAATGCTAGAAACCTCACTACCATGCTAAATTATCTCTGCTGTTCTCTGTTTGCGGCTGCAGGTACGCTACATATTCAGATCTAGGACGTTTCTTCAAACAACCTCAGCATCAGATGACTGTAATGTTCAATTTTCTTTTCAGGGAAGAGTTAGTGCTCAGCAGAGAGTTGAAATCATTACTGCTGCAAGGTCCGGGAGCTCTCCTCATGCATCTACCAATCAGCCTCCAATCTCCCTTGACAAAAGGATATTTGGACTTTTTCCTGGAGAAATCTCTCATAATTCAAGGTAACGACACCACTGCCACTTTCACCCCCTTCCTTTCTCCCGGTGTTGTCGTCGTTTCTGGGATGCATTTCTTTGTGGTCCATCAGCAGGGCTGCCAGCCTCCCTACTCCCTTTATAATATAGCTCCACACATCTTGTAGAGATGCCAGATTTGCGGCGTTGTCTTGTCAGTATTTCTAGGAGTTCAATAAACATTTTAATTAAAGGAATGTCTTCTGAGCCAAGAAAACCGCAGCACGGGGCAGGATTACAGCCCCTTGATGGCTCATCGCCAGCATGACACTACTTCCAAGTGTAAAAGCTCAAACCAGCTCTTGTGACAGGTGACACAAAGTGAGGGGCTAGAGTATGGCTGGAGAAGGGTGCCTAGAGCAGCGCTCCTGGGTGAATTTCTTTCTCTAGCTGCCACGAGGCTGTTATTCTCGTTCTCTTCACCTTCTGTGAGGCTGCACAGACCCAAGCTCTGCCTAAAAAGACAGCATCGTCTGCAAGCGTCCTCTCCAGGGAGAGGGGGAAGAAGTAGAGGGCCCTGGAGGAATCACCCAGTTTAGGTGCTCAGGAAAGTGGCACCCATTGCTCAAAGAGTGCACAGGTCTGGTGGGAGGAGGTTCCATCTGCTCCTCCTGCTGATCCCACAGCAGCCAACAGCCCCTGCTGTCTCCTAGGCCAACAAAAGCAGCCACTGACTGGTCTCCGTGGTGGTCTCTGTGCTACAAAGGCCAGCTTTGTGTTCAGACCATCCCCAGCAACAGCTCCTCATGCTTCTTTCCAGACCCGGGCACAGAGATTTATTCCTGTTTTTTTAAGAGGAAACACAACAGAGCAAAGACACGGCACAGCTCGCTCTGGCAGCCTCAGCGCAGCAAGAGCAAACACGTATCTCCCGGGTCTCTCACGCAGGTTTGTGGTTCAGCAACACAGAAAATCCAGGTTCAGGGCTCTAGGGCAGGATCAAAAGCGCCGCAGAACACAATGCAAAACAACTCGCTGTGGCTGCGCTGACCCAGACCTGTCCTGCCACTGGAAACTGCCATCTAGACCCTCTGCAGCTCTTAAACTCCCTGTCTGTTCTTGACAGGTCCTACTGGGAGGCTTCTCGTCTCCCCCTCTTCTTCTGGGTCCCTATTTCATTTGCAGCCAGATCATTCTAGTACTTCTTGCTCAGCTTTTCTTTTCCAGACCAAAGCGTGACGTAACGTAACAGACCTGCGACCGGCTTGGGAGTGAAACATCACCCTGACCCTTCCCTCGCACACCTGCCCTTCCACCAAGCCCAGAGCCCTGGAAATTGAAATACCTATTACTATAATGACGGGTTTATTCCACTGAAATTCCAAGCAACTGATGACAGGAACATTTTCCACATCCTCAGGCGTGCTGACGGTTCCCACCACTTCCCAGCCTTCTGCGGTTTTAGCCTAGAAAGGGAAAGGAAAAAAAACGTTTAAAAGTTGACTACTTTTCAAGCTTAAAAAGAAAGTAAGTCATGTCTGTAAACACACTTTTTTTTTTTTTTTAACGTTTTCAGTTGAACTGACTGGCTTTTCTGGGGTTTTCTGGCATCCCTTGAATTTTTACCACCAAAGTCCTCCCAGTACCAGCACACAAACCTTGATTTTAGATGAAGAAAAAAAAAAAGTAATTTTCTTTCTAGTGTTTATTCCAGTTCAGCAAGCAAACAAACAGCAACTGAAAAGCTTTTTTTTTTGCCCATACAACGGTTCTGGGAAGGTTTTTGCCAGGAAAGCATACAGAAAGAGTAGTATTAAGCAAATTAGCATAAGGCTAATCCACAGAGCAATGCAGTGGAAGGTCTCAAGTGCAGGCTCAGCCACCAGAAGCCCACAGTAACGTTTTCAAACACCGGTGCCAAAAATCAGCTCATACAAAAGGTAGGGCACTCAGCACTCAGTGCCTCACATAACCAGAGAACCAGCCTTCCCTCCAACACCCTAGTAAAAAGAGCCTTAATTTTTCGTCTTGGAAATCCATTTTAACGATAAAAGAACTGCTGCTCCTTGCCAGCTCCATTTCCTGTGAAACTGGCACTTTCTACATTACTTTAAATCAAATTTACACCAGCCAGGCAACGCCAAGGGTTAGGCCAGTGAATCTGGGTCCAATTAAATGAACTGCTGCAATGGCTCAAAATGTTAATAATTCGGGCTTTACAACAACAAAGTGATTCTTCCAGCTGTTTCAATTGAATATCAATGTATTTTATGCACCTTTCATTTCACCGTTATCCAGAGCTCCAGCTGCCACAGACCTACTGTACAGCCAGACAAGGGTTTTCTAGCACACTAAGTGGGAAAAGTCCAGGCTTATCTCCGCTCACCCTCCTCGTGGTCACCCCAGACTGTGACAAGCTCTTCCTCAAAGGGACACAGGCACGCAGTGACCCCAGGAGCGCAGACCGGGTGCCTCCATTCCCCTCTGCCCTCCCTCCCTGTGCTGAACCCTCCAACCCCACTGCTTACCCAGGTCTGGGGGACCCCACAGGAGCAGAGCAGGGCAGATGAGAGCCCACAGCTCCCTGCTGCACACACACACAATATTCAGCCACTTCCCAGCCCAGCCAGGGCACAGGGACCTCCACGAGGGGTCAGGGCAGTCATACAGCGCTGTCACAGGGGATGGATGAACTCTGCCAATTCAAAGCAACATCCCTGGGTTTGTTTCATTTTAAACCATGTTTTTCCACGTGTATTCCCTTTCCTTTTGCAGCACGTTCTGCAAAGGGCCTCCTCTATCTCACCTCACTGCATAGGTGGAGCGTAAAAAGATTCCCAGCAGCTCACACCAGCCCTGGTTTCTCCTCTCCCCTGCTCCAAAGGCTGCCCAATGCTGCCATCGTGTGCCTGGGCCCCGGGATGCTGCCTCCACCACACGTCAGGCAAGAACTCCTGCAGGAATAGCTCTGTCTCCAGTCCCCATGGAGAGAGAGAAAGAGAGACAGAGGCCATCCTTACCGAGCTCGCAGCCTGAGTACGGGAGACAGACAGTGTTCTCCTGCCATCACCGTCTTCCAAAAAAGACCCACAACTCAGACCTGTCACCCCACCCCATGGAATGGAACGGGACTGGGGGTGCACACCCGTAAGAGGTGGTCCAACAGCACAGACCACCGGCAGCAAACAGAAACGCAGAGCGGGAGCACCGACCACTGCAAATAACTGAGTGTTTTTCCTGTACCTCCTCTCTGTTGAATACATGCAATATTTCAGGTTTCTTGACAAGAAAATGAAAAAAAAAAAAAAGAAAACATGGATTATTCTACCTTCAAAAAGCTCCGGAGATCATCTGTGCTGTAGACATCGAAGACTTCCATAGCTCCAGAGCTTGCTTTGCTCACTGTGGGAGTCAAGGGGCAGCTGCAAGGAAAAGAAGAAAGGAAAAGCGTCATATGACAGCAAAAAAGGATATACAGGAGAATTTTTATTTCTGTATTTCCTTCTCTTGCCTCTGCCACCCAATTCCAACTAGCCCATCAAGGATCTCACTCGCTATATGGATATATTTTCCTATGGAGACTAGGAGGGCTCAAAAACTAACCTAGGAAATGGGATGTAGCAGGTTTTTTTGCACAGACAGACAACTGAAACACAAAATGGGTTAAAACAAAAAGTACCCAGGGAGGTTCCTTACCAGCCTGGAATATCATGCTCCCTGAGGAGCGCAAAGCAGCAGCAAGCTAAATTCAGCTCCCTAGCTCAGTCCCAGAAAACCCTTTAAAGCAGCTACCAAGCCATGCAGGCCAGAAGCCTCTTTGGGAGCCAGGAAAAAGAATAGCTGAAGGAGCAGATAACCAACCCCATACCTGTTCCTCTGGCTTGTCACCACTCTGTCCACCCCCAAGAAGTAAGCAGAGCGCAGCAATGCCCCCAGGTTCATAGGATCCTGAATCTGCTCCAACACCAGCCAAATCAGCTGTCGGTTTGGACTCTCTTCATCCCCCAGATCAGGCTTTTCCGCTTCCTCCAAACTCTTGAAACTGAGAGGAGTGGCCTCCAAACAAACTCCCTGGTGGACCTGACCTCTGCAAAGAGCATCCAGCTCTCTCCTTCTGACGTGGTGCACAGGGACTCCTCGGGCCGTGGCCTGAAGGACAAACTCACTCATGACAAGCCGCCGAGAGCCGCTGCTCTCCTTGAGGAACAACCTGAACAGGTTCCTTCTCGACTGGGAGAGGGCCAGGGAACAGGGTGCGATCCCAAATAAGATCTCTGAGCCTTTAGTCCTCTCGATGGACAGAGGCTTCCGTTCCGGGCTCTTTCTTGCCTTTGAGAAGTCACCTTCTCGCCAGCTCCACGACTCCCTGCGGGCTGGCACAGCCTGCCTGGCCCTGCTCTTGTGTGACCTGTGCCACGCTCCTGGCTGGCTCTGTGGGGCCAGGCCCCCACGGGAGGTGCAGGGGTGGGTCACGGCCCGAGCACCCTCTGGGAGGGCCAGCGGGGGAAGGCGACCACTGCCATCCCCACCTCGGGGTGGCCCTTCCCCGTCTCCACGTGTGGCTGGCGGTGCGAAAGTCGGGGGCCTCTGCTCCCCCGTGGAGCAGCGTCTCACTCCCCACCACCGACCGCCGTGGCGGGCGGGCGACAGCCCCACGGCCCTCCACACGCCGCGCCTGAACGCCTGCTCCATTGGCGGCGCCCCGCAGGCCTTTCCACGCGGGACGGGCGGCCTGGCCAACGGGAGGCGGTGCGGCCCTCAGGAGCTGACAGGAGGCGGCCCCACGGGGGGGAGGCCCGAGTTGGGGGGGGGAACCACCGAGCTCAGCCCCACAGCCAACACCGGGAACGGCGGCAGGGGTGTGGGGTCCCCGGAGGGCTCCCCGGCACGGCAGAGAGGGCCTGCCGGTGGGCAGCGGGCGGCGCGGACACGTGTGGGCCCCACCGCCGCCTCCCCGCTCCTACCGCCCGCCCGCCCCGCGCCACTTCCGGCCGCCCCGAGGGGATGGGGATGGTCCCGCCCCTCGCGGCAGCGCCCCCTGACGGCCGGCGGTGGCGCAACCGCGCCGGACCCCGCCTCGCTCCCGCCCCTCAGAATCCTGAGGGGAGCGGGGGGTCCCGGCTCCTCGCACCGGGCTTTGCCCCCCGGCCACAGGCCCGCAAAGGGTCTCCGTGAGGGAGGAGGGCGGCTTTGCGTGGGCGGCTTTGCGAAGGGAAGGGCTAGTGCTGGCCCGAGTTCCTCAGAGGGGAGCCGATACCCCCAGCCCCAGCCTCCACTGACAGGGCCTTAAGGAGAAAACGGCTTTTACCCATTACCACAGAATCACAGAATCTTCATGGTTGGAAGGGACCTTTGAGATCATCGAGTCCAACCACAAAAAAAAAAACCCCAAACAAAAAACAACCCCACAACACAACCCAAAACAACACACACACCCCTCCACACCCACAAACAGACACAAACCAACAATCTCAGGCACTAGAGCATGCCCTGAAGAGCCATGTCTACACGTTTCTTAAATACCTCCAGGGATGGCGACTCCACCACCTCCCTGGGCAGGCTGTTCC
>JAOXNO010000007.1:5469811-5483124 GCA_028565335.1 Limnodromus scolopaceus
ACCTGCTCTAGTGAGAGGTGTCCCTGCCCAGGGCAGGGGGGTTGGAACTTGATGATCTTTAAGGTCCCTTCCAACTCAAATGATTCTATGATTCTATAAGTCCCAAATGAGGCACAGCAGCACCTCAGGAGAGCAACACCCAGGGAGAAGCGCTGCTAGTAAATGGCATGGACCATTTGCACAAGCTGCCAGTTTGGCATATGAAATTGCCTCACTCACATCCAGCATTACCCAGATTATGGGCAGAAAATTACGCTATAAAGACAAAAAGCATTACAGCTTTTTAAACCAAAAAGAATCTGCCTGTTTTACAACCCACTGCTACAACTAACAGGATTAGCTACAAAAGCCAGTGCTTGGCATTCAATTTCCTATTTTATTGAAGAAAAAAACCACAAAACAAAACAAGGCTCATCACCCTTTAGAAAGCTATTGAGGTAAAGGAAAAGTGCTGCCGAAGGTATTGAATGTTTTCCTAGTTCAAGGAGAAGGCACGTGGCTCAGCACCACATGATGTCTTTCCCTTCTCCATCAGCAAACCCTGGCTGCGTCAGAGCCAGATGGGAAGCAGGTCCTCAGCTCTGCACACGTGAAATAAGTAGATGGGGACAACGGTGCTGGTGGCCAGAAGAAATAAAAATCCAGCACAGTTGCTGCCCTCCTGGTGGCTCTACTCACATCTATCATCGTCCGCCAGCCCTCCGTCTTCCCCGAGAGCAGGGGCTCCGGGCGAGCCAGCCCCGCGTTGTTGATGCAGACGTCAACTCCTTGATGAAGGGTCTTGATGGCGGAGAACATCGACAGGATCTCCTCTTCGTTGGAGAGGTCACACTTGTATGGGATGAGGGTCCCCGGGTAGCCGGCGCTCTGGCATTCAGCTGCCAATTTCTAGGGAAGAGAAAGGAAGGAAGGAAGGAAGGAAAGAGCCATCAGCCTCCTCTCCTTGTGGAGCAGCTTATCCAGCCATTTGCTTAAAATCACACCCCAGGGCTAACAAAACACGGCAGCTTCCCGGCGAGCCTGTCTTAAGAGCAGGCGCTTGGGAGGAATCATTGTAAATGCTAATTAAGAAAAAAAGAAATATCGATGTACACGGGAGTCTGAGCCCTTCGAGCCTTTAAGTTATTAAACTCGAGGACACACTCTGTGCTCGTCCATCACCCCAGGCAATACAGGTCAAGGTGAGCAGGTGCTGGCAAAACAGAAATAAATACCGCTGCAAGTCTGCCAGGCGGATAAAGGACGCGGCAATCGCATGCCTGAGAATTCCTCATTAGCCATTACCAACAATTATTCCAAGAATCCAGATCTTTTATAAGATTAGATGATATAAAGCAAATGAAAGGCCAAGAGCTGCTGCTGGCCACCTGTGCTAATGACGCGGCAGCCACCGTACCAAATCCTCTGGAGGATGCCCTTTACCCCCTGATGCTAATGAGAAACAGCATCTCATCTCCGATGTGTCACATTAGCGACAGTGACAGCTTCCAGCGCGAGGGGAGAGCCACGTGATGTCTGGTTTCTGCGCAGAGATGGACTCTGGCTACAAACGTCCACCAAATCACTCCAACGCCGCCATCGCCCGCGGCGGTTTCGCCAACGTGACATTTCGGAGGGTGCAATAAAGCCGCTCTCCTGCCAGAGGCAGCTTTCCCACTCCTCCCAGCTCCTCCCTGCATACCAAGGACTGCAATTCACAGCCCAGGAAAGGAGGAGCGAGGCTCGACACTCCTGCCCCGGCTGGGAGCAGGGGACGGCAGGACGGTGATTGCACATGAAGGCGGCTGTAGAACATCCCAGCTCCAGCCGAGCTCCTGCCCTGGGGCTGAACCCGGCCTCGGTCAGAAACAAGGACACGGGGAAGCCGGGCCACCAGCCACAGCACCACCCGAAACACCACTGGGAAGCTCGCACTGGAGGAATGCTGACTTTTTTTTCCGCTTGCTGGGAGGTACAGCATCACCCCCCAGTCTGGTCCTGGCTCTCCAGGAAGACGCATGGAAAAATTCCCACATTCCGGAGAGGGCATATGCTGAAACCAGCCCCACCATCTGTGCCGACACGAGGAGGAGCCTAGAGAGCCACGCTGGCCTCGGACATGGCTTGTTCTAATGAAAGCAGTGACAAACCAGAGCACTGAAGGTGTCTTTCTCCCAGGGGAAGCCAGCGGTCCCCGCAGTTCCCTGTCCCTTTCACTTAGCAGAGCTGGTTTTTCGGCGGCTGCCACAGGGACAGACTCGTCCCCCAAAACACCCAGCATCGGTGACATTCGCAGAGTTTGTCAGCCAGCCTGATGTCTAAAATTCTGAAATAAACATTAAGCAAAAGGAAAAAAAAAACAACTCATGGAACATAAGGGGAAAGAAAAGAAAAAAAAAATAGATATCAGAGACAGCACAGGAGCTGCTGCCCCGGCACAGGCTGCCAGGAAAGCTCATGGGGCTGCATCAGTTCGCAAACACCACGGCCATGGCAAATGCCAACCCAAAGCACGGGCCCAGCTCCCACCCAGCTGGCCTCTGACACGTGCCATCCCACAGATCAGATGCCAGCGCACCCGGGAAACCTGCAGGTTCTGGTCCCTGAAGTTTTGTTAGAATGGGCTCTCCTGCTACAACACAGGATGCCCACGTGCCTCCGGGTAACAAGGAGGGCTGGCAACTGGGTTAGATGCCACAAAGCCCAAAAAGGGGAGAAAAAAAGAAATCCACCTGAGGATGTGAATTGGCTCCCAACTCCAAATCACGAAGTGTGCTCTTCATCAGTGACTTCTTTGGTCACCAACTTTCTCTTAGCCAAGTTTTACACAGAGCAGGGCTGGGCATCCTCACTGGGAGAGGGACAGGTAAGGCAGGAGCTCCAAACCCCTCTCCGCGTCCCAAGCACATTCATTTTAATTACTCTGGGGCAAGTGGCTCTGTTTGGTAAATGATTTTCAAGCGCAGAGGTGGGCCAAGTCCCCAGACAGTAAGTTTAAGCTTTTCTGATTTGCCTTTCACAGCAATCCATAGCCTTCAGGGACCACAAGCTGAAACCAGCCCAGGTCGAAGGGTCTCATCCAGAAGCCACTCTCATGTCTGGGTACCGCTTCAGTGAAGGCACTGCAGTAACACAGGTATTATTATTATTATATTTTATATATATATAATTATATATTATATTATTATTATTGCTGTCACAGCACCAAGCGAGAAGGGGACGGACGTGCTGAGTTCAGCCCGGAGATCGATACATCCCAACAGCATCACGCTCCCTGGAGAGCTCTGCTTGGCCTGAGCTAGACAATATTTCTGCCCGACGGAGAACAAAGGTGCCCCTGGGACTGAATCGTACCCTCTCTGTGCCCTCCCGGGGCTGGTTTCACTTTGTTATACACACCATCTTGTTGGTTATGTGCTGATAGTAGTAGAAAAAAAAATAAATTTTTTTTTAAAGATCAGAATACACACTTGAGAAAACAGTCACAGGAAAAATCTGCAAGCGCAGCATTTAGAAAATGAAAAGCAGTATGAAGAGCTGCTGGAGGCTGCTGAACTGCTCCAGGGATGGGGCTGTGATCCTGCAAAGGAGGAAAGATGGGCAAGGGGCCCTCAGCCACCTTCTTCATATCCTGGCACCAGGGTGACAGCTTCAGAGCTCTCTCCATCCCACTGCCCAAACTTGAGCACTCCACGAAGGGATCCATCCCACCCAGTATTTGCTTGCAAAGTACCACGGCTCAGGTCTGCCACATTTGCTTCCTAATTCCCCAGGTCTCGGCCAGGAGCATAGTCTTAATTTGCTCTTGGGAGAGGGCCGGTGTCCTGGCACACCCTGCAATTGCCAGCACACGTTGAGTTTACTTGATTGAAAAAAAAGTCCCAAAAGAGGACTCACACCAGGAGAGCTGGCTGGAAGGAAGAGGAGCCCATCAGCATGGATGGGAAAGGACAGACAAGCTCATCTGCAGCCCAGAGGGAAACGCCGTGTTTAATATCTCTGTTTCCATGTTCAGCTGTCACTTTTCACTATTCGGTGAAACCTTCCGCTGCTCAGCGGAGCTCCTCGCGGGAGGCAGGCAGGGTCTGAACTCCACGGGCTGCAGCACAGCGACCCCAATGAGGGAGCAGGCAAAACAAGGGGTGCTCTGGACAGCAGCAGCTGCCGTGGTGGAGCTGCCCATCCTGTTTTCCCAGTCGACCTCCTCATCTTATGCCATAGATGCAGCAAGAGAAAGCTCTTTCTCACTTGGAGAAAGGCTTCTCTGCCACAACTGACCAGAGAATGCCTCTCGAGATCCTTCTTTTCCTGTCTGGTGTCTACCAGCCTCAAATGAGGCTCAACATGGATCCTTTCATCTCTCAGGCTACGCTCGTGTTAACAAATTCTCTTTGAAAAATGAAGTGCTGAACACCACTGACATCCAGGCGGGGCTGAATATGCTTCAACCATCTACAGATAAAGAGTCATCACAGGCTCTTCAAAGAAACATCAACTGAGGGCACGTTTGCAAGAGAGGACTCGTGTAAAGCACCTCTCTGAATTAGGGAGCTGGTGGTATTTTTCCAAGCATCCGTTAAGTCATTCAACTAATGCTTATTCCACTTTAAGCACACAGCACGCATGGGGAGGAAAATAAAAATAAATAAAAAAAAGAAAGAAAAAAGCTTTTTTTTCCAAATTTCATAAGCAACGTGAGAGTCACCACGTAACACACCACCAGTACAGAGGGCATCCAGTGCACCTCTAGCAGCCAGAGATGAAGATTTGAACGGAGACCTAAGCATCTCTGTACCACACCGTTACCACTGCATGCTTAGAAACGGACAGCCAGGTGCTATAGATACTGGTACAAACTGGGATAATGCAACATAAAGAAGAAATAGATCCCCTGTGTGTTAAAACGTTTAGCCTGGAGCCATCCACTGCCAGGGACGCAAGCCCTCGCCCCAGTAATTCTGATGCACTACCCAGTAGGAACCAGTACGAATCAGTATGAACCAGTACCCAGCAAGTTCTGCAACACCCATGAAAAACCAGCTTTCCACAAAGGGTGTCTGAGCTACTCGTGTGATAGAGCGAGCCAATACGGCGCTGTGCACTGGAGACGTGGGCTGCGACGTGGCTCGTGCTTAGGCACCAATTTTTTCCATTGACATCAGAGTGATTTATCTGGGCTGCCAGCAGCGCTGGATGAATGAATGAGCACAGGGAAAAAAAAAAAAAACAAACCAAAACCACCCAGCACCTACCTACGTGTAAAAAAGACAAAGAAGAAAACCCTGTCGTGCTGCTTACTATAAACTATTAAGTCGTCTGCTTTTAAAGGTCTAAAAGGCTGCCTCGCATTTATGGGAGGTTTTCCATATGTTAAGAATACGTCAGTTCTCCCAAGAAGGGGTTAATGCTCTTCGTGCATACGACACTTGGAAAGGGCACAGCGCCACGCATTTAGATTCAGTCTTGGCAAAATGCTTTTACAAAACTAATTGATATAAACATTTAAAGGGATTCTTAAGGGGAGGGGAAAAAAAAAAAGGAAGAGTCACGGAGGGCTTTATTTGGCAAACCATCCTATTAACTTCAGACAAATTTAGTTCAGAGAGATTAAAGCCAGAAGAAACCATTAGGTAATTTTTAATCTAACCTGTCATTCACCACAGGTACTCGCATCCTACTGATTTAGCTTGTGCTTAAATACACAGCTGTACCAAGAAACCACCTGGAAAGAAACCAAAGTCACCCCAATTACTTTTGCTATCTAAAGGAAATGAAGGAGAAAAATTCTAACGAAGAGCAGCAGAGTTGTGAAAGAAAACTGGGGGCTTACAAATCCTTTCATTTTACTAATTGGCAAGTTTGAAGCTTCTTTTAATTAAGATTTAATACCAGTGCAACAGCATAATAGAGGAAGAGATATATAGTGAATAAAGCACCAGACTGGGGGTTATTTCCATAGTGTGCTCTGTGACTGTGGGTGAGATCCAGAGCTGTTTCCCCACCTGTAAGAGGGAGATAATCACATCCAGCCCCTCCCTAGAGCTGCCAGGTACCTGGGGCTTTTTGCCCACACGTGATCCAAGGACGAGTATGACTTCACATTTCTCCCAGTTCCTTTTACCTGGCTCCAGGTGCCCAGACAGGGCCTCCATGGGAGTCTAAACGGAGTTTTCAAATGAATAAAGCAGAAAAGTGATTCTCCTTCCCTCTCGTGAGCTTTAAGTCGATGCTTTTCGCTGGTGGTTTGTCAGTCACCGCTCCTCAGCTCAGATCCGTGTCTGTTCCAGGACAGAAGGCAGAACGGTGGGGATGGGGAAGCGCGCAAAATAAGGTTTAAATGGAAAAGCAAACACGCAGCACTCAGCTGGGGGCACCAATACCAAAACCTAGTACAGATGAAGAAGGACCAGCACCGGTTTCAGACCGTTTACCTGAAGCACATCTCAAGTACAGGCTGCCTGGTCCGGGAGACTGAATTTCTCACGCTGCTCCAGAAACCCACCATCTCTTGGCACAGGCAAAAGAAAAAAAGTGATCAAAACTTGAACAAAACTTAAGTCCCTGTATGCATTTTTTTTTCCACCCTGTATCATTCTAAATGTACTGGCTTCACAGTCCTGGCAAAGACTCACAGGTGGCACACAAAATCAGCACGCATATAATAAATAACCCAGAAAAATCAGATCTTATTTTGTGGAAGTGAAGGGGGGAATAAAACCCTGGGGAACCTCTTGCACCTCTTTGCTGTTTATCAGCTTTCAGCAGCAAGAAGCAGACTGTGGAGAGGCACCTGAGGGGTAACAGTCCCAGCCGGGTCATCATCAAGACTAGAGAGCACAGCAGGGCAGCCCTGCCTCCTGCCAGGCCCCTCACACCCGTGGTGCTGTCACAATTTATGAAACCCACCAGAGACAGCACAAAATTACATGTTGTCACATCCCCAGGTCAGCTCCTGGATGCTGCCCAGGCCCTGGACACTGAGCATCAAGATGGTACCTGCCCTTTGCCCAGAAAAAACCATCCCATGGGCTCTGGAGGGGCCAAGTGGCATCTCCTGCCCTTCTCCTGCCCGTGGCTGCAGCGTGGCCCAAGGGAGTCACTCGGCTGGTTCCATCCCAGCCACTGAGGCCAGGCTCCCTGCTAGACAGGGGTCCAGTTGAGTGGTCATGTCTTCCTAGTACCGGTCGTTGCCCTCCCAGACTGTTCCAGGCTCTCACTGCTTTTTTTCCAAGCCCTCTCTGCTCCCTGCGCTTTTGCAGTATTTAAACATCTAAGATTAGGGGGTTTTTTCCTAGCTCATTTAATTTTAAATTTCCAGTGCCATACACGCAAGCCAAATGGCCCCATTTACGCCGCCCTGACCGTCCCTGCTACCTTAAGGCATTCAAACAATCGTTCCTTACGTCAAGGCTGAAGGTGCTTCTCTTTAATTTTTTTTTTTTTTTTTTTTTTTTTTTACTGCTTGCTCAGATCATGTTGCTACGGGCTGGCATGGGGGAGGAGGAGGAAATACGCTGTTCCGACGCTGACAGCTCATTAGAGCAATATCTCTTGCTTATTCTGAGGTATGACTACCCTAAAACAAGCATCCCAGGTGCCTGCCTGCTCTTCAGCTCCAACACGCGTGAAGCAGGTTCCCACGCAGCCAGGCACGTAGATGCTCTCCTTCCTCCCTCCAAAGAAACCAAACACTCCTTTATCGTGACTGAAGCTGCTGCATCACAGCCACCCACGCTCCTCCACCAGCCCTCGGCTGCCTTCGCAAAGCGGGGTTTCAAAGACCACGGAGCTCCAAGACACCCCCCCAAGCGTCTGCGCAGCCCACGTGTGGCAGGCTGGATGGTCGCCCGCTCCAGCGCCGATTTCCAAGGCAACCTTGGAGAACACACCGCCGGGAGGGCAGAGCCCAGCCTGACACCCTCCCATCACGGCGTACACCTTCTGTGTCACCTCCAGCGCGGGCCAGCACACCTCCGCTACGCTCAGGGAGTCGGGGGAAAAAAAAATAAATAAATAAAAAGAATTCTTTATTTTTATTAAATCAAACTCCACCCAAGTCTTGCAGCAGTGAAGGTCTGAGATGCCTCGTGACACACTGAAGATCTAGGGTGTGATCCGAGGTCCCTGGAAACCATCAGCCCACGCGGAATAACACATGGTGGAACCGAGTGCATCACCGTACCTTGCGGGCAAGACTCGGGAGCACTCCTGGGGACAGCCAGGACCTGTTCCCAGCTCTGTCACAAGCTCACCAGGGGTTTTTTCCCCGCTCTTTCCCAGCCCCAGGGTCCCCACCTGTGAGACAAAGAAGCAGCAGATGATAACCTACCGGTGAGCTCTCTCCTCGCACAGGGGGCCAGGAAGATCTAAGCACTGATGGCAGCCGCTGGGCTCCCAGAGCTTGGCCAAGCCCCACACCTCGCCGTGACACAGGGAGCTGTACCAGGACTGCAGGTCTCACCATCCGAGCATGAGATCAGCCTTTTCCCCTCTCAGCACCCCATGGGGCAGCCCCGGCTTCTCTCATAGAATCAATCACAGAATCATAGGAATATCCAGGCTGGAAGGGACCTCCAAAGGCCATGTAGTCCGACCCCCCCGCAGTCAGCAGGGACACCCCCAACTAGACCAGGTTGCCCAGGGCCTTGTCGAGCCTCACCTTGAATGTCTCCAGCTTTAGCACAGCCAGGACTTTCTGCAGAAAAAAAAACCCACCATCGTATTTACTCCCCAACACTGTGCCCAGACCTCCCCCTCCCATAAACCCAAAACGCAGAGAAAAATCATCCATGTCTGAACACTGCCCCCATCCCACCCTCCCACCTCCCCAGGGCAGCGGATTCTACACGGGGAAACAGGACAACTCCCAGATCTGCCCCATTGCGCAGGGTGGCAGAAGCAGCACAAAAACCCACCGCGTCTCCAAAATCCCAGAAGAGGCTCAATTATTACTTATTTTTAGGGCTGCAGGCACAGCATACACTGTTATTGCTGCTCTATTGCAAAGCCGAAGGGAACTGAAGAGAAGCAGAGAAGGGGGGTTGCTGCAATAAAATGTTTTTAAAGCACATTTTCGGGGGGAAGGAGGGTGAATCCAACCCGGTTTCAAAGCAACCCATCTCCCACGCGCCTCCTGAGCTTCAAGGCTGAGGAAAACCATCCCGCCAGAGAAGCATTTGTCCCCACTACCCAAGGCAGCAATTACAGGATCTCTTTCGTATTTAATCAGGAAAGGATGGGGTCAGGGACAAGCGGCAATAAAAGCACCTCAAAGACCCTGAGCACCCACCATCCCTGAGGCGAGGCCTTCACCAAACACAAAACAAGCCCTTCCAGAGGCCAAGGAGATTCTGAAGGTCATTCATTGACAGGGGGGACCATGCATTTGGATTACCTTGCCTTAAAAAACATAATTCATCAGGCTACCAGAGAGCCCAGCAGCTCCGCAGCCTGGAGAGCTGAGAGAGAGGAGCGATGAGGTCTACGATGAGCATTTGGGGACGGTGGCTCATCCACCTTCAGCACAGGGAGGACAGGAGCTGAGCACTAAAATTCACACCTCTCGCATTTAGCCACGAGCCCGTGGCTGTAAATCACCAGATTGAGACACTGTAGGAACAGAGGCAAACCTGGGCTTTTTTGGGAATGCCCCATGAAACCCAGCCTGGGCAGGGGGACAGTCCCCAGTGTGGACACCCAGCTCTGTAGGTACATCCAGAGCTTGACCCCACGGACAGACACCCACAGGGGGAGGCCAAAATTTTAACCAGTTGAGCCCCAAGCCATCAACATGGTTTGCACGCAACGCAATTAAAATCCACATTAATTTAGCCATTAATTAACCACCTTAGAGCATCGAAGGGGTCGAGAGCCCCCCTTGCACCTCACAGCCATGGGTGGAAAGGATCAGCCAGCCCACAGACGGCTCCTGGGGATGCTCAGCTCCTGGGAGGAAGGCTCAGCTCCCTCTTCCTCCTCCCACCCCGGCGCTGCCTGACGAACGAGCACTGGCCTCTTCAGAGACTGGGCTGCTCGAATCTGCAATCGATAGCTCCGCTTATCAAAGGCTATTTCTTGAGCAAGATCTAACCTTGACAACGCAGTCCCTGGTTATAAATGTTACCTTTGATCAATAACTGTCACAAATGCATTGGAATTAATCGGTTAAACCTTGTATTTTAAACCACGTTTATTGCTTCCTGCACAGCTCCCTCTCCACACCCCAACAAAGAGAAAAAGATATATATATATTATTTTTTTTTAAGATGACATCCATGATTAAATCTCACCAACGCCTCGAAGCAGGCTATTGCCCGAGGGTCCCGATCTCCCCTCGCTGCTCTGGGAGGGCAGCGGGTCCCCCCCCACACCATCGTCCCCCTCTGGCCCAGCAGCCGGGTACCGCTGCTCCAGGAGATGCTCGTCTGTCTCCCGGGAGCAGCTGGATGCTTTGTTATTTGGCCGGCACTGGACCCCAGGAGTTCCCATCACAAACTGGGAGCTCCAAGAAAAGCCGGCCACCAGGCCAAGCTCTGTGCCGACCGACCCGATGCCACAACCCAGCTATTCCCAGCAGCGATGGGAAGGGCTGCAGGAGCCAGCTGATTTCCCACACCACTCCTGAGGAGTCTTTTCCAAACGATGAATTAAAAACACTTGGAAGGCATTGGAAAAAAATAAAGGTAAAAAAAAATATTAAAAAAAAAAAATCACAAATAAGCGACAGATGCCCATGGCCACCCTACAGCAAGGTGTCAAAGGAATGAACAAGCTGCTGGAAGATGAGGTGCTGGAGCGGGTCCAGAGAAGGGCAACGAAGCTGGTGAGGAGTCTGGAGAGTAAGCCTTATGAGGAAAGACTGAGGGAGCTGGGGGTGTTTTGCGTAGAAAAAAAGGAGGCTGAGGGAGACCTTATCACTCTCTACAACTCCCTGAAAGGAGGGTGTAGAGAGGTGGGGATCGCTCTCTTCTCCCAAGTCACAGGTGATGGGACAAGAGGAAAGTTGCGCCAGGGGAGGTTCAGATTGGATATTAGAAAAAATTTTTACACTGAAAGGGTTATTAAGCCTTGGAATGGGCTGCTCAGGAAAGTGGTTGAGGCACCATCCCTGGAGGTTTTCAGAAGGTTGACGTAGAGCTTAGTGACATAGTTTAGTAATGTGGGGGGTTCTTTTGAATGGTTTTCTTTTGTTTTTTTTTTTTTATCAGAGTTAGGTTGGCAGTTGGACTAGATGATCTTAAAGGTCCCTTCCAACCTAGACAATTCTATGATTCTATGAGTCTAAGATCTGTAGCAGAACCAAGCACAGCAGCATCAGGCGCTGCCCCACCTGAAGCAGGTGGGACCACCCCAACCAGAGCATCTCCCATCGGCCACGGCCCCGGCCACGCAGCCACGGATCCAGTGCTCTGACACCGGGGCCAGAGGGAGAACTGCAACCAGCACCTCTGCCATTCTCTACAAATATAAAAATAAATATAAAAATATGTGAAATTAAATTTTATTATTAAAAAAAAAAAAAGAGTGAAATACCAGGCATCAACTGCAAACTCCTTGGAAACAGCTCCCTGTGCTCCAAAAGAAAAGCACCCGAATACCTGGATGCCTTTACCATGCCCCTGAGCCAGACTACATTTACAAAACCCCCTCCCAAGCCTCCTCCTCACTCCAGGGGACAAACACTGCAAAATAAAACTTACACATCACACTCAATAAAAGACCAGAGAGTATTTTACCAGCCAAGGGGGAAGCGTTTTGTCCCGTGCATGAGGGAACTCTCTCCCTTTTTTTGTGCTGCTGCAAGAAGTCAGACATTAAATATGAGTTTCTGGAAAGTGTGGAGAAGGAGAAAGTTGAAGAACCCTGTAGAGAAGCCATCGAAGGTGATGCTCTGCCTTTTGTCTGCGGGATGGAGTGGCTGCAGCTTAACGTGCCAGCGTGTACCAGCTAAAGCTGTACTAAGCCATTCAATCACAGCAAGTCTTCTCGCACGCTGGAGACCCAAGTGATGAGCGAGGGGGTCCCCGTGAAGGTGACAGTCTAATGGGGAGCAGCTTCCACCAACGCCTGGTCTGGCAGACTGCTAAAAACTCTCGGCTAATTCATTAAAGCACTGATGCTGGCTCCTGACTTGGAACGCCTGTAGGTAACCGAAGAGCAGAAAACAGCAGAAGCACACACCGAAAGGGCTATGACAGCTGGTAGTACCTCTGGGCTTCTCATTTAAAGCAAGCTTTCAACCCAAATTATCTCCTGGCACCCAAAAGTAAAATAGAGCCATTTTAATTCTATTTTATTCCTTGAAGTCTGACTACAGTAAAAAAGATCCTGTTGGACAACCCCCCCACAGAGCCCCCACTCACAATGACGAGTGGGGAACGCCAGGCTGCTTGTGAGGGTCAACACTAGCTCAGGGCAAGTCGAGCCCGTGGCTTTTCTAGGGAGCGAAAAATAAATTAAAAAAAGACCTTTTTTTTTTTTTTTTGGCAGGTTTTGTCAGACATTAACATTTTCATTTCAAAAGTCAAATGAAGAGCACTGGAGTCATGACACAGGTTTAATACCAAAACAGCAACTTTGCAGTTCCTTCGTTATCTTGCCTCAAGCCCTTATCTGATTTTCCAAGAGATTAAGAAATCTTGACATAGCATTTATGGCCAGAGTTAAATTCCCGACAAGACAACATACTCTTTCAGTCACCAGATTACAGAAGGCTATAAAGCCACCATATAGAGTGCTTCCAGCCACTTTACCTTAAAATGGATGACTAGTGCATAACATTAATGAAAACATATGCTTTTGTGCTAGAAAATGAGTCCTGTATTCCTGGCTTTAAACTGTACTGTTCGCACTCTCTCCATTCCAAGCTGCCTTGATTTATTTTTTGGGTTCACTCCTCTCTACACCGTTATCCGCAGGGGTATTTAGCAAATTATTCCATTTTAATGCAGCAACAAGACTTGTTCTGCAGCAACTTGGGCTGTGATGCTCCAACCTCTCCTTTATTCACATCTGGCAACACCAACCACCAGGTCCTTGGTATTTCTCTTCATATTTGTCTCCTCTTGTCCCTCAGTCACAGCACTCCAGCCCATAACATCAGCGCTGTGTCCCCCATCCTGCCCCTTATGCCCAAATTTGCACACCCTTCGAAGCCCCAGCCAGGCTTCCCACCAGGATGCCATCCCCCAGCTCCCAGAAACACATGGGGTTGGAAGGGACCTCTGGAGATCATCCAGTCCAACCCCCTGCCAAAGTAGGTCCACCCAGAGCAGGTCCCACAGGAACGTGTCCAGGTGGGTTTGAATGTCTCCAGAGATGGAGACTCCACCACC
>JAOXNO010000007.1:5487706-5507888 GCA_028565335.1 Limnodromus scolopaceus
CTCTCTCCCCCTCACCCCCTACCCCCACCGCTTGTCAAACCACCGCTCACAAACAAGCCGAGCCATGGGATACCGCAAGTGTAAGAACAAGGTACGGCTGAAAGGATCTTTATGCAAAAATCACTCCAGTTCTGTCCTCAGAACCGAGCTCATTATGCCATTAAGAAAACATCAAGGTGTGTGGAAAACCTGCTTTTTGTTTAATTACATTCCAACAGGCTCAGGCAGAAGCTTTAAGTCCTCCTGAAGAGCAAGAATTCAGACCGCGGGGATGGAGTGTGGAAAGCAGAAACACATACAACCCACTTTTACTATGCATATTAATAAATATTCTTTATTTAAATTTTGCACATTGCGCTTTTACATATTACATCCAAAACATTTTGCAAATGGATGTCTAATTTGTAAAATCTTATATTCAGCTCATTGTCATTCTGTACAGAATTATAGGTACAACATTACTTTGCCACTAGTTTGCTTTTTTGTAAGTCTCACAGTAAGAGAAACATTTAATGAAAAGAGATGGCTTAAATTATAAGAGAGGCTTGCACAGCTACTCAACTAAAGATACAAGCCTGAAGAAAGAACAAAATTAATGAAATCACCTCCACCAGCCTCCCCCAAAAACCAAGAGAAAAAAAAAAAAAAGAAGAATCACATTAATTTAAGATAAAATTTTGCCATAAGTCACTAAATTAAGTTTTTGAAAGAGAAGGCGCAGTAGTCATCTTGAGAATTTCAGTGAAAGACAGAGCTATGTTATTGGATTTAGTTCGCTCCAGCCGTTGTCAACCAACCGTTACAAATGGGCCCCTTGTGATCATTTAAGCGGCAGTATTTATTAAATTTCTCCTTCAGATGCTGTCGGTATTGTTCTCTATTGCTGTAAAAAGACTTGTTGTTTGCCATAAAGGACTGTATTTCATCTTGTGAGATAAAGATTTCTTCATCAGAAGTGCATTCAGACTCGTCCTGCAAACGAAAACAGGTATTTAGGAACTGGCACGTTGCCCCTCCTGCATGTACATCCCTCCTGCCATCCAACGCCTCGGCTACGTCCTCAAAAAATGATATCTCCTTCCTGTCACCGCACCACCAGGCTCAGCTGGGTCACCCAGCACCCGAGCCACAGCACTCTGCTTTTTGGGGCTAAGAGGCAGCCTGAAATCCCCCAGAATAAACTTCAGAGTCTTAGCGCATTTTCATTGAAAGAGGAGGGCTTTTATTAGAGAAAAATAAAGGAAAAGAAGAAAAAAGGATGTAAAGGGAAGAGGAGGGGAAGGAAAGGGAGAGAGAATAAAGTTGCCCCAGGAGCTTGTAGTGGGAAGTAATATTTGAGGCATGAAGGCAGCAATAATGCATGCTTCATTTTATGGAATAATGCAGTCTTGACAATGAACACTTATAATACGAGTTCTGTCACTTGCATTCCAGGGACGGGCAATTCCTCCTCCTCTGCAAAGTGTCTGAGTTACATACAGCACAGAGAACACGAAAAGCAAACACACCAAACACTGGGAGGGTAAGCTCTGAATTTTAGGTTCGGTTCCACTCTCTCTTGTAACATTTCTTCACTGGGATTCGAGTTCTAAACCCCATCCTCATCCCCAAGGATTTAAAGCCGCGTGCTACAACCTAGAATTCAAAGTAAGCGGTTACTTACAAGGAGTTCCACTAAGCTCTTGGCACCTTTTCCACTATCAGGAACAAGTGACATTTCTGTAGGTTCTGCAAACTGTGACACGTTTTTCATATGCTCAAACCAAGGCAACTGCTGCCCACTTTTTTCTGAGCTACAGCAGCTTTCGGCATGTGTGTCTTTGGTCTTGTCGCGATGAAACTCTGTGTGCATGATATTTCCTGAGGTCTCTCTGTTACCTGGATCCGCCATACAGCTCCCAAGTTTCTGCATCTAAAAATTGAAAGTAGCCTGTGATGAACCACCAGCAGTGTTAAACCTGGGACAATCGAGTTTCAGGCGGAAGCAGGAGGGAAAGAGGAAAGGAAAAGGTTCAAAAAGAGCAAGGATATATGTTGTTTTTAAATATCTGCCTGGGGACGAGGGGGGGATGGCATGTAAATTCACTGAGAGTGAGCAAAAGTGCCCACACTGAGGAACACAGGAGAGAAGAGGCTCCTTCCACCACAACTTCTTCTAGGAAGGACCTCGATCTCAGAGCTTGGGTGGAGAGAAGATCCTCGTTACCCCAATTACAGCATTTGCTGCAATCGAAATTTGAAATACTTTTGTAACGACTTTAAAATGTACATCTTTAAAGAAGCATTCTGGAATAGCTGTGGTCCTTACATGTTCGTTCTCACACTTCAAGGTTTTACTTTTCTTTTTCTTCTTTTTGTTTTTGCCTTTTGTGTTATTCTCTTCTGAATTAGCCCAGCATTCCACGCAGCTATCTCCGTCCTCCTCCTTGTCATCACAGCGATGGACACACGAATCGTCTCCTGCAAAAGGCAGGGCATTATCTTCTCGGATCCATTACGCTTTGGGGACACTAAACTACCTTTACCTTCTTACCAAACCTACCGTTTTCGTCATGGTTGCAGATGCCTTCAGTGCAAGCCACATCTGACCCCTCTCGAGATCCCGTTTCGCTGCCCTCCATGCTGGATGAGTAGCCACAATCGCTGCCGTTACAGTGCGGAGATAAACCTGAGACAAAAAGAAAAATGACAATAATCTACCACAGCTGTCACTTATTCTTTAGTTATGCCTCTAGCAAGGAAGTATTCTTTAAAAAGAAAAAGTTACTTTTAAAACTAGCTGAGCACTGTTTATCCCACAAATGGTACATGTTTTTAAAAATGAAAAATAATGATATTGAACATACCTTTCTTCATTTTAGGTGAACCTAATAGGGTACCACTACCAGGACAGGTGCAAGAAGTGCTTTCATTAGTAACAATTACTTCTACGCAATTGTTGGCTTCTTCGGTGCTACCACAGGCTTTGCAACTACTTTCTGTGAAGTTTGGATTTTCCTTAAACAGAAAACAAGAAATACTTGCAAGTACTGGAAGTCGCTCAGCCAGCATCTTTATAAAGGGTACGCTTTGCACAAGCAAAACCAGCTGACACTGACTGATAACAGCCACAGAATTGCTTATAATTCTTCACAAGTACAAGGCAACTGAAAAAAAAACCCAACCTACTTTCATCACAATAATACAGCTTGCCCATTAAATTTAATCAAGAGAACTAGAATAATAATTGCACTTAAGTAAGTCAATTAAAGCTTCCCCCTCCCCCAAAATGTAACAGTAATTGTCTGCAATAAGCATTTGAATTTCTATATTTTAAGTGATCTTTAAGAAAAGATAGCTGAAAAACATTCTAGCCTAACCTGACCCCCTAGATTTAGGATTTTATTTTTTCAAAAACCACCAAACCGCCAAAAGCTATGGAGTTCCAGGCAACTCCTTTACAAAATGACTGTGTTTATCTGAAAAAGTATTAAATTCCACTAGAATCAAAATCTAGTTCCCAAAACTGAAATACAGTAAAAACCTCTCCAGGACTCCAACACGGAACAGTGCGCTGATGAATGAAACACCGAATTAGAAATCTAGTTATCCAACCCCAGCAGAAAGCCCTCGCTATCAATATTTACCTTTGCTTGATTTATTTCCTTCTCTTCTGTTGCCTGCAAAGGAGTAGGGATCTCACAGACACACTTATTTTTCCGTCTGTTCTTTCGTTTTTGGCGCTTCTTCTCTTGTTTAAGCTCTCGCACTCTTTCTTCTTCTGAAAATTCTTCACAGAGCTGTTCCAATCGACTAATACCCTGCACTTTTTCCACAGCCATCTGTTTATAAGAGGTTAGATCTATTTATAGATGTTAACACAATTCAAGCTTTTACATTTATAAAAGAGGAGGAGGAAAATAGCTGGTAAGTACTTTTTATAATAAAGTCACAGTAACACAACTATTGACTATAGGAAGAAAAATGCCTGTCCAGGTTTAGTCAGTAAATTCAGTTTGCTGGGGAAGATGTATGTACAGGGGGAGCCCAGCGTTTAACTGACAGCCCAAATTTCCAATATTCAGTAAAAAGTTGTAGACCTGAATGGGTTTTTGGATCTGTGTTTACATGGTAGATACTCTGATTATGGAACACAGAAAAACACATTAGAACTACTGCTACAGAATTCCTGCAGCTCTTTGTCTCGGGTAACTGGGGGAAAAACGAAGTCATTTTCTAGGCAGTCCAATTTTGAAGTGTAGACGTATCTCTAAATACCGCATGTAGCTAAACACGCTCCTTGATGTTAAATTTAGAACAAATATCATAATGGCACATCTACATACGAAATTACAATAATATAGTTAAACTAGGAAACTATTCTGGATCAATGCTCCTACAGAGATAAAAACAAACTCATGGGGGTGTGTTGGGGTGTTTTAGATCACTCTGGGAACTCCTTAAGCCAAAACGAGACATCACGATTTCCCACTCACCTTAGGACAGGAGTCCATATAAATATATAACAGTTCTGTACTTCAAATTCATAGCCAACCTCGCACACCAGTATAGTTACCCATGTTCTACAATGTAAATTAATTTTCAATACCATAGTTTACTAGATTTAAAAAATCCTCACGCAAAACCTGACAAAAAGGCCAGAGCATGCCCAGTCCAATGGCACTTCCATAGCAGGACAAGTTATTAAAAAAATTACTTATAAAAACCTTCAAGAACTAACTAGATTAGGGTTCCAGTATGATCTTCCCCAAACTGATTTTATTCCTCCTCCTCTGATGTTAAAACAGAAGCTTTTAGAGAGAACAGTCATTATGAATGGAAGATAAAGCAACCAAAAGAGATCTATGTCGTACCGAAGGGGAAGAATACCCTTGGCATACATTAAAGGAATCGCATGGAGTTCTGTGGGAAGTTCGAGACCCCACAGGATTCCCAAGTGCATTTGGAACACGCTGGATGCAAGAGCTCGCAGTTGTGTTTGTAATTCAAAAGCACATCCTCCATTTTTACTAATAAGCCAAATAAAAACTGTTGTAGCCGGAGCTACTTTAAAAGCTACCAGGTAGAAAAACCTTCACCGTGAATTAAAAACACAGTAAATCCAGCGTTCTGTAACATGCAGCTTGGGAAGTAAAAGCAAGCCTCAGTCTTTTATGTTCCAGTAGACTTCACGTGGGAAGGCAACGCAGTTGTGCTGCGCGTTGACATCACACAACTGTTGCCTGCAGTGAACAAGGGATCGAATGCAACACCCTTGAAGCTCCTTCCAGCCCAACGTTAGTAGAAAGCAGAAAAATAATTGTAGTGAAAATGCACACAGTTACCACGGCAATTCAAATACAAGTTAGATAAAATTTGATTTTTACCTCGAAGCTTTTGCGTAAAGCATCAACACCTAGGTAAAAAAGCATCTGCCACGTTTGTTCCTCAGCCCGCAACTTTTGCCAGATTCGGTGTAATCTTTCATAAAGATGAATACCCAGGCAGGTCAAAACTTCTTCTTGGGCTATGTCTATTGTCTTAGCATGCCTTTCTCTTCGTCTAAAGGAAGAGTCGAACCAAAGTATAGTATGGTTAAAGCAGCTGGAAGTCTACCAAGAGATCAAAGCAGTTCAGTGACGTATTTTCTTTATGTACAACTGCAGATATGTTTGCATGACCAGCTTTTAAATCGAGTTCTGCTGTGCTGCATGCAGATGCAAAATAGAAAGGACCAGGTCAAAACCACCACTGCATTCCTGGCAGGTTAATCTGTGCAGGGCACTGCTGAGCTGCACTATGAGTTCCCAGCCGTGACTTCTGCAGGTGGTGCCCCGTCGGCCTCTGCTTACTCCTACTGGGAGGGATCAGCAGAGTTTTAATGGCAAAGAGATGCAGCCAGTCTTTTGGTTCCTAAAATTTGTATTTAATTTATATAGCAACTACTTCAGCTTCCTAGACATTTACGTGTCAGTTAACTGAAGCTGAATAAACACACATGGAAGTTTATACATTACTTACCGTACAAAGTAAAAATATTTCAGTATTAAACTGCACCTGACATCTATTAAATAAAAACCATTATAAAGGATTTACTCTCCTAATCAAACAGTTATGATGGAACTCTACAGATACTGAGCTCAGAATTGTATTTTTCATTGAAACATTTTAAGATGCTAAAACAGGTTCAGAAATCACTATAATATACAAATGGTGACAAAACTAAACTGAACACTTGGCATTTGGTAAAACTGTCAACCAAAGTTCTCTTTCTATTTCGCATATTTCGAACACCTCAATGGAAAAGCAGGCAGCCCTGGGGAGTGAACAAATGAACTAGGAGACGTTTGGCCGTTTCTTTCAGTCTTGCCTTCAGAGTTAAATGCACTTTAAAGTCAAAAGCACGTATAAAATCTTGGCTACTTTGAAGCGCTATCTTGAAAGCCTACTTCGATATGAATATTTACATTCAGAAGTGTATTATGCAGCAAGGAGGCAAAAATCACTTTTGCAAAATACATTCAAGAATAAAAAATAAAGAAGCAAAGCGCTAGATAGCCCACTCTAGCAAATTACATACTCATACCCTCCTGCGAACTCTGGTTCGGCTCGACCCAAGAGGTGTGCGATGAAGTCTGTTTCACAGCATACGTGTATGTGACGCTCGTGGGGACAGCAACGCAGACCCTCGTAGAGCGCAGCGCAGTAGCCCTTCTCTTTGCTGCAGTCCAGCTCACCGATGAGAATATTGTACGCCCGAAGTACTTTATTTTTGCAGTCAGTGCAAAACCTGCATCAGAACAGAACGCAACGGAACTGAATCCTTATTCAAGCAGAAACTTCGACACGCTTAGTCTGAGTTATAATACACTGAGATATTTAATAGTGCATGCTATATTTAAGCTAGGTCACATAAGGTTTATGTTACTTCAAAAGGTAAAACAGCAAGCCTTTGGCTGTAAGCCACGTAAGTTTACTATATGTATTATACTACCTATCAGCTATTACAAGGCTGGGTATCAACTTTCTGCTCCAAGGCATAAATCAAGCTAATTGTTAAAATAAAGAAATTCCTATATGGATATGCAATTCCATATTCGTTCAAAGATCAGAAGTCTAATAGTGAACAAACCGAATCATTAGTACAAGCCAGGGCAAAATTCCTCTTGAGTAACACACTCCAAGTTACTTTACAGCAATTATCTAAAGTATACTCAAGTGAGCGATAAGCAATAAGAAAAAGTTTCCTCTGTTGCCTGCTGTATTAGAGCGATATTTCCACTACAAGCACCTCTGAACATATTTTGAATTATTAGATTACTGCACAGATAGCCAAACAAGGTTTATTTATAACACAAAGAACTCAATTTAAACATGTGATAGCTCAGATAACTAATACAAGAAGAGTATAGTTATGAAGTCTGTTATAATTAAAATACAACCAAATTAAGCTCATTCTATTTTATAAGAGGAGGAATCTTCAAGAAGCTACAAGACCTCTTGCTGTATTATTCTAAAAATGCAAGTCAGACAAGCTGCTCACATTTCAGCTTGAAAAGCTGGCTCTTCGGGCCATCTCTGCAGGGTGTTTTTCCCTTTCCTAGTTTGCCCAGCCACTTGACAACTCTAAGTCAAACAGATTTTGCTGTTTGACACAACTATGATAACTGGCTAGTTTCTGCGGTGAAAGGAAAGAAAACAGTAATATTATTGCAGGTTAGCATCAGGAACCCTGCCAACACCACCTTTAATGTCACAGGAGATTAAAGTTATTTTGTTTCTGAAGTGTTATTTCCACACCACCACCACCCCCACACCCTTCTGTGCCCCCCCCAAGTTTACATCAGAACCTTCAGACTACTGGAAATCAAAACTTTTTTAATCAGCACGGTAACTACCATACACACGCAGCAATAATTTACTGGTCTGTTTTTTGCCTGCAAGAGAGACTTAACAGCACCAGCACTGCTAAGTCATAAACAACTGTTTTAAACACAGTGATTTACAAGTAAGACCAAGCCTAAAGTTAGCTTTTTTTAGTTTAGTTCACATTAATTTGAAATTGCACATACTCCCCAAAGCCTAAAAAGAAGGCATAGTCCCAAACAGAGGAGGCTACTTGTGAAAGAGTGAAATAATATACACAGCTTTAATACATTAAATTGTAAACCATAATTTAATCCTAACCAAAAACATTAAGACAAGTAGCTATGACTTCATCCGAGGTCTCTGCATTTTCCCCTACCGTAACACGGAATAATACGTAAAACAAAAAGAATATTTCACCATCTTAACCTCACCAACTGTTAAAAGGCAGTCTGGCAAGGTCTTCCATCACCAGGAAGCTTAGATCTTATGTTTTAGAAGGGAATCAGAAGAATACTCAACACTTTTAACCATTGTGTGAACTCTACATACATTTTGATTCACAAAAAAAAAAAAAAAAAAAAGAAATGCAGCATATATTCCTCAAAACGAAGGTGTGTCTTTGTTCGTTAACATACCTGTGTTTTCGTAGATAGGTTTCTAATGTTTCTAAAAGACAACTAGAGTCAATTAAAACTACTTCATCCCTGCATTCCTGGGACATGAGCTCCCACACATCCATCCAACAACCCCTGCAAATCATAAGAAAGAAAAGACTGTACATTATCCTGTTTGGGGGTTAGAAAAGAAGCAAAATAAAGCATCGCTGGTTTACCTGAGTGCTCCCTGGAAAGGTCCACAGTGGAAAGTGATGCTACACTTCCTCTCCTTCCTTCTGCCTTCACTATTTCTCTTATTTGCACTTAATTTCTCTGTACTGAGTGTGCTACTTCTCCCTTCACTGCCACACAGTATTAAAAAACATTTTTTTTAAACCTATATTATATATATTATGAACTAGTTGTTTTTCCTAAACAAATGCTATGAAAATGCTACCGTGTTCCTTCATTTACTTGGAATCCTTTATAGGCTAAGCCTTAACTTCCAGTAAATTCAGGGTAAGACATGAGATATAAATTTTGCTGTCGATGTTTATAAATGATTCATAATGACTTTTTAAAGTTACAGCTGAAAGTCAGTACTAATTTTTCAGACTATTACCTTAAGTATAAACATATACAAGCTTTAATTCTTCTGGCAGATTAAATTTCATATGACAACTTGGTAAACAAAAAAAAAACCCCAAACCCAAAGAAAAAAGCAAAACAAAAACCCCAACAAACTTCCAAACATCTACCACCAGAAGAAACTATAAACCACCATACATTAGATTTCCAAATCTGTTTGAAAAACACCCCAACGCTTTAGAACACACGTTGGGATATGCTAAAAGCACACTTATGGAGCAAAGAACAAACTTTAAATAGCAAGTCATGTTTACTTACAGGCTTGCCTACACTTGACATTTTATCAGAACGGTCATTTGTGTTTAAGCTCACGTATGGATACAACGGAGCAGGAAAACAGGGGGAAAAGCACTCCCGATTTAATAATTAGCTCCTCGAGAGCTTATTTATCTATGCTGTTATCTAGTTTGCCAGATCATATGGCTTGTATTTATGAGAGGTTAAAATGCTCCTTCACCCCGAATGGAACTGTGTAGCCATAAACCAGGCACATTGAAACTGAGGACGTCAAGTAACTCTCAAGTGGTATTAGCCAGTTACGTAACTTGTATAATTAAACACACAATTACGACTCAAAGCCTTTTGTGTGTGTATAAAATGCCAAACAGACACAACTCAGCTGAAGAAGTGTTTTTTTGTAATGAAGTCAAGCAGAAGCTCTTTGCTGATAAATAAAATTTGTTCTGTAAGACAGTTCTATTTGACACCTCCATGTCTAGGGCTGTGAGTGTATTTCCTTCCACTCAAGAGAGTGGATTTATTTGGAGAAATCCCAGTACTGATACACCCCGATCACTCCTGTAGCATAACAAACGGGGAGCGACTGAGCAAGCAGTGTGCAAGCCCTGTTTCTTTAGCAAACTACACTGATTGTCCACAAACCATCTTATCAGATAAAGCTGAAAGCTTTACTTGCAGTATATTAAAATACTGTTCTTCCACACATTCCCTATTAACCTGCCAGCACTCCAAATACTGAGGGGATTTATTCCAGCATGAATCGAGGAAATAAAGGCAGCATTTTCCTCTCCATTCAAACAGTTTTAGAATTGTTCTGCCTTGCCGAAAAGGTAAATGCAGGTTCCAGGATATATGTTCTTACACAGAAAAGATGAATCTTACTAAAAACAAAGCAAAAAATTTAACACTGTCATAATGCTTTGAATTTGCTTTATTTTTAAAATATATACCCTTCTACCCCTATGATCTCTTGCTTGAGTAACATAAGCTTTAAACTAATTATATGAAAAGCCTGTAACCAAAATATAATAGGAGGTAATGATTAGCTACCACTGTTCTCAAGCAGCACAAGTAAAAATCAAGTGTCAAATTCCACATGCCTGGCATCTCAGGGGATTTATCTAAACCCAAAGAGACTCGAGTCTGCATAGAAAAATACATGTCCTGTAACTGGAAACCATGATCAAGCTTTCACAGGTTGTGTGCTTAACCAGAAGCAGAACACAACTGACTAAAAAAAGTCCTGGACACTCCAGCCAAGCATAGTAGTCAAATTTATTGGTCATCATAAAAAAAAAAATAAAAATAAAAACCACCCCACAAACAAGAAACCCCCCCAAAATCCAAAACAGATTTACAGGGAGGATTTTTCTGGTTAACCAACTGGAATAAACCATTTCAACTTCAAGACACAGAGGCACATATGCATCTTTTTCACCAGTGTATTCAAAGCATGCTGTCACATTTTGAGAAAATACATTTTACAGTTTTAGTTTTAACCCTGCAGCACAACCACAATAAAGCCCTTTTATTAACAGTTGTGCAAGGCATTTTTAATAATCCCAAGCAAAATGATGTATATTTGTTTAGCATGCACCCTTTCACCTCAATGTGAGAAAAACTGCTGATCGATCATTTTGGCGTAGAGCATAAAAACCAGTTTGCCTTTCTAGAGCACTGTTTACATCACAACCCAGACGCCATCCAGGCCCCGAGCAGACTATATTCCCAGTTACGTCAGATGAGATAGGAAGAGCACATCAGAGAGCACTGGTTCGTAATGGCCAAGTTGCGTTTTGGCAACTGGTTTTGAAATTAAACATGGATATCTTTATGCAATAAAACCCAAACCCAAGTAAAACACCCCAGCACCAACTAAAAGACCCAACCACCAAGTAAAAGACTCAACAGCCAAGAGGAAAAAAATGGAACAGCTACTAACAAGCAACGTTTTGGGAAACGGCTGATTTCATATAGTAGCCTTAAATTTCACATGAAAGCATCAGCAGTTGCCTTAGGGCTTAGGAAGGGAGTACAGATAACACTGGGAGGGCAGAAGACCTTATAGCACTGGTTTTGTCGATTCAAAGTGTGAGCATGGGCAGTGGAGAAAGTATTAAACATCTTACTGATAAGACTGTCACTCTTACTGTACAAAAAAAAGGGCTAATTACCTTCTCATGAGAACCTACATAGAAAGACTCACGCCCTACAGCACCCCAAAAACTCCTGGGTGCCTCTGTTCCTCTTCCCCCCCACTATTGGGGCCTCCTATGATCCAAATAGCATGGAGACTACCCTTCTGGCAAACAGATAACAGCATAAGAATTCATCTTATTGCTTATAAATAAATTAGTATTAATAGTTTGGTTTCTTAAAAAAAAAAACTTAGATTGAATTGTGCATGTTAAACACAAACTTACCCCAAAGGTTTTGGTTTGTGTGTGTCCAGGGAGTGTAATTGACATCTCTTGTTCTTCTTACTTTTCGGAATTGCATCGATCATATCATTCAGTTTGGACCTGAGGAGAAAAAAATGTAACTTATTATTCTGAAGACATGGTTATACAGAGAAATTTTAAAGGGACTGATTCAGCTCGTGTATCCTAATGAACATTAAATCTAAACCTTTCTTCCTGTCCCACATTTTTACTTCTGATGACATACAATCCTGCAGTACAGAAGGACAATCCAATATAGATTTCCAGACAAATCCTAGCAAGCAAGATAAAGACAACCCACAACAAAAAAGCTATTGCATAACTGCCTAAGTAACAGACCTCAAGCAATGACACTGGTTTCAAAAGTGTAGGGAACTACCACAACCACTTTATCGAGTTACACCACCTCACCCTCTAGATCTCAGCATCCCCAGCTCTCCACTAACCTCTCCCGCTTTCACTGGCCTCTAACTGGAGCAGGAATTAGAGTGAGCTGAAGCCAACTGGAAGGCAAAGGCCCACTGTGGCAAGCAGTCACTGTTTGGCCCCCTGGCAGCTGAGAAACAAATGGCACCGAGACTGAGACTATTTATTGTGCCAGCCAAACCCAGGAGGTTTCACTTTCTCAGTGTTACCTTTCTACTCAAGAACAGAAAGGGTTTGGGATTTTTTTGGGGGGGTGGTGGTAGGCCTGCTAAATTATTTTTTATTTTAATTTTTAAATCCAAAGTAGCAGGGTGAAGAAACACTCTTCTTCCAGAGATCATGAAAAATCCACAATGCCTATTCCAGATTAATGACTGAACGTTTTAATATTGGTATCTTTCAACTGCAATCATGGCATTGCAACTGATGATATTAAAGATTAGGCCTTCTGGGTTTGTTTTTTTTCCCAGTTTAGGCAAGAACTAGTTTTAAATGGCTGTAAAAGACAAGTATGTACTACAACATTCAAACTTTCGACAATTCAGTACCACCAGTAAGAAAGGTCCAAAGCCAAATGCACAGAAAGCAGCATCCCATTTTACCCAGATTATCATTATTTAAGTAGTTCTAAGACAGACATGTGCCCAACTTACCCGTGCACATAAAACAGTGTATAAAGCTTCTTTGCATCAGTCATACAGCTTCGAGTTACAGAAAGAACCCCCTTTGGCCCTACTGTCAGGGGCTCGAGTGCAGGATTTCCAGACTCCACAAGCTGAGAAAAGAGCCGTTCCACGCTCCGACGGCAGCCGACACACGGCACCAGCTGAGAAAGTGCACTCAAAACTTCACGTGATGTCACCATCATGGCAATATTTAAATCCTGCTGCTTAAGCATGCTATGTCTCTAAAAAAGAGCAAGAAATGAAATAGTTAAAAAAATATATAAAAACACATCCTAAACTGTTGACGATTTCTTCAGCTTCAACAGCATTTCCTTATCAAAATACACTTGTGGAAACTGCAGCGCTCAGAGTTTCAGTTCACTGTTTTACTGTAGATCACTTAAAATAATTACTGCACAAACAAAACCACGCTTGCTAATATCACAGAAGCAATTCTGCTTCAAGTCTTACAGTCCACTGTAAGAAGGAATCTAGTATTTTTCTCCTCTTGTTCCCTCCTCCTACCACTCAATTCAGCAAACGGTGCTTCCAAGCAAACGGCACACCTCCCTGTCCTGAGCAGGAAGCCCTTTTTTCTCCATCTCAGCACAGACGTTTTACTAAAGGGTCTCACATACAACTCTGCAAGTTTTCACCTTCTACTCACACTCATTTTTATCTTTGGCACATGGAAAGGAAATTCTTGGACACTCATTGGCATGTATGGAAATCTCATTTACAATAAACTTGTACTGTTCAGATCAAGACAATTTAGGAGTATTTTCCCTGGAAGGCTAAACACCATTTCACATTACAATTCTAACACCTGAAATTAAAAAAAAAAAAAGCATACATTACTATTCAGGGTGAAACATTTTACTTCAGTAGTGAACATCCAATGCGTGCTAATAATAACATTTGAGAGAACACCTTCTAATATTTCTTACATCAATAAACAATTTTAGGAGCTTCTTCTGGTTCCTATGTCAAACACATCCAGACACACATAAAAAGCACATACTCTTCTGTTTCTTCTTCTAACTGCTAAATTACTTGCTTGGACTTCATCAACACCGAACTGCCACCAGCACAGCTTTGCAGAAGACAGAGTCCCTTCCTCACACACCAACCAACACATCTACACTCAGATTATCAGCACTACTGGCACTTTCCAACATCATCTGTGAAAGCAGAGGCCTGCCAGTGTATTAACTGTCCTTCTTCCCTGGTTATACAAAGTACAGCTTGTATCTACACTGGGAATATTTTTCCACAGCAGTATTTTCTGTATTATTGTTGCATGATACCATTTAAACACTCCTGCTGTAGAAATGACTTGTCACAATTTCTGGGAAAGGAAGAAAAGACCACACAACACAGTGAAACTAATCAATCACATGGAATGTGTAAATACAGCAAATCGGAAAAAGAAAAGATTTTCAGCTGATTTTATATAATACACATTATGAAAGGTAAAGCTATTATCAGATAACATTTAGGGGTTGTGCTCTTAAAGGCTGGCACATTAAATAATCTGACAAGTGATATCACTCTGCAATAATCCTCTTTCCTGTAATTAATAGTACTAGTTACAGCAACAGCAGGAACAAGCTATTTCCACAACACAGCTCTGCTTTATTTGCAGCATATGCCTGAGCTGCTGCTGCCAAAACACCAGTGAAGAAGCGCAAGCTCCGTATCAGCAAACTGCCCAGTTCCTTTGGACACCGACTAGCACAACTTTTTTTTTTATTTGCTACAGGTGTTACAGTGCTATGGTTATTTGCCCGAGCGTTAGCAGATAAGTTTCTAAAATTAAAGCTTCAGGGACACCACAAAACCGTCTCTCACTATTCAACTGCATGTAATCTATAAACTGGCACATTAGTCCTATCTTGGTATGGTTCTAATCACAGGAACTCCATCTTAAGCAATGCGCTTGAAAAAGCTGTTCAAAAGTATTTAGGGAAAAAAATAAGAATAAAAATGTATTAATAAACTGTAGTTTCCATTAAGTATAAATTGGCAGTGACCAGAAGATGCATTGTTGTCAAAAGTTTTCAATTCTAACTAGATACGGAGCAATTACCTCCTGACAAGACAACAGTGTATAAATGCTGTGAAATACAGCAAATGAATGCACCCGGTGTACTTTGGAAGTAATACATAATTGCATACAGGTACTGACGTGTCTTTTAAGTCATTCCAGGAGTGACAACCTCCTAGAGAAGCAAAAGCACTGAATTAAGGAAAGCAAGATCCGATACGTGGCCTTGTTAAAAACCAGAAGGATGAATTTACCTGAATGAACTGTTTTAATTGTGCTCCATTATTCTGATGTCCATCAAGGTTTAGCACGTTATCAGGAAATTCCATCACCATCTGTACAAGAGAGGGGAGAAGAAAAAAAAACTTTCAGAAAAAAAAGTCAAACAGAGTGTTAGTTTATTTTACTTTCTTGGGGGGAAATGAAACAGAAATTATGTTAAATCCTCATTCTTTTCAGGTAACTATTGGAAGCTTAGGAAAGAACAAAAGTAACAGTTTAAGATAGTGAATGTTTCAGCAAATTAACTAAATGTTTCACTAATACAATGTTCTATAGGCAGTTGATAAATGGCAACTGTTAAATAGATGTTATAGGGGAAGCAAAAGTTGCTAAATGGAACCTCAGTATTTATATTACACTATCTACATGGCTTAAAACCTTGTTTCAGTTTTTTTTTTAAAAAAAAAAATCATACTTCAACACACTGAGATCCAAATTGATCCAACAGCCTAACTCAATTTACAAAGCTATGAAGAAACAGTCACAACAGCTTAATGACTGGGTCGACTACTTCAAAGGCTAATTTAAAACCGTATTAACCCAACAAGGTACTCCAAGGTATATTTTGTTTTGTAGGATTGCAGCTGCAACTCTCAAGAGGCTCAAAGTAAAACGTTAAGCCTACAGAACTATGTGATTACTCGTCAGTAATTAATACTATTTCTTTTACAATTACTGAGCAATACAGGGCAATTTCTTTGGGGCTGGGGTGGTAATCAGTAAAATAATTTTCAGTCAAGAATACAACTTTACAAGCACAGGGGAAAATGAAACAACTAGAAAAATGAGTTAAGACTGGCTTAATTGATAATCTTTGTCCAAATTGAGAAATACAGAATTTATCACTATAAATACTGAAAGTTCACTTTAAAATCTGAAAAACAGAATAACAACTTTGGTTATTAACTCTAATACCAATCAACAGCAAATGAAACTGTCTGATTCATCCCTTCTTCTCCCTCCACCTTCCCCCAGTTGTCTAGTAAAGACAGAATTCCCTGCTGTCTCCGTAATTGCTGACACAACTTCCAGAGAACCCACACATTTACTTTTACAGGCACTCAACAGCGTTCCAAAATAAACATCTATTCTCTAGGGCCAGAAAGGAAGACAATATTTCGATCTCACATGTGCTAGAATTGGAACATTAGCACAGGTGCCTTATCTTTGTGCAGAACAGTGCCACAGCCAGGCTAATTCTGACCTCTCATGCATTTCTTCTCCAGTTTCCCTCGCCCCTGACCCACACACTAAGCAGCAGCACAAGTTTTTGCTGTGGAATTACAGGTTTCCCACATTGCTGATTTGGTATTTCTGTGGGGAAAGAGCTACATGCAAAAGTAAAAGCTCTATCTGTTAATAACAGAGAAAAGAGAAAAATCTGTGTCTTTTTTTTTCCCCCCCCTCGCCTTCATCTCTATCAGACAACACCCTTAGGTGCTTTGTACAACAGAGTGAAATTATCAAAGACTAAATTAATTCAAGTGTCTGATGAGATTTTATTAAGTGGTTAAACATCAACCACCATCACACTCTGAACTGGAAGAAAAAATTCCCATAATACCACATCAAATGGAATGCCTTCTAGAAATCATAAAAGCTGCTTAAGAAATGAAAAGGGTTAAATATTTAAACTTCCTTTAATTTCTAGTTGGGCCATAAGAAACAGAAAAGTGTGACAGTGAACAATTCATTTAGAGAAGCACTATCGCATTGTACCTAAGCACCTTTCTATGCTACTACAAAGCAACGTTGCAAAATTAAGAACATTATAGGCCCTTCATTCACTAATTTGCAACCACCAATTCACTATTTCTAGATTTAAAGCACAGATTAACTCTTCCCGCCGATTAACAGAAATGAAGTGGTCCCATTATTTTTAAAATTTGAGTTTTAAAGAGGGCAACAGAAGCCAGTTACTAGCAATAAACACCACTATTTTTTAGAGATAATGCTGCAGATATAAAATTATGTTTCAAAGACAAGTGCATGTCCTGCAATAGCTCTCATTAAGAATTTAAAACATAAATTATAGAAGACTGAGACAAGGAAGCTAAGAGTTCATTCACTTGCTTCTGCAGATTTATTTAATAAAAGCCTCCAGAACCACCTAGAAATCCAAGTACTTTGTAACAACAGTAACAGAATGGAAAAAAAATAAATGGACCTGAGATAAGATTTCTTCATGGTAAGGATGACTTGCACTTGCATAAATGCCTTTCATCCAGAGGGATACAAAACTGATTTACAGCTATAGGAACCTCTTCAATCATGAGTGTGGCCTGCCTCTGGTGTAAAAAGTAGAAGGATAACGACAACATAGTGCAATTGCATAAAGTTTCAGCCTGGAATTAAATTTTGGAACTAAACCACAAATGGAATTTTAGGTCAGCTGAAACCATCTACCTGATGCCTGGTACAGCCAAATTTTCATTCTCTCTCAACCCATTAAACACAAAGGTATTAAGCATGGAAGTTCTCTACTTGACACAATCTAATTGGTAATTTGTATAGGGGTTCCAGAGGAAAGAAAAAAAAAAGAGAGAAAAATCTAACATCTTAAAACTATATGGGGAATGGAGGGGTAAAATAACTTCTAAGGCGTGGCCAAGACATCAAAAAACCCCAAACTTACACTATTCCTACACAGCACTGGATTTTCCAGGTAACCAGCCACTCTAGGAGAGCTGGATATTGCTTTGGACAAGTTAAGGGGAAACTCTGCCTAATGTATAAGCACAGTTAACCAGAGATGACAGCCTATGTGAAGCAAAAAAAATTTAGTGACAATACTTGGTAAATTAATAATAGGCCATCATTTAAAACGATCAAAACTAAAACACAGCAAAGACCCTTTCTTCAAATGTACCAAAACCAGATGGATTGAGACAGATATCTTTAACAGCGGGAAGGAGGGTTAAGAGACCATCTGAAGATACTAAATTGTTTTGTTCTGGAAGACGGAAGAAATTACATTACAAAGTTGATCAAGTTAGCGGATGGAAGTCAGGCATTCTCCCATACTAAAACATGAGATTAGGAATTTAACGCTCATACATTTTGTACCACTTAGAGTAACAGCAGTTACTGTCACACCACTGACAACAGCAGAAATTAAATACGAATAATTCAGATACTCAATTACACTAAGTCCAATTTTATTTTCACACCGTAAGAATTAAAACAAATGACAACTGGCTAGTGAGAAAATTCTTCCCATTTGCTCTGTGTTCACCTCCAATGCAATTTCTGAGCCTTCCTCTAAACACGTGAGGAAGAGAAGCAAGACTAGAGAGCCTCCAAGCTGCATTTAGTTCATTTTTCCACTGAATCTTCTGGAAATGGCAAAAAACCCCCATGTTTCTCAATTCAGAATAACACGCTGAAAAGGTAACGTGCTCAGATTTGTTACTGCAGACATAGCAGTGTATTATGGATCCGATAACCCTTAGTCTAAGCCAAAGCTTTCGTAAACACCTCTAGCCTTTTCTTGTCTATCTAAGAGTGTAGTAATCGCCTAGTTGTAAACCTGGGTTTTAACACTAATATGGCTCCCTTCCTTATTAACTGAAAAATGGCTTTGCTCCACGTTTGGGCTTGGGCACCGAGACACGCTTGCCACTTGAAAACAAGTTACGTGCAGGCCCCAATCTGGCAATAACTTTGTTATTGTGTGGTTTGCCTGTTTTTAGAGCTGGGAATCAGATAAAAAAAAAAAAAAACAAAACCAAACCAAAACAAAAGTTGCCCCATTAAGCGCTGCTAACCCCAAGTGTTGCAAAGTCCCGGAGATTAAGGCTGCAGGAGCAAAGGAGGAGCCGGGGAGGCCTGTCTGGAGGAAAGGCCTCGCCTGGGAATTGCAACACGGGGCAGATGCTGGGTGCGGAGACGGCGGGGGGGGCGGGGAGGGGACTGGCACAGGGACTCACCGTCAGGGTGTCATCGATGTAGAGGGGGATCTGCCTCTTCTCGAAAGGGAATTCCTCCTCCCCGTCCCTGCAGACCGCCACCAGCCGCGCCATCTCTGCCGCTGCCTGCTGCTGCTGCCGCTTCCTCTCTCCGCTCCAGCCTGCCAGCGGCCAAACCCCGGGGAGGTAAATACCCGCCGCGTTTCCCCGGCACACTTTCACCAGCCCGGCAACCAGCCTGCTTTACCCCATCGCCTGATTCACCACGCCGGGCCCCGCCGCCCCGGCCCACGCCCGCCCGTCTCAGCCTTGGAAAGGACTCGACCAGCCGCCGGGCCGGGAAGGGGAGAGGTGGGCAGGCTGGGAAATGCGACATAACATGGAAGAAAAGGGAGGTGGAGGGCGGGGAGGGGCACAGCCGGGGTGGGGGGAGGACGGCCGGAGGNNNCCCCCCCCTCCCTCCCCGCCGCCACCGGCCCAGACCGGCCGGCGGGGACCCGCCCAGCCCGCCGCCGGGGTTGCGGTTCTCCGCCGCCCCCGTCCCGCCCCGCGGCGGCCGGGGAGGGAGAGGAGCAGCGGCGGGGCGAGGGGCCGCCTCCACCTGCCTTACTCACCCCCACCCCCCGGGAGACCCGCTGGCGGGGAAGGGGCCCGCCGCCCTCCCGCTCCCCAGCCCGGGCCCGCCGCCACCTCCCTCCGGCGGGCCGGGGAGGAGAGCGGGGCGAGCGACGCGGCGGGCAGACCCACCCCTCTCCTCCCTGTCCTCGCCCGGCCTCCAGTCGGCCCGGGGCGGCGATGGCGGGGAGGCAGCCCCGAACGGGGGGACAACCGGCGGGCCGGCTCCCGGCCTTCCCTCTCCTCCCGCCTCCCCACCGGCCGCCTCGCCCCCCTCGGGCCTTTACCGGCTCCTCCGCAGGTCGGCGGCCCGGGCGCTGTGACAGGCAGGCGGACACCCCCGAGCTCCGCCACGGAGCCGCCTCCTTCCTCTCCCCCTCCCCGGGCCCTCCCCACAGGCGCCGGCCCCGGCCCCGGGCCGCCCCGCCCTCCTCTCGCGAGAGGCGGCGGCCCCGCCGTTCCCCCC
>JAOXNO010000007.1:5515631-5536854 GCA_028565335.1 Limnodromus scolopaceus
GAATAGAATAGAATAGAATAGAATAGAATAGAATAGAATAGAATAGAATAGAATAGAATGTAGTTTCAGCAAGAAGACAGAATTCTTCCTGGGTATGTGAATGGGATCTCTGTGTTTATCACAGAAATTGGGCTTGACTCACCTTGGGTTGGGTCCTGCTGATTTTCAGAGGAAACGGGAAGATAAGAGCCAGCGTGTCTTGTTTCTGCTGCAATACAAAACTTCTCTGAGTCACTCCTTTTCCAAAAGCACGAGCTTCTCAGACGCTGTCAGACCCACAAATCTTTCCCATTTGTCCCAATAGGAGGAGTTTAACAAAAGCAAAGTTGCGATTTCTTGCCAAGAAACCTTGCTTTAGTAATTCAAGAGAAACAAAGCATTTTATTCCTGCAGTAAGGAAAAAGATATTATTCCCTCCAAATAAGCTTTATTTACAGAACATATGACTATTATTGATAGTGCAGGGGGGCTTTCTAGCTCCAGCATTACTTGAGCCCCACTGGGACCAGTACTTCTGTCTGAAACCTTTGGGTTCTGCTTATGGAACCCTCCAGAGGATGATGTGTCTGGTTATTTTATTCTAAATGCCTTTTTTAATTTATTATTTCTTTCGTTTAAGCGTTCTTCAGTCCGATTTGAATGAAATACCCTAGAGAAAAGGCCCTCTCCAGCGTTCCCGTCCATAGGGCTGGACAAGATGCCAAAGCAGGTAAAAAGAAAACCAGGAATTGTGTGTGCTAATTAGATTTTACTGCCAGGAAAGAATTCTTGGCTTGTTTCCATGCAGTCAAGATTAGGTAACTACTAATGCATATTCACCCCTACTTCATTAATTGCCTGGACCTATTAACTGTGTGGTTTTGAGCTGTGTTACTAACACCAGCTAGTGATTTTTGTTATGCCATTGGCTTTAACGGGGCAGGTGTTAACGCGTGCAGCAAGCACATCCCTAAGGGTGGTTGTTCAGTAAAATTAATGCGCACACGAGCTGTGCGGTGCAGGTAGCAGAAGCGATAATAAGCCCTTTCTCAGGTCCTGCAGTATCAGCTGCACCGTGGACTTCAGAGCTCGGCAGGTGCCAGCGTAGCACAGGGGACACGCGGGAGAGCGCAGGAGGGGCGACTGGCAGAAATTCATCTTCTCAGAGAGCAGAGTATTTCATAATTGTGTGTGTCTGTTCCCTGTGAGAGCAGCAAGCTCCTTAACAGTCATTCAGAGCGGAATAACAGAAATCACTTAGATGGCAACACTTACCTGCGTTCCTAAGCTCTTTTTTTTTCCCCTTGCTGTGTAAAATTTTATATTACTGTGAGTGAACTACTTATGCTGTCTGCAAAAGATAATAATGTTCCTAAATGAGTACAGGATTGTAGCTTATTTTTTTTTTTAATAAGAAATGTGTTAATGGGGTTTTGCAGTGTATTTTCCCCTGTAGTAATGAGCTTGGCTCACGTAGTGGGAATGCTGCTAACTAAATTTAGCACTTTTTCTGTATAAACAAGGTGATACTGTTCATTGACTTGGTTAACTTCTAAAGAATTGCAGATTTATGCTACTAAATACAAATAAGTAGGGTTACTTTGAAGGACTTTCTGTTAAGGAGAAAGGTAACAGAAAAGGAATATCCAGAAAGCAAAAATCAGGACTGGCATCTTTTCCCGTCTTTATTTTCCCTCTCTCCTTCTCCCCAGAAATGACAGAGAGCACCTGAAATCTCTCTTCTGGCTAAGTTTTCCATTACGTTTGTACAAGAAATGTGTCCTTCCAACTAATATTGTCAAGGACGTGGGAGCCCAGAGGCTAAGATTTAAATGCTTTAAGTGATTCAAAGGGGACAAATCTTCACCTAATGCAGCCCAGCTCTTATAACACCACCATTTCTTTCCCCCGGCTGTAATTTGTACGCTCTGCAACTTTACTCTTGGGGCCATCAGTCTCTGCTCCAAAAATTACAGTCTCTGCTAGGAAAACTGCATCTGTGCTGGACCACGAAGCTTTCGGCACTACCTCAGCCTCTGCAGGCAGTCCTTCCTGCTTCCCATGGCCATGACAGCGTTTGCATCGAATGTGTGACATTCATAGGCTTAGAAATACACCAGTTAAGAACACTGTATAAGTGTGTCTGTGCTGAACGACCTGCAAAATTGCAAGTGCCAGGTAGTGTGAGTCTAAGGACACATTCTTTCCAAGTGCCTTTGCTTATAGTTAGAATTACCAGAGTTTAATTCAGTTTACAGATGGCATTGTCAGGCTGCCATCTCTCGTACGCTCATCTCTCATTTCTAAAACCAGAGCACCCCATGGGAACCACTGATGCAGGGGGAGGGCAACTGGGAGGAAGAGTAGCTCAAACATACTAAGTTATGACTCCCGTTGAGACTGAACTTGTATTACATGGAGGCAGTAGAAGAGCTATAAACTCTAGTGGATGAGGTGAAAGTCCAGCTTCATTTAACCTTTGCTCCTGATCTGACATCCCCTCCAGGAAAATGGCCAAAAAGAAGACTCCATCATCCAGAATGACCTCAGTGAATCGTTTGAAGAAGAAGTTAGAGCGTTCCTCAGTGATGAAGAGAAACTGCACCTTTTTGATGACCTCACAAAAGTTAATCCGGTGACAACTACAACAGGTAAGAGCCAGGGGAGTATCTCCTGAGGAGCCACTTTCCCTGGTGGCTACTAATATAAGGTAGTTACTGTTCTCATCACATTAATAGTACCGTGAACATGGTAGTTAAAGATTCAAAGCCTATTAAAACCTATTCAAAGCCTTAGAAAGTCCCATTTGGCTTGGCTGAGTTTTTTTTTCCAAATGCTTTTACTGTAGGTTTAGCTGTGCTGAACTCTTACCGAGCTGTGCAGGCAGAGCTCGCGTTTGTGTTGTCGGTTCAGGTACCAGGGTGTGGCTGAGGGTTAATGCTATTGAAGGACTCCTGCATGACCTTGTAATTGCAGTTTGGTTTTAGTTGAACCTGTCAGAAAACAAGGATCTGATTTAGATTCAAAATATGTCCGTGAAATTGGTTTTGAAAAGTAAATTCCTCACTTGGCTTTTAAAGATCATGCTGTTAAGAGAAGCTCAGGCCTGTCCCTCGTGCATATGGGGGAATTCTTGCCTCTTCTGCAAATGAACAGATTTGCTTTCTAGGACTATGCGAAACCTCATAAAAGCCCAGGATTTATTGAATGGAATAGTGAGCAGATCCCTTAAGATTTTTAAAAATAAGGGCAACTCTTAAAGACATTGTTGTGTACATGTCATGGTTTAACCCCAGCTGGCAGCTGAGCACCACACAGCCACTCGCTCACTCCCCCTCAGTGGGACAGGGGGCAGAATCGGAAGGGTAAAAGTGAGAAAACTCGTGGGTTGAGATAAAGACAGTTTAATGGGTAAAGCAAAAGCTGCACACACAAACAAAGCAAAACAAGGAGCTTACTCACTGCTTCCCATCGCAGGCGGGTGTTCAGCCATCTCCAGGAAAGCTGGGCTCCATCACAAGTAACAGTTACTGGGGAATAAAACCACCATAACTCTGAGCGCCCCCCCTTCCTTCTTCTTCCCCCAGCTTTATATGCTGGGCAGGATGTCCCATGGTATGGGATATCCCTTTGATCAGTTGGGGTCAGCTGTCCCAGCTGTGTCCCCTCTCAGCTCCTCGTGCCCCCCAGCCCATTGCTGGCAGGGTGGTGTGAGGAGCAGAAAAGGCCTGGGCTCTGTGTAAGCACTGCTCAGCAATAACGAAAACATCGCTGTATCATCAACACTGTTTTCAGCACGAATCCAAAACACAGCCCTGTGCTACCTACTATGGCAGTGTCAGGTTAATGGTTGGACTTGATGATCTTAAAGGTCCCTTCAAATAGACAATTCTGTGATTCTACTATGAAGAAAATTAACTCCCAGCTGAAACCAGGACAGTATATTAGAACTATATCACTCTCTTGATCACCTCATTCTCTATTAGACTTAATAGGTAACATACCTGAAGTTTTTGTTACAAACAGACACAGGAAGAGTCAAATACACTTTTCAAAAGATGCTGACAGAAGGTGTGTCTTTCAGTTCTGAAATGTCTTCAAGCAAGATATGCAGTAAACTTGTTTTATACAAATGCTGGCTGCAGCCTGGTGGCTTTAAATCCATTTCAGCCTGTCGCCTGCCTCTATTCACCTGAGCTTATGAGAGAATACCATGTCGCACTTCGTCCTCAGGTAATCCTTGTATTTGAAATAACTGTCCTTCTGCAGAACCCAAATGTTAAGTTTGACAAAATCTATATAAGCAAAATAATCCTAAAGGATAAAACCCATTTCTAGTGAAATGAGAGTTCTGCTGAAAGAGCAGTACTGTTTTCAGATAAATGTGAGAAGACCTTTGCTGTTCATTGCTGTTGGACTGTGTAATTACTGTTCTCTTAAATACAATCATTCTGTTTTATTGCCAGGATTTAAAACCTCACATCTTTGCAGTGGCTGAACAAACCTACAGAAACGTCCAAAGTCAGATAGAGCCCGTAAACCAGTCTATAATTGTTAGTGGAGAAAGTGGTGCTGGGAAGGTAAGGGGATTTTTTTCTGACGTTGCTCTTAAATTTTGAGATTTGCTCGTGAGTTGTAGTGCAGGGTGTTTCAGTGAACAAGTAAAGACAAAGAAAAGAAATTCTGCCAGAGCACACAGCCAGTCTGCTCTAGCAAGACTCTCTTGAAATAAGCGTAAAGCATGAAGTGGTTGCTGCAGTTGAATAGACTCTACTTAATGTAGCTGTTAGGGAGCTCATGTGGGTCTCAGCAAAGCCTATGTGGAGACTTAGAAGAAGCAGAGAGTTCAGATCCTATCCTAGACCCTTCTGTAATGATCTGTCCCCATTCAGAAAGATATCCAGGATATTTTTAAGCCTGAGAACAAAATGATTTGCTGAGTGTTAATGACTTAAAGTCTCTATTTATATGCAGTTCATCCTAAGATACTAGCTGTTAATTCTAGGTGAGCTTCCAGGTTGTTACATCTTGATAGAGCTGCCATTCAGCAAAGCACTCTGACTCCAATGGCATTTAAATGTGTCTTTTGCATGGAAGCATGTGCACAAAAAGTTTCCACTGAACTAGAGCTATAAACCTGACACAATTACTCTCTTCAGAATCCTCACCAGCTGCGTACTGTGTTTTCAGAAGCTAGGGCTGTTTCACTGACATAACTAAAACAACATGGTAAAAACAAAGACCTATTGTCAAGCCTCTCTGTTGCAGACCTGGACGTCTCGCTGCCTTATGAAATTCTATGCTTCTGTTGCTGCTTCAGTTATCTCCCCAAAAGGCAATGAAACTGTGGAAAGGATAGAGAAGAGAGTGTTGGATTCCAACCCTGTCATGGAAGCATTTGGTAAATGAGGCTTTTTTAACAGCTAAAAGAAGTAGTAGCCACTGTGGGCATTTTCTTTGTTAATGCACAAGTTTAAGCCCTTGGTCCTCTCCTTAAAAGACAAATTTTTCAAATATCACCCTTAATATCTCTATGTCCTACGTGGAAGAGTGGAACCACTCTGATTATGCTGTATCTGTCACTGGCAATTTCACAGGAAATGCATGTACCCTGCGGAATAACAACAGTAGCCGTTTTGGAAAATATATCCAGCTTCAGTTAGACAGGTAATAACCACTGTGTAAAAACCTTATCTATTGTCTTCTTCCTTTGAATCTTTACAAGCCTATTTCTGAAGCCTGCCCTCGAATATTTTATCTGTCTTTAGAACGTATTTTGGTTTGCTGGCAGCTTACGTTATTATTATTTTTAATTTTTTTTCTGCAAGCTCTCACCCTGATCTCTAAAAGAGAGCAAAGGAAAAACAGAGATGCAGTTCAGAACTCTGAATAAAATATTACATTTAGCTTGCACAAAACTGAAGGTGACCTGCAAAGGGTTCATGGTATCATGACAACACCACACCCATCAGATTATGTGAGAAAGTTTTGTTTAAATCTCTGCTTTTTTTGCCCCTCTAGATTCCACCATCTGAGTAGTGCCTCCATTCAGACTTTCCTTTTGGAGAAGACCAGAGTTGCCTATCAGGCCCCCAATGAAAGAAACTTTCACATCTTTTATCAGGTTTGCTTTCAGTTAATTTTCCTAGATATTTCTGACAAACAGTGGGGATGAAATCACCGGATTTATCACAGTTGTAATTTTTAATATTTAGCAGTTTTCCTGTCTGCTGTGCTTCCAAATTAAATGATGCTCCCAGTGCGTTACTGTTCATTGTCTGTGAGATGTAAATACCGAAGGCAGAATTCAGTCCTTACCTTGTTTTCTGTCTCCAGATCACAAAAGGTGCCACTGCAGAGGAGAGGCTGGAATGGAACCTTCCAGAAGGGGCTGACTACCGCTGGCTGCCAAATTCTGAAAGAAACTTAGATGGTAAAGATTAGTTTCACAGACTGTCCAACAATAACAGCTGTAACTTTAAAGGAAGGCAGACAAAAATGTGTCTGCCCTGTTAAATCCCATGAGCCAGGCTGGTCACCAGCAGATGTTTTGCAAAGCCACCTGCATTAATGGGATTCTTTTTAAGTTGCAGTTTTCACTGTTAAGAGTTTTCACCTGGCTTAAACCAGCATTTTTTGGCCTAGCAAATTTGCATCTCTGTGGCTATGTTTAGAAACTGGTTTGTCTTTGGATGTGCTTCAGCAACCCACTGCCTCGCGTCAGAGCCCCACAGGGTCGGCATTAGGTCAATGATTTGGTTCTCCAGCTTGTACCCTGGGATTTACCAACACAGCATCTGCCTTCCTTGACCTCCTTTGACGATTCCAGCTGAACTGGAGGTGGTGTCAAGCGTTCTGCTTGCCTGTGTTTGTGTGCATGGCTTTCTTTTAAATAGCACCCGTTTGGCTTTTCAGAGGACTGCTTCGAGGTGACCAGAGATGCAATGTTTCACTTGGGCATTGACCGCTCCACGCAGAACAATATTTTCAAGGTCAGGTACAAAGCATGGTCACCACGAGGCTGCTGCTGATGTTTGGATTGGAATGTCTTTTTAGTGTGGGATTTCTGCAGAAGTAAATCTGTATCGATGTATAGAGCATGGGTTGTTTGGTACTCCTGACTGCAGGGCCTGCAGCTGTGCATTAGATTGTGTAACCAAATATTAATTCTTAACTAAAAGTCTGCACCAGTTTTCCCTCAGTAATTGCAGCATTGGGAATTAACACAGAAGCTTGGAATCTATTTGCTTTTTTTTATGTTCAGAAGTGTTTTGACTTGCCATACGCATGTGGGAAGGCAAAGAGGACATTGCTCTGTTTTAGAAAACTCAATGAATAATTACATTTCAGGTATTGTCAGGCCTTCTCCATCTTGGGAATGTTCAATTCTCTAATCCGGTGGATGAATCTCAGCCTTGTGAACTAGAAGACAACGCTAAAGGTGAGGCAACGAGCATGGTGTGCTCCAGAGAGTCTTGTTCTCTTAGTGTGGATGCCCAATGGAAAGGATTACTAGGCTCCTGCCAAGCAGAAGAGCCTATCGAGGTCATGGGCAAACCAAAATTTAAGTGTGTTTTTGTTCAGTACTTCAGGGTTTCAAAGTATCGAACAAACAAAAAGCCAGTGCTCCCCTGCTCTGAGAGATAACATCCTTCCACTACAGGTCTAGGCAACTGCACCATTAGACAGTCATTTCAGGAGGATTATTGGCAGAACCGTTACTCTTGATTGTAATCTTACGTTGACATCACAGGGCTTCCAGAAATCTGACCCAGAGTGGAGAGCAGAGCTTTTAAAATTAAAGCTTTGAAGTTTTCATGATAAAGACTAAAACTTAGGAGACTTCGGTCTCTGCTCAAAAAAGGGGAAAAAGTAACAAAGACATACCTAGAAAGTACTCTCTAAAATGCTTTCTTCAGTGTAGCAAACTTCAGATTTTTTTGGTATTGGTGTTTAATTTCAAATAGAGTAAAATTCTAGGGGCGTTGCATATCCAAATATAGAATCTGGTCTTGCAAAACCTTCCCCCAGGTTTGGGCAAAAGATCCAAAATCCACGTTTAAGTTGGTGAGTTCATGGAAGCGTCATTTTTCTATACTATCTCTAGATCTTCCATAACTTTAAAGGGGCTGCATCCGTTTGACACTCCAGATAACCTTGCAATGTTGTTTTTTTCTGGACGAGACTTTGTGAAGACGGCTGGAGATTTGCTGCAGATACCTGTCGAGGAACTACTGGAATCATTAAGAATTCGAACAATAACTGCTGGGAAACAACAACAAGTCTTCAAGAAGCCGTGCTCCAGAGCTGAGTGTGAGACGAGGAGGGACTGCCTCGCCAAAGTGATCTACGCCAAGTAAGGACGCATAGCCCAGGCTGCTCTGCTAATCCCTATAACTTTTTTGAGGGAATAGAGAGGGATTTACTTTCCTTCGGCTTTCTGCTTGGACCCAATAGCAGCGTACCCCTCCCTTCCCCACTTGACACACCTTTGATTCAGTTGTAGACCCCGAGAGAGCTGTGGTATCTGATAGGGAGACCTTCAGAGAACTGCTGTTTCATGCCAGATACTGGTAAAAACAGCAGTAAAAGAGCACTACTCTGTTGTAAGCAAGCACTTTCCAACTAATCCAGTTGTCCTTGTCTGCAGATTGTTTGAATGGCTCGTTTTGGTCATAAATGAAAGCATCTATGGAGATCCTTCAGGATGGACCAGCTTCATAGGTATGGTTTGTTCCTCCCTGGTTTAACTGGGTAACCCTAAGTCCTTCAAGCTGCTCCTAAACCAAAGTGACTGTCTTCCCATGTTCCTCCCAGGTTTGTTGGATGTTTATGGTTTTGAAGCCTTCCCTGAAAACAACTTGGAACAGCTTTGTATTAACTATGCCAACGAGAAACTGCAGCAGCACTTTGTAGCACACTATCTGAAGGCACAACAGGTAATACGCCGTTAAGATCAAATGTTGAAAATCTAAACCAGCATTTTTAATCTCTATCATTGTATTTCTTTGCTTCTGATTGGATTGCAACCTTCAGTCAAGTAATTAATGCCACAGAAATCAGTGGGAAGTAAGTAAAGATTGGGTTTTTTTAAAGAGGAGAGTGTGGGGCAGTTGGTGGAATGAGGCAGCTTTCTCCCGTCGGGCACTGGAACTCTGTTCCCTGTTATACAGCTCCACTGGCTCTGTGCCCTGTTAAAATGTTTGCGTTCCCTCAAAGAGCTGAACACTTAAAACTAAAGTCCTGAGGTAAGAATGGCCTAAATTGAGATTCTCTTGGAAGCTGCTGCTTATAACCATGTTAATTCTCTTCATCGAGTATAAAGTACCTTAATGGTTGGGGAGGTTCTAGAGCTGTGCTTAGTGCAGAGGCAGAGACCCCAACAGACCCCTGTGACCTGAACATCAATAGCTCGTGGTACCTGGTGGAGGCCTCCTGCCGCCAGAGAATGGCTTCATCAACCCTGGTTCTCGTACTGGTGCCTGTAAAGACAAAACCACACAAATGCACTGTGGTTACTTCCTTAACTGGTCACACGCCGCTAATTCCAGTTCCCATCTGAGTGCTCTGAAAGCTGCAGAGTCCCTGCCAGGCCCGGGATGCTGCTCTAATAGATGTACTTACGTCCTTCTTGAATCCCTCCACGTGACACATCTAATGCTTTTTGCCATTAACTGGAATCTGGGAAGTTCTTTTCTTTACGGCACCAATATGATGGTGCCTCCTGCATCATGGCATAGTTTTATCAATTTATTCGGGAGATAAGTATCTCTCTGACCATAATTCATGCTTTTCTATGCTCAGCCTTTTGTTTTTTTCCTGCCTGCCCTCGTCAGTAAGGCAGGGGTTAATGATCAGTGGAGATGGAATCCAAGTTCAAGCACACAATTACTTTCCTTGAAACTGATTGATGACCTCTATTTATAGTCCCCTCCCAGTCACTGCCTGCCCTCTCACCTCTCCTGAGCTGGCCCTGTCCCAAGCCACTTAGACGCCATTAGTGGCAGCGCTGAGCAAGCTTTCGCCAGGAGACTTTTAAAATAACTGGCCGGAGTTTGTGCTTGTTAAACCCTCCTGACAGTTTGTTCTGTAATTTGGCAAAAGTATTGTACAAATTATTTCAACCAGTATATTTCTCCGCTTCCTTTGGATCAGGCTTTGTTTTAAATAGAGCCCAGTAAGTAAGGTCTGGCGCAGGGTGGTTGCTTTAGGGCTATGCCCCAAGCTGAGGAAGGAGTTCTCTGCGATCCTTGCCTTGCAGGGCAGAACCCAGTACAGCCAGGAGAAGCTTACTGGGACTGTCTGAGCCTTGCAGCTCTCTCTAATAAATCCGAGAGGTTCCCAAAGGCTTAAACAAATTGTTCCAGCAGGATCTGCTGCTACATCCTCAAGAGCTACCTGGGGTAGCATATCCTCATTTGTTGGGTTTTTTTTTTCCTCAAGATTGCCACTGAACATGAGCTGAGCTTTGGATCCGAGCCTGGGATTTACAGTTAAACAGTAACTGCATCAAACTGCAAAAAGCCGTGGTTATTTGAGCTGTAGTGCCCTCTGCTGCAGAGTAACCGCTTTCTCTCTTACTGCAGGAGGAATACGTGGCCGAGGGCCTCCAGTGGTCCTTCATAAACTACCAGGACAACCAGAACTGCCTGGATCTGATCGAGGGGAATCCTCTCAGCATTTTTTCTTTGCTGAATGAGGTAAGCATGGATCTACACTCCCAAATGCTTTTGGCCTGATTTCCTGCCATCCATCCCATGCCACCAAACATGAGCGCTAAATTAGTAGGAAACTTGCTAGCTATAAAATTTCTGCAGAGCTTACTTTTCAGAACAGTCGGGACACTGCTGCTTCCTATTCTGAGCCATCTTTTTTCCTCTGAAACAGGATGTTCTGATTCAAATATGAAACCTCAATTACATTTTTGGTTTTTTTTTTTTATTCCCCAGTATTTCAGGGCTTGCATACTCAAAGCAACTCTAAAAGGAAAATGACTATGATTTTAATTTAAAGTAGTTTTAGCTTTTAAAGACTGTTCTTTATGACATGCAAGAGATGCTGCAATTTTGTCTTGTCTGTTCTGCAGGAGTGCCGTCTGAACAGATCCTCCAACACCGACCTCTTTCAAACTCGGATTGAGAAAGCCTTGTCAAATAATCAATGTTTAAGTCGAAACAAGTTTAGTAAGAAGCCTAACTTTATTATTTCACATTACGCTGGCAAAGTCTGCTATCAGCTGGCAGCAATGGTGGAGAAAAATAAGGTAGGTGTTTTTAGAAAGAGCTGTTTAAAAAAACAAACAAAAAAATCTTACAGACAAAAAGCAATTTAAATCAAAGCACCACTAACATGTATATTCAGTGATGTTTACTGGAGATACATACCTTGCTCCAAATAAGTAGATTTACAGAATGTTCCTGACTCTGACTATGAATGTACACAGTCAGATTTGAAACTACAGCTTTGGTTAAATCAGAAATACTATTCCATCTATACCTGTGGAATTTTTAGTCATTTTCAAAGGTGGCAGGTTTCTGCCTAAGTCCAAATACTCATAAGACATGTTTGTGTTCGCAGGACCCCATTCCACCAGAGCTGGTCCATGTGTTGCAGAATTCAAAGGACGCTTTGATTCAAAAATTATTTCCTGTGACAGAAAGGAACCAAAATAACATCAAAACCCAGAGCAGAGCAGCTGTGGTTACAGTGGTGTCAAAGTTCAAGGTACATCCTATTTGGATTTCTGCTTTCTACTGCTAGAAACTAGATGAGAAAACAGTATAGTTGGACCAAGACCAGTAAATGTTATTAAAATGAAACAGCTGTAAAACAGAAATAGCTTCAGATTCCTGAGATTCTCAGGGTTTTAACTCACTCTGATTTTACCTTTTCCTTTAACAGTTGGGCATCTGCCTTTGTGAGGCTTCTTCCTACCTGTTCCTCTGGAGAGGTAGCTTCAGCTGATGGCCCTGCTGTAATTTTGGAAACTTTCTGAATTTACCATCAAGTGTTTTACAAAAGCATCCACAGAGTGGGCTTTTTGCTCAAGCTGTCCTTACAGAAGAGCTCTGCTAATGCTGAGTCTGTAGAGCCATCCTTGCAAAAAAAAAAGGCTTCATTGTTTTTAGAGGAGACCGCTGATTTGTTAAACCACCTGTGGAGGAGTTGTCCCTAATTTAGCCTGTATTTGTTTTCTCCAGGGTTCGCTTGAACATCTCATGCAGATCTTGAATAGCACCACACCACATTACATCCGCTGCATCAAGCCTAATGCCGACTGCAAGGCAATGACTTTCAAAAGAGAAGAGGTAACTTTTCAAAAGCCCTTCCTCACAGAGTCAATGAAAAGGTTCCTCGAGACACTGTGTGGGGCTTTGCATTGGGTCTCTGTCACCTGGAGTCACTTGCAAAGCTCTTTTCTCAGCACATCTTGAAATAGCTTTTTCTGCTTTGGAGCTTCCAAGATAAACATCCTTTCTGAATCACTGATGATGCTTGTCTGAAATGGAGGTGCTAACCACAGCAGCTCTTCCAGATGCAACTTACTTGTTGTGTGAGAAGTTCTCTTACCAGAGTACTCCTGGGTTATTTGGGGTGCTGCCATCCCAGCCCTCAAGAGAAAGGTGACGTGACTGCTCTGCAGTCCTGGGCACACAGATACCTTCATGGTGAACGCCCTGTAAGACTTTGCTTGCTCTTGGATGCTACTGTAGAACAAGTTAGATGAGATCAACCAACAAGCATGTCTTTGGGAGCAGAGCAGACGATGCTAATGCTGTAACTAGGGAACCTCACCTGTGTAAAAACAAGCATCTGGGTAGCGCTGCGTTATCTTTAAACACAGTATTAAAATACCAACACTGGGTTTCTGTGTTCTGCTGCATTTAGCCAGTGCAGGGTGTGTGGCTGCCACAAGAGAGGGGACACAAGGACTGTCCCTCAGTGTCAGCTCAGCCTTGACCCTTCTCTGGGCGTTACTCAAAGCAGCAGCTCAGTGGCTGCATAATCCCCCTCTGCCTCCGTTCCCCAGCTGCCGGCCGCACGCCCTGCAGGCTCTGGGGCGGCTGCTGAGCCGTGCTGCACCGCACCGGGGCCGAGCACACGCAGCTTCCATGAAGACAGTGGTTGCCTAAACCATCTCAATTTACACCTCAGGTTCTCAGCCAGCTCCAGGCGTGTGGAATAGTGGAAGCCATCACCATCAGCGCAGCAGGGTTCCCTATTAGGTAAGTCTCAATTTCTTGAGCAACGTCTATAATCCATTTCCATAGCAATTAGTGGTGTATTAGTTACTCAGAAGAGCATTTAAGCAGGAAATCCAAATATTTTGCAGTCTGTTTCAGATCATGAAACTTTACTGACTCTTTCAAAGCTATTGGAAGTGTTCTGCTCACTGCTTGCTTTTAAGCTTATTTGAGCCCCTCTCTTTCCCGTTTTGGAGACAAAAATACCTTTTACAAACGTGGACTGATCTTCGGTGTTTTGGATAATGACTCTGCTCGTTCAGCAAGACCCAAAGTGCAGTCACAGCACAACAAGCAGCACCCACACAGCCTGCATTCAAGGCAATGCTTAAAAATATTCCAAATATTAACAAAGCTCAGATGTGTCTGTAACACACCCCTGGGCCGAGAGAGCACTGGGAGCTCCAGTCCGAGAAGCTGGGAAAGAGTTGTTTTGATGTGGACTGTCACGTACTAAAACTTTCTAATTTAACATGGCTCCACAGTAACATTTTCAGCAATTAAAATTAAATTATAAATGGCATTCATCTAAGTGTAGCTGCTTGAAGTTGAGCATTTCATTGCAGCTACTGACATTGCTGGGCTTTCTTCACCATCCTTAGAGGATGGAGGCAACAAGGCCTGAGCTAGTTGTGGTTCTGATGGGGTGAAGCTCAACCATTATCATAAACAAGGACGATTCCTGGCCAGACTTTGTTACTGGCAGAAGAAGGGTTATTGGGCAATAGTCTCCTGGATTTCTTCAGAAAGTCTATACTTTCTTGTAAGTTGGTGGCTGCAGAGGCATCAGCCTATTTGCATTCTGTGCACTGGATTTTTGAAGCCATTTGGCAAGTTCTTTCCCCTCAAAGGACAAGTTATTTACTGTACAGTAAATGGTACTTGCCTAGAATTAACTGTACGTTTGTCTGTCAGGATCCCTTTCCAAAGTTTCACTGAGCGCTATCAAATACTGAGAAAATCATGTGGGTCCAGAAAAAAGAGAGCGTGCGATAAAAGCAACTGTCTTTCTACTGCCGAGAAAAAAGGTACGTTTCTTTAGATAATCCCTCTGCTATCAAGTGAAGTTATCACTGCCCCAACTTGGTATCGCGTGGATCAGATGCAATGACTGTAGTCAGCACGAGGGACACCACTGCTCTCAAGATATTTTTCTAATCTATCACCAACTTGAGTTTCTAATTTGCCTAACACTTATAGCAGGCTCTTTAAAAGTCTGCAAATCCTTTATCTTATTGCTGTTTTTCTGTGCTCCTCCTGGGTAGAACAGTTACAGTTACGATGGTGTTGGGGGTTCCTCCCCGATATAACCCGAGTTAGAGTTGGTTCTTGAGTAGACTTGAAAAACCACTTACCTTTTTGCTTATATTCCTTCTCCTTCCTTTCTCTTTTTTTTCCCCCACCCTGTTTTCTTGCCGAACACACTGACCTTCTGCCTTACCTGGATTCTGCCGCTTCTTCTACCTTTTGCAAACTTCTGTACGCGATTCTTTTTTCTAAGAGCCAGGATGGACTTTTAAAAAACACAATCCAGTCTACAAGGTAACGTCTTTGGTGTGAACCCCTCGGAGAAGGAGCTTACCAGGTGGTTACACTTAATATTGAAAGTTGCTGCAACCCCCTTCTCTCTCCCAGATCAATCCCATCTTCACCCGGTGGGTCTGTTCAAGTAACCAGTAGGGGTGGGAAGCAGGACCAGTAAGTACCGGCCTATTTCTGATAAGTAAAATGGCTGGAAATCTGTTCACCTTGCGGAAATGGAAAGTAACAAAGTAGAAGCTGGAAAATCACTTACACGCCGTATCGTTCTCCCTCAGTTATAAAGCCATTAGCTGAAAGGCCTCACTGGGATAGGTTACCAGTCCTTTTTATCTTTAACAGGTAATAAGCCGCAAACAAAGCAAAACAATTTCCTAAACAGGGGGATAAGCTTTTGGTTCCCTTATCAGCCCAGCCCCACAAACACCATCATAGGCACCAGATGTCTTCCTGTAAGCAAGAATTGCCTCCATTTGTTTTCAGTACCTTAAAATGCTCTCATCTCCTTAGAAATATTTATAGCAGAAAAGCAAACAGTATCCAGGATGGAAAGATACAAAGACCATCACGTTCCAGCATTGGGCATGCAGAAACTCAGGCAGCATTGCCTTGAACAACACAATCCCTTTCCAGGACAGGTCTGAATTAAAGTCTACCTCTATTTCCAAATAGATATAACCCGTTTGTCTCAGAATGTAAAAACTTGTCCCAGAAATGGTTTTAATAACCTCTTATTGCTGCTGTACACTCCCCGCTTAGTACATGCCCCTGTAGCTGCTTCTGATGCCCTGTGAAAGCTGTAGAACTGTGTAGAATTAGTTTCCTGTTCCTGCATCTTTCAGTACATTAAGGCTACGTGTCTAATTCCTTGCTTTTTGTTCTTTGTTCCCAACAGCTTTTGAGTTTGGGGTATTTTGTCAGATTTTCTTAGGACTGAGCTGCTCAGATCTATTCTTAATGGCATTGCTGTTGCTTTCTAATGTTTCCACGTAGGATGCTTTAAACAACGTGAAACCAGCCGAGCCCTCCATGTGCCTGTTTCATTGCCTAGATCTACCCAAAAATGACATTTCTTACCCATGGATAAGCTGTAACGAAGATGATAAGACAGCACCCAAATTACACCCTAATTAAAACACACCAAGCTGCTTTTCTGGCTGCTGGCCATTGGCAAAATCTACGCTGTCAGAGTTTTCACTTAAACACAGCTAGATCTAGTAATGTCTCAGCCACCACCTCCTCCCCTCTTGTTGTAGGTGTATCCCCCCACAATGGCCGAGAAGTCTCAGTGTAAAGACAATCACTTGGTCCCGAGTTCCGAGTTTGGTGATACCTTCTCTCCAATGCTTGGTTTGCAGGCGGGACTCTGGTGGTGGCCGGTGACAAAGCGTCGCGTGATGTCATCTTTGAGATCCTTCAGATCGTTACGGGACAAACCACTGCCGAGCAAACGGGGAGCAGAGCAGGAGACCCTCCGGTGTACTGCGGCAAAACCAAAGTGTTTATGGCTAATTCTGTGGTAAGAGCGCCGTTTCCTTCCAGCTCCTGGCTAACGGGGCTGGAGCGCATTTGCATAACGGAGATTCTGGCACAGATCATCGTCATGGTTTAGACGATGCTCCCGCTAACGGCAGTGTGACCAGAATTCGGCATTTTCCTTCAAATTATTAAACTAAATCAAACGTCCATCAGAATGCAGCTATCAGAAGCACTTTGTTTAACAGCATCCTTGTTAACAGACACGGAGCTGCACTGGTGTCCAGTGCTGTACCCTCCCAGTTCCAGTAACGATTACGGCTTTCCTCAGCTTCAGCCGATGGACTCAGATACTCGCAGCTTCTTTGGGAAAGGGATGAAGGAGATGAAGGCACCTCTGCAAAGCTCGTGTACTGGAGGGTGAAGCCTTAAAAACAAACCCTTCACTGGAGCTAGTTTTAAGCCAGCTGCTAATGTGACTTTGGGAGTGTCCACTTTTTCCCTCCACGACACCCTTTTTCCCCTCAGACACTTACATTTTCATTTTACATGTTGTCTAATGAGCACGAATGAAGTGCTTTCACTTCTAAAACCTAATCCAGCAGTTTTAGCTCCCTGAAATGTGCACGTAGTTTTTCTGACAAACACCAAGAGGCTGTAGGAGAGAGGAGCAGTGAACACAACCCCATCCCCGAGTACTAACTGCAGGCTCCTGTCCCCAATGCAGCTGGAGCGACTTGAAGCCAGAAGGGTGGAGGTGTTAAACGAGAAAGCATTTTGCATTCAGTGCTGCTGGAGAAGATTTAAACAGAAGAAACTAGAGAAGGAGAGACGGTCTGCAATCATCATCCAAGCAGGTAAATTGATAAGGGTGTGGCTGAAGAGAATGTAAGAGGTACCATTCCCAGTTGCTCTGAATGTTTAAGGTGGCAGGTGCTGTTAACTGAGCACGGAGAAAGCTTAAGAGCCATCTATCTGACACTGTGTGCAAGAGCTTCTGAGATTCTGTGTACTCAAGGCTTCTTTTAATTAAATCTTCAGCTGTTCGTTCCCGGTTAGCCAAGAATCGCTTCCAAAGGATGCGCAAGGCCGTGAATGTTATTAAGCGTGGCTGGAGGAAATGGAAAGTAAGTACCTTGGTACAGGAACACATTGAAATGGAGTGACTGAGGCTCTCGTGTTTGAGAATCTCCCTCTGTCAAGGAACTGCACAAAACCAATTCAGTCAACTCTCCCGAAAACTCTTCTCAAGCTGCAGAGCAGCAGACGGGTGCCAGTCCCGTACAGCTGCTCGTGCAGGGTGGCAGCACAGAGACTGCAGAAACTCGTTCCTTACTGTCATGACATGGGAAAGTGCCCCAAAGGGTGTCCTGTCCTTTACGATGCCCCTTTTTTAGAGTGTTAGTTTTGCAGTTTTAAATTTTGTTTAAGACATTTGAGAATCTTACTCAAGAACATTGTTCTGCTTCTCTGCACCAGGCAAAAATGGCTGCTTTAGCAGCAGCTGAATTGGATGAGGGCGAAGAAAAGGCCTTCTTCTCAGGTCCTGGAGCTACCACGATCTCAGCCAAGCCACCGTGCTCTTTGGAAACAACTTTGCCTCTGCACACGATAACTCCGTTCTGGCCTCTTGGCCTCGTCCTGGCTGCTGCACCCGTTACTGTGACGGGACTTCGGAGAGACCTGTCCCTGCTGGCTTGTCTCAGAGTCCTTCAGGAGAGCGACTGCTGCAAGGTGGAGAGCTGTTTCTTTGGCTGCGGCATCACTTCCATTAGAGCTCTCCCACAGGTAACGTACCTCGTGCTATTGAGTCACCAACACAATTAAGCCGTCATGAGTTCAGGAACCTGAACTCTGCGATGGAGCAGAGCGACTCTGACGTCTGCTCTCAGGCTGCAGCCTTCCTTTTCCGCTGGCTCAGACGTGCCAGGCGGCTGCTGACGGCTCTGACATCCGTAGGTGAAGCTGGACACAGGGCTGAGGCGAGACTTTCAACCAAGCATGAAAACTCTTGTTTTTTCCATGACAATCTCTGTCACGGGAACAAGCTGATCAAAGCTCTGCTTCAAAACCAGAGCACAGAGGATTCCCACAGGGGCTCTGCTGTTACATACTGCGTATTTTTTCTGCTTAGGGCATTCAGGTTGCACAACAGGTGAACACACAAAAAGGGAACACACTTGGGGAAAAGCCCCGGGGTGTATCAGTAACATCCCAGTAATTCTGTGTTCACTTCACTGCACAGACTAATTCAGACAGGGGATTTTCAGGGCAGAAAGTGGGGAACAACCATCCCGTACTCCATCTCCTAACGGACAGGCAGGGCAGCCTCAGATACCATTTACTACAAACAGCCACAACCCACACTGGCTTCTCTCAGAAGCTGCACTCTGGTTACCAATCCCTTGGGCCTGGGCTTGGCTTTTTTGCTGAAAAATTCTGGAGGTTGCATAAAATTATGCTTGCAAGAACGGAGCCTGTGCCTGGTCAGTTACGAGAAGTAGGAAGAAGCAATACCAAGTTCCATACTGACTAAATACTCAGATCTGCAGAGTTTAAGCTAAATTCAGTTCAAATACTCTTTGCAGTAACCATTTCTCCTAAATCCATTTGTGCCAGGACTTCTTTGCAGCTCCTCCTCTACCCTTACTCACAGTCACCAGCACTGCTTCGTCTGAATAGCAAAATGAGCTCAAAATCTGGCAAAACCTCACCTGATCCCTCCACTTCTTTTTCTTCCAGGGCTCCGTCAGGTTTCACTGTAAGAAGTCTCCCCTGCACTACGCCAACGTCAGCCCCCACAGGGATGCCAGCTCTGTCACTGGGTTTAACCAGATCTTACTGGACAGAAAAAACCTCCTTCCAACATAGGCTTGGGCCACCTGCACACCCCCTGCTTTTTCCTTCAGGGAAGGACTGTCTGCAAGATGCTGCTTCCAAATTACCCAACGTCCGTATCTGCCGTTACCTCAGAGCTTTCTGTATCGATGCATTGTACGTATAACATAACATAATATAATATACATCACAGTTAGAACGCGGGTGGGGAGATTCCTCCTCTCACACATGCACGTAGTAGAGGAAGTATCAGTAGTATGAGAACACTCGACGTAATTAAAATAGACCAAGTGCTTTAAGCACAGTGTACTTGAAAAGTGACCGTGTCTGGCACGACCTGGGAGAACGAGAGGCTGGTAACGAGAGCGCAAAGAAGGGAACCATTTTTGATGCGTCCCGGATTCTCCTTTGGATACCAACTATTCCGACTGACCACGAGCGCTCGGTGACACCGTAACGCTTCTGACTGTGGCCGGGGGAGTGAGCCGCGGTCACCTGTAACACTAAAGGCTGATGTCTCAGGGAAAAGGGAGACCGGACTCTCGCTTTTTTTAACTATAGGACCAAAACATCCGTAATCACAACCGCCGCGGCATTTCCAGCACTGCCCTGTCAAGAGCATCAGCTCTGCCAAGGCTCTCATCAGAGGCACCCTGTGCTGCTCACACGGGTCTTGAACACATTCAGCTCTTCCGTGTTTTAAATAAACTGCTAAATACCTTGTAAAGGTGTCTGACCATCCGCGACGAGGTTCAGTTAACAAAAAACATTTCAGATTAGTTTGTGGGTTAAAATAAAAGCAAATATATTTAATAGTAACTGTTATCGGGAAGCAGCGTTTCCCACGGTTGACAGTATTTCCGTACCAACAGAAAGCAAGTCCAGGGAACATCAAGTTTAATTCCTGTTACCCCCCCGTCCGTCCAACACCGTGTCACTGTTTATCAACTCTAAATCGAGAATTAGAGCAGTGACACCCGTGAGCAAAGCGTGACCAAGCCCCGAGGGAGACGCTGCGCCCCGGCAGCACCAATCCCTCTCAGGGAGGGAAAAAAAAAAAAAAAATCTCAAAGAAAGAAAAAGGTTCCCCAAGTAGCTCACTCGGGAAGAACGTTCTCCTTCTCCGGAGGCTCAACGATCCTCAAGCAGCAGTCTGCAAACTCGACAAACAGCGGCTCCTGCATGTACTTCTTCATGAGGGAGCTTTTATCCTCTGCCTGATCGATGGTCAGCAGCAGCTGCCTGAGATGTGGGTTCAGCAGCAAACCTCGCAGCTCTTCCGACTCCCCTGCGATGAAAAAAAAAAGAAAGAAAAAGGTAAACAGTACTAATCTTGAACAAATGCGGCTGAGACCACCCTTATTTCACAAATAAACTTTCAAAGAGACGCGGCGAAAGGCCACGTTTCTGGCATTTAAATCTTGAAGGCCTGGCAGTGAGTCAGGGATAAAGCGCTCTGCTCCGCAAAGACTTTACGGGAACTAAGTGTCTCCATTTGGAGAAGCCGCCCCCCCGGCCTGCACACCCAATTGACTCCCGACGTCTCAAAGTTACCCAAAAGCTGCAGTTTCTGCAGCGGGACGCGGTCCTGCTCCTCGTCTTCCCTCAGGATGTCCTCCACCGACCAGGGGGCACCTGCGGGGCAGCACGGCGGGGCTGCAGAGGGGCCGGGTGGGGGCCCGGTGCCGCACAGCCCGCCCCGCCTCACCTACCTGCCGCCTGCCCGGCGCCCCTCGCCCCGCCGGGGAGGCTCTGTCCGGCCGCCCGACGCTCCGGCTCCGGCCCCGGCTCCGGCGCGCATCGCTCTGCGGGAGGAGATGGCGTGAGCAGCGGGGCGACCTCCTCCCACGGACCCCGTCCCCCTCCCTCACCGTCCCTCCGGTCACTCACCCTTGTGGGTCCTGCAGCACGGCACCGAGCAGCTGCGGGGCGAGAGCCGCGGGTAAGGCCGGGGAGCGGCCCCTCACCGGGCGGGGGCGGTCCCTCACCGGGCGGGGGCGGCCCCTCACCGGGCGGGGGCAGCCCCTCACCGGGCGGCCGCCGCTTCCCTCACCCAGCGGACCAGGCCGCACTGCCCCCCCTACTCTCCCCGCCCGCCTCCCCGCCGCTGCCGCCCCCAGACCCCCCCCGCCACCCCTCCGGTCCCC
>JAOXNO010000007.1:5536884-5553244 GCA_028565335.1 Limnodromus scolopaceus
GTCTCCCCCCGGCCCGTCCCGGCCCTCACTAGGCGGCGGCGCAGCGCGGGCAGCGGTACCGGGCCGCCCCGGCCGCCCCGCAGACGCCGCAAGGCCGCGGAGCCCGCATGGCGCCCGCCACCACGCCAGACCCGGCCAGCAGAGCGCCGAGCGCCCGCAGCCAGGCTCGGTAATCAACCGCCGAGCGGCGGGCGGGGCGAGTCCGGCCCAGGGCCCCGGGATTTTTTTTTGTATATTATACACATTTTTATATAAAACTCCCCAGTCCCTTGCTTTTTGAAATGACTGTCGCTGCTATAGACGCTGCTGCATTAAAGATGCTGCTGGTTACATACCACCTTGCCGTGGAGATGAAGAGAAATCAGCTCATATGATAAATATCACCCAATTAAACCCACCCCCCCGTCCCTCGGCACCCGGGACGTTTGGGGTGAATTTCCTGGTTTTCAGTTCAGATTGAAATACCCCCAGTAAGAGACAGACGTTCGGTTTCCAGCCCGAGGCTCCCCAAGGCGGGCGCTGGAGTCGCAGCACGCGCTTGGGGACAGAAAAAAATGGAGCCAGGTTTCTCTTGCCTGAGTCACGTTATCCATTTAAATAATTCATTTTAATTATATATCATTTAGAGCCATCCATCTCCTTAAATGGCTGAATTCCGATCCAGGCAAAACAAATGCTCCCGGCCTTCTCCAACGCGAAGCAGCGCAGAAGAGGGGTTTTACGGCAATAAATGTCAGACACCGAGCGTGGGGTTTGTTCGGGTGACGGCACCTGCCCGTTCCTCACGTGGGAGGGTGAACCCCGTTCTTGCACAAAACCTGCTCGTTTCTCATCCCCGCTCAGGACGAGACTAACGGGATTCTGTTCCCGGTTCGCTCGAGCCTTTTGAAACGCTGGAACGACGACAACAAAGCAAACAAATGAAATAAATCCCTGAAAACCCCGACCTGTGCGGGAAGGGCTGATTTTGACCCTTCGTGAAAGAGAGAGCATTGTCCCCGTTGGATCATCGCGTTGGTGGAACACCCCTGGGCAATACTCCAGCGTATTTTAAAACCAGAAAGATGAGGATCTACTCCTCGAGGCTTCTAGACCGTGCAAGGGGAGAGAGAAGGAATTTGAGCACTGAGATTCTTCTAGAAAATACCCCCTTATTACTAAGAATAAGCATTAATTTCCACAAGGATCCAACAGATTAACTGTTCAGTAGGCAATTTCCCGTCTGGACCTTTTCCTTTTACAAAATACTTACTCTTAACATTTTTATTTTGGTTTGTTTTGCACAGGAAACTGTGATTCCGATACTGAAGAGCTTGAGTGAGATTTTTCTCCTAAAGCCACTCAAATTTCAAAAGCCACAGACTCAAGCGCGCCTCTGTTTATAAGCAGAAATAGGAAAGGGGCAGTCACAATTTTCTCACAAAAACCACGTGGTGCAGCTACTTACTGCAGTTAAAATTAAAACTACAACAGTGAACCAGCGCTGAGTGCCCCCGTTAATAAGGAGAATCATTAAATAGTCAAAGATACAATTTGACTGCCTGTAAATGGGAAAGTAAAACTACATTTCCCCCACGGCACCCAACGTTTTCTCCCCGTTTAACTGCCTTCAAAACCAGAAAAGCCCGACAGGAAGGAGGTGACCCTGGGCAGCAAAGTGCACACACAACAGAAGCCCGTTTCCAAAGGCAAAGCAAACACGGCTGATGGGGTTGTTTTTATCTCCCAGCAAAACGGCTCCGCGGGCTCCGTCTGGAGGCCGGACACACCGGGCAGCACCGGGACGAGGTACCAACCGCCGCCGTGCTGCGCCCCATTCCCGGCCCCACAGGCCATGGAAGATGCTGAGAGAAGCCCCAAAAGCTCCACACACACACACCCTCCTTCCAGCGCAGGGACCCGCGCTGTTTCCCGCGCCCCGCGCTGTTTCCCGCGCCGTTTTCCCGCGCCCCGGAGCTATCCACGGACCCGGTGCTGAACCGCCCCGGGAGCCCGGTTTGGAGTCCCAGCTCCGATCGCACGGACATGGCAGCAGCCCCGGGGCAGGGACAGTCTCCCGGGGCAAGGACAGTCTCCAGGAACAAGGAGAGTCTCCAGGAGCAAGGATAGTCTCCAGGAACAAGGACAGTCTCCAGGAGCAAAGACAGTCTCCAGGAGCAAGGACAGTCCCAGGGCAAGGACAGTCTCCAGGAACAAGGACAGTCCCAGGGCAAGGACAGCCTCCAGGAACAAGGACAGTCCCAGGGCAAGGACAGTCTCCAGGAGCACGGACAGTCTCCAGGAGCAAGGATGGTCCCCCACTAGACGTTCTCAATGGTGCAGGCTCGAATGCGGTTGGTGGAAAGGCATTTGAGAGCCTTGAGCTTTGCCCCCAGGGTTTTGATTTTCAGGGTATAGATGATGGGGTTCCCCAAGCAGTTGATGGTGATCAGCATCGCCGTGCAGTTTCGGAAGATGTAGACGCCCGGGTAGAGATCAACGTGGCACTGGTGGTTGGTTGCATCGAATATGACCCCTGCGAAAAAAGGGGCGTAGGAGATCAACGCCAGGAGCCAGATAAAAATACTGGTTCTGGCAACCTGGATTTCAGCTGATTTGTAGGTGCCGGTAGCTTGTCCGCATGCTTTCATTCTCAGCTTTCTTTTCCTCAAGATGATAATGATTCTAAGGTAAGTGAACAGAGGTATAATAAAAGCCACCACAACATTGGGAATGGTGATGAAGATGAGGTAGTTAACGCAGAACGGACTGTAGAGGACAGAGAGGTTTTTTTCCATCTGCAAGCAGTTCCAGCCCATCAATGGCAAGCAGCCCAAAAAGAAAGCAAGGACCCAGTTAATTAGAACCGCAGCTATGGAATGGTTTCTAGTAACCCTGAATCTTGTCCTCATGCTTTCAGCCACGGCCAGATAACGTTCAATCCCAATGCTCACCAAGTTATAGATGGTGGATAAAATCGACACAGTATAGAAGGCATAAGGTGCGAGCATATCCTTGGATCCAAAGATGGTGATGTCAGGATTGGTGATGAACAGCATCGAAATCCAAAAGCCAGAAAAGCTGGTGAAGAGATCAGAAAAAGCCAGATTGCAGAAGAGCACAGAGATAGGCTTGTGCAGATCCTTTGTGGCCATCCTGGTGAAGATGACTGTGCAGTTGAAGATCACAGACGCTATGTTAATAGTCAGCTGGGGGATGCCCAGTGCGAGCACTAAATAATGACTCCAAATTTTTGTGTGGTTCGCAGAACAGTTGGGGTATCCATTCATGGTGAAAGATCCTACTTTCAACCCTTAACAAGGTCTGCTTTGCACATCCCGTGTTCCGTAAGAGACCGAACCACATGAGCGTTACTGCCACCTTGTTCTCCAGGTGAAGAATGAATCCTGACACACAGCTTCTACTGCCACATCATCATCGTGACAGTGGATTAAACTTTAACCACTCGTGTTTTTAAATATTTGGGTTACCAACTCAGAGCAGAGCCAATTACCTTTCAGTCGCTAGGATAGCCAAAAGTGGAAAGCATATTTACTACTACACAGATGATTTGCTTAAAGCAACCTTTATCCCAAGCAAAATCTGGCCAGTTCTTGGGAAGAGAAAAGATCACACTAGTGGTTTAAAAGTCTTTGAGGATATTCTAAAATGGAATGACCATGAATTCAGCCTTAATTTGCGAATAGGTTTGTTAGATAAAGGACTAGAGAGTCAGAAAATAGAGAGCAGTCTTTTTTTGGTCTTGGAGGTGGGGAGTATATGACTGCTGGAACTCAAAGACCATCGCTGTCGTGTCACTGACCTGGACCTCAGTTCAGTGCAGGATGGAAGTCCTAATTTCAGATCAACTCTAGTGACACCACAAAACTTCTAAAGTGCTCTCGGCTGAGCAAGAAACAGCACTGAGCTGTTCACTGCCTCTTGCTTACAATTACAAATCCACGTGGCCAAAGGCGGCTGTTTTTCTAAGCACAGTTAGGTCGTATCTACAGAACAAACCCCACTCTTGCAGGAGAAACCATACCATGAACTGCAGCACCTCAAGGGGATCCGAAAAGGGAAGAGTTTCTGTCTCCACAGGTGCTCTTGTGCTTGGGCCCACAGAAATATCCATACTGAGTACTACAGTACTCAGAAGTTGTCAGAATACACCTGAAATTGTATAACCTTTCTTACTCCTCGTGTAAATCAGAGGCGCTGATGCCTTACAAGCCAAAAAAAAAAGAGATGTAGTTAAAGAGTTGTTGAGTTAATTCTTGTCAAACAAGGAAATGCAGGAGAATGGCTTTAGTAGATTAATTTTATTGGAGATCAAGATGCCTAAGTAGTTCTGATAATGCCATTTTTCCACCTTAATTCTTGGATGAGAATGTTGCCAGAAAATGACAGACATTTATACTCACACCTTTGCTACGGGGTATTTTGCGTCTGCTTGTTTAAAGTTGCTGTGTGACTTGTACATTAATAAGCTAACATAATATCATTCTATCTTTCCTTTCTGTGTCTTTTTAAAGGTAAATAATTTTTGAGAACCAGACTGAAAATACTTGAAATTCAGGGGGAAAAAAGCTCTTTGGACGTACATTCAACGCTATCAGACAGCAGAGGGCACTGCTGGAGCAAACAATCCAGTATACAGTGGGGAATGTGGGATTTTAACCAGTGGGGTTGAGGTGAGCACTACATCAATATCGCAATATGAACAGCACCGTGGATATTTTTTTCTACGCAGAAGTGGCTGCTTTTATTTGCTAGTGCTGAGTGGGGGTCGCCTCTGTGTCACCCTACATTTCATTCAACATGCCCACCTACAAGGAGAAATCTCCAGTGGGGTACCTGGCATCTATTTGCAGCTGAGCAGCCGGTTTTTGCGAGCTTTCCTTTAGCAAAATTATCCAGGCAAAGCCATGCTGCTTACAAAGTTATTCTGAGGTGTTGGGTTTTTTTACTGTTCTCCTAACAAAGGATTAATTTGCTTTAGTACCAATTTTATACAATAAAACTGCAGCAGCAGCTCCGCTGAGTTTATGGGCTTTCCACATTGAGTGCCCACATCTGATCATTTCAGCAGCAATTCCAGCTTTAAAATTGTAAATCTGTGAACTATATGATAGCTCTGCCAGAATTTACAACAAAAGAAATTTGTGCTAAAATGTTGAGCTTAAAAAGGAAAACTCTGTAGCTTCTTTTTCCTATTAAAGTTGAAGTGTATGAAAGTAACTTCAGGTTCGTGTGCATTTAGTAGCACACAATTATTATATACTAGATGTACTTTATGCAAATAAGTAGAAGGTATTTCAGATGGTCACAGGGAAGTGCAAAGAATGATTATATAGAAATAAGAGATGAAAATTGATTAAACAAGCCTGCTGGTGTATTAATGGTGTAATATGTATTATGGTGTAATAAATTATTCTTCTCAAAAGTGTTAGTCTTTGTGCATCCTATAACGAATCTCACACAGGCTTTGTCAGCCCCACCTTTGGTGTGAGGTTGCTGCTGAGCAAGGACTCCACTGTTTGTGTCACCTTGTCAGCGCCAGCACCACGAGTCAGCACGTCCTTTCAATACCAGCGAGAGCATCAGCAGGTAACGTACAGCCCAGCATCAGCCCAGCATCGGTCAGGAACGGCAGAGGGGACACCAAACCAAGGCACACACGTTCCTCATCTCTTCCGATGGTGTTTTCCGTGGACCTGTGAACTGAGGGAGGGGCAGAGGGGGGTGAGGAACAGCAGTTTATCCACAAAGTGTCACAGCTTCAGAAATAGCCTAGTTACTAAGAAGGGTATATCCGTGAACTTGGGCTCTAAAGTGCCCTAGATATTCCTGAAAGTGCTACTTGAAATTTCCCTAATTTGAAAATTTGGTGCTCAAGCACGAAACACTAAATGACATGAGATCAGAACGTAATTAAAAATAATATCAATTAGTACAAATAGCTCTTCACAAAAGCTTTGTAATCTTATTTCCCTAATATAATTACATAAAAATTAGCATAATGTTGCGAGATTAAAGGAGACAATATTATTGTGGAAACTGCTTTTTTTAATGTGCTTCAGTACACACAAAGAAGCCCTGATTTGTATATTCCAACCCTCTGTAATGAAGTTTGAGCTCTCAAAAACAGATGAAAAGGGGTTTGAATTGAAAACACTGTGTGAGACAGGGCTACTCCGTAGCCAAATCTGTGCTTATAGCAATCTTGATTAAAGGATATTCTTATACTTCTGGGAACTTTGCAATCTTTCTTGTACTTAAGCTCACATCCCACCTGCAAGGAAAGAGTGTTATCTACGCTTTACAAGTGGGAAAAGAACAATCGTATTATTTGCTTAAGATCACGCAGAGGTGCAGCACAGAGGGAACTGAATCTAATCTCCTATATCTTAGGCTGACACTTTAAACACTGGCTGTACCTTGCAGTTGGCAAAACTTTGATTGATATGTATCTAGATTTCACCTTCTACAGCACTTTTTAGTTCTATGATTGTTTTCATATTTCTTTATCTGAATGTCCAAATTGCTATTTGTCATGAGTAGGAAATGACATTATTTTGTACAGAATCTCAAAGTTCAGTAATAATTATCTGATGATTATGCCTGTGGAGAACACAATAATCACTGAACGTGTTGAAGAGACTGAGAAAGAGACACGTGGAGCCTCAGGCTGAATTTCTAATGACCATTAATTTCAAGTGGCTGTTGTGGAAAATCTAACTTCACACAACTGCACTTGCAGTTTCAGAAAGGCTGATAAACTGCAGCACTCAGACCTCATCAGGAATCACAAGTGTTCAGCACAACATGCCCCAGCTGTGACACGCCAAAGTTGATTTCAAAACAGGAAATTAAGTTCAGGAGCTGAGAGTTTAATCCTGTGCAGTAACCCTTGGACAACATACACTTTTACCTTAGTGTGATGTCCTTTATGCCGATAGTACCCCAAGAAACTTGAGTTATGCCTGATACTGCAGGAGAAAAAGCTGCATCCAGGTAATGAAAGTAAGAATTCCATAGCACAATTACGCTACAGATGATGTGGTGTTACTTTCAAAGTCAGGTACATACACTGTACACACAAGAAAAACAAGGCACTGAAAGGATAAGGGATTTTACTGTTCTGGTTTCTTTCCTGCCACATTCTTCCTGAAATCACATCCAATTGCTAATTCCATTCTTGAAACACCAGACCTCTTTTGTTGTGGAATGCAACAATCCAGCTTTCTCCTCAGTTCCCCTGCACTCCAACTATACACTTTACCAAACTGCAGACAACACACCATCTGAGGCAAAAAAGGGCAAGTGACACGCAGCTCGGCTAAGTACTGAGGGAAATTAATTCCCACTTGCCATGACCTTCAGCAAAGCCTTGAGACAAGACCATCCATCTGCTCAGTCTGTCAATGGGTATCATGAGGCCTGCAAACACGGAGCACTCAGGAAAGGGAGCAATACAAATAAGGCGGCTATTTATCCAATTTATGTTTTAATTTATGCAGATTAAAGTCTTCCTCTTTGGAGAGGAAGACACAAATGGGATGTATGATCTCCTTCCAAGATTTCTCTGAGACGTTTTCGTAACAGAAAGCTCTCCACTCCTCCTCCCCCCACTCTCTTTGAGGAATTTTTACCTCACGGGTTTCATGTTATCTGATGTCCCAGCTACGCTTTCATGGCCCTTACCAGGAACACGAAGTGAAGACAATCATCAGAATCAAACGTCTCTGACTGCGGTTTAGCGTTATGTTAGCTACAAGCCACAAAATAATGGCACGGACAGCTTGTTGCAAGAACACCCCACAAACCAGGCCCTCTCTCCATCTGTGCAGAGCCTGAACATTTCTCTGAGATGCCAGAACCGTTATTTTCCCCTTTGAGGAGCTTGTATCAGGCTGTCTAAAGGGAGACAAGCATTGATAAATACCTGAAACTAAAGTTGTATGGTAAACAAAGCCTTCCACTGATAATTTCTTTGTAAAGAAGCCAGAATGCATCTTACCCCTTTAAGACAGGAAATGGTCCATGCAAAGGGCATCTTCCTTCTGAACTAAACAGCTACCGAGGCACGATGAGGACATGGCAGGGGGGTTGGAACTAGATGATCTCTAAGGTCCCTTCCAACCCAAACCATTCTATGATTCTATGATTCTGACAAGAAAGCAACGATTAGAAACACGTGTGCGTCAAACCAGGCAAAATAACTAGAGAGGCTGTGAACACACAGAGCCAAATGTACAGCTGAGAGACACACGTCCTTCAGAACACATCTTCATAATTCTAGGAAATGTTGGATTGCACACTCCTAGTGTTCCATCACTCACCGACTGAAGGCTATTCTTCCACATAAAGAATGGTGCTTTACATAAATACTGGGAAAATGAGAGAAGTTCAGCTTTACTAATGATGACATCACATAATACAGGGTCTAATCCCGAGGTACAGCCAAAAATAGAGTAAGCAGTTAATGCACCAGAGCTGAGCAGGCCAAATAAAGAGCCATTGAAAAAATGCTTTTTACTGTCCCACTGGAAATTACCTTGTATTAGAACAAGGTTCCCGATAGAGCAGACTCAGGGAGAACCACAGCCAAATCACATTTTCACAGGAAAGATGAAGAGATGATGTCTCTGATTCACCAAGAGCTGCTGTTCATGAAATTCCAGATTTCCTGTTCATGGTCGGGGAACTCCAAGGAAGGCAATTACTACACACAACTACATGAAGAGCATTTAATGTGCTCTCTCACACTGAAGAGCAGGTTTCCCAATCAACCAGTCATTAATCACAAAATTCATCTGTGTTTTAAGTCTCTTGGAAATTCTTCCCTATCTCACTGCAGGGACAATTCCTCCCAGGTCAGCTCATCCATGAACATTGTTTGGACTCAAATCAGTCTGACCCCCACAAGCTTTAGATCGTCCTTCTATGAGCAACAGCTCAGCCTCCCAGCACAAGGAGCTGTGCCGCCGCCTTGGCTTTGACTGGGACTCCTATGCATTTGTGCCACGGCATCAGACCCAGCCTGCCCTCATCCTCCCCTGTCTGCACTGCTGGAATGCGGTGGGACTGCTCAGCTGGAAGGTTAGGAACAGCTCTCGACTTCCTCAGCACATGGTAGGATCGTTTGGCTCAGACACATGGAAGCTTCATTAGCCGTCACGTCTGTCCCTCCGAACTTCCCGTGAAGCCCTTTTGGTAGGAGCAGGCTAGTGTCAGAGCTCACGCATTTCAGAAACCAGGCTGGGGGGAGCATCTCCAAAATCTTTGCTGCTGCAGCTCTCAAAGCCACAAAATAATTGCAGTTTTCACTGGTTTTGATAACTCCTTCCTGTTCTCATCTTTCCTGTAGCTATGGGCACAACTGCAATCGTTATGCCGGGAAAAAACAGCCTTGGGTTCAACGATCTGCAATAGACTCCCTGCATAACTTTATCTCTCAGCTTCTCTGACCAAGATCCTCACAGCCATTTAGGTTCAATGTCCAAAGGCCCTTATGTAAAACCCACCCACGGTGCAATTCCTTTGAACAATATCCCTAGGTGCAAAGATGGCATTGAAAACTGATAACTAAGCACCTGTCAGGTGAGTTTCTTTTGGAAAAAATTAAAAAAGAGATCACATGATATCTGCTCTGCTTATTGAGGTTACAGATCTTGTAAGGACAGGGAATGCCTTTCCCTGAGCCTGCCTTCACTTTCTAGCACAAATAAAAACTTAGTTAACATGACCGCAGTGCAATTTATTACCACTTTAATAATGACTGGCTGGCTGGTTTACAGAAGTAAAAAAAAAATAATTAAAAAAACCCCACCAAACCAAAGAATCTTGAATTTCAAGATCGAAATCTATAACCCTCAGACTTTTCAATCCTAAACAGAGAGATTCCAGCAGACCTTTAGCTTTCAGAGAACTAAACACGAATAGAACAGAAAAAAATTCATCAAAGAGCTTGGTTCAGCTGCCCCACCAAAAACGGTCCCTGGAAAAGAAAAAGAGAAAAGCCCAGGAGTAAAATGTCTTGTAGGTGCCCTTGAAGGCTGACACCGCCTGTGGCTGCCACGTTCACACCCCCTTTTCTCTCTACGTGCTCAGCATGCACCTTGCTTAGATAGCTCCACCGAGACTGCCCAGCTAGGAAGTTAAAAAACGCAACAAATTCCCTTATTGTTCTTGTCACTGCAGTAACTATTTATCTTAGCGCCATGTGCTAGGCAAATCATCGTCTGTTCATGCTTTAATCTACCTAATCCAGGATGGAAAAACACTACCCAGCAAATCTTCATTGTTGGAATGTTATTTATAGCCATCCTTTTTATGAATAAAAGACCTCCTTATAAGTCAGCTGTCAGATTTCCCGTTGTTATTACAGGTCCCGATCCTGTGCGACCCTACTACTAACAGCGGAATGGCCATACTCTTCACCTGGGAGCCTGCAGCTCTTGGTAAAGGCAAGCAGCACTTTTTTAGCTCCCTTTTTTTTTAAATCCAGCCCTTGCTGGATGACCAGCCTTGCTCAGTGCAGTCAGCATAATGCCGCTTCGCTCTGTCCATCCCCTCATGGAGGAGCACCGGGTCGAGCATCCTGCTCTCCTTCTTGCACTCCCATGGACCGAGAAGCATTTGGGGAAGGGGAAGAAGAAGTTGGACTCCCCTCTTTTGTCTTCCTCAGCTGTATTAAAATCTGACCCCAAATGAAAAGATGAAAATATGTCTGTAATAGAGACTATAGAGCAAAAAATTGTAGTGCCGCTTTTCCGTACACACCTTTGTTTGCAGAACATAATGCCTGAATCAGACACATGGAATTAAAGCATTCAGATAGGGAAGTAAAGGCAACAGGAAAAAAAAATAAGTTTGCATATATTATACTATAGTACTAGACGCAGGAAAGTTAAGAAAAAGTATTATTAAAAAAAAAAAAAAAGTACAAAAACACTCCAAACCAAATAAAGAATGTGCTCTTGGTTAATTCCCTAGGTGCAAAAGCATATATAAGTAAGGTGTTGGTATGTCACGGTTCCTGTTACTGCACACACAAGTCCCATTTTCCAGTCTCACAAATCTGCTCCAGCTCTGAGCAGCTGTTTGGAGGGTTGCAGGGTAGGCATGGGAGGGGGGGGGGGCGGGGAGGGAGTTGGGGTTTTGTTTGTTTCATTGGGTTTTTTTGAAACAAAACATTAACTTTAACACACACATTCACAGCTAATCGAATGGCATGTGGGCTGTCAGGAAAAAAAAAAAAAGTAAATAAAAATGTAGCATTTTAGTAATAGGTTACTGAAGGTGCATAGGTTGCAAAGTACCAGTTCTTCACTACAGTCTGCTTGCTTAGTGCTAGAGAATCTTATTCCTTTTGCCACTCATTCTGGAGAAATGAATAAATTTAGGCAAATCAGGAGTATGGTAAATCTGGAGAAATTACAAAGGGGAGGAGTTCACCTTCCTGGCTATGGCTTTCAGGTCTGTCCAGGACTACTTACTCCAGTATAAAACTGAGAGCAGAAATATGATCACATACTAAGAAGTCTAATCAATTCTGGTTTCGACACTGAGCCTATTTAAAATAGATAATGGAATTGCTGTTCCTTGTTCTGTTCTCCCTGCACATTCTCAAGACAGAGGCATTAGGTAAGTCCTTGCCTGCTCTTTCTAACCCCATGTACCAAGGTTACGTTTATTTATGTTTTGTTTGTGACTATCAGTACATACAGTACAGACTTTCTAATTCTTTTATATGACAAATGGAGAATGTTTTCTTTATTTCTCTTCCTTTTGTTATTTGTGGTAAAATGTCTAGTATAGACTTCTCTCATGAATGAAAGAGTGGGGTTTTTTTTTCACCTTTAGAGATTCTGGTTGTCTTCCTCCTCCAAGAAAAATCAATGAGGTTTGACTTGATCTCTATAGTTAATTATATATGTAAATTTAAAAAAATAAAAATAGAATTTCTTTATCTGTAAATTTCTTAATACTTCAAATAGCTTGTTTTAGTCTTCTACTCAAATTGCTTTGCCATTTATGATACAAGATGAAATTCTTACGGTTGCCTGCTGAGGAAGAAAGAACAATATGTCTTTGCTGCATTAGCCCAGCAGATCCATCTATTTTTGCAGCCTGTGCACTATGTATATAAGTACACTATGCACTTAGGATGACTAGATTAAATAGCGATCTATAATTAGTATTGAAAAATGCAGAGGGTATTTTTATGCTTCTATTAGATCAGCAATGCTATAAGATTGAATAAATCACCTTCCCTATGTAAATATCAGCACACAGCCTCAAAATTAAAGATAAACACTGCAGTTCTTAATGGTAATGAAGGGTCTATTGTTTGCACTAAAATAGACTAGACTGCATTAAGGTAAAAAAAAAAGGAATACAATATTATCAGAGGTATCAGAGGGAAGCACTGCACCAAGAGCCTATTAAAGGGACATGGTTTTAAAGCAGATCAAGATTCAGGTTCCAGACTTAAAGTAACAGAGGTCTGAGGTGCTCAGAAAGTGCCTTAAGGAGACAGACTGAGCTCTGGGGGAATGGGGGTGTCTCCCACATCTTATTTCTCTGTTCTTACATTAATTCTCCATGTCCATGACTCACAGCTCACCGTTTCTAGATCCTTACCTGACAGTTCAAATACTTTCCCTCTTCTTTAGGCTGTATTTTGTAGGTACTTTGTCTCTGGAGGCTTCCTGCATGTGGTACAAGTAAACAGAAACACAAAGAACCTTTGCTCTTCCTAAGTCTACAACTAGTGTTTGCTTGATATTGATTACTGACTAATTACACTTTGCTAAATTTACTGCTCTATTAAGGGATTTATTACAAGATCTTGAAAGACTACTTAGAAAACCCTTATGGCTTTTATTAGATTACTGTTAGTAATTAGTGCTTTAGCAATTGGAAGTAAGATAGGGAATGAATATAATATTTCTGTTGGGTTTTTTTTGCAACCATGATTATTTCCACTTTCCTCTCTGAGTGCAGAGGCAAACTACACAGTCATTCATGCAGAAAAAATGCACTCTTCTCCCAACCTTCTTTTCTAAAACTTTTCCTGGGGTAGAAGCTTCACAGGATACATTATGCTAAGTTAAAGGCTGAACATTTCAAGCAACCTCAATGTTTGAGAATCAGCTTAAGTTGTTCTTTGTTATATTTGGAAGGTATCTTTTTTAAAAATTAAGGATTTAATTTCTATCTGACCACTTTTCAGAACCAGCTTGAGTGATATCCACTTATCAGCTCATTTAACATACCTCCACCAGGGCAGCCACACTTAAATAGTCAATATGACTGCTTGCTAATCTTTCAAATTGCTTTCAGCCTTGACCCGTCTTAATATCATAGCAGCTATGTTTTAAAATTATAACTAATAGTCCTTACAGGGCTTTATAAAGAAGTAAGATTCATTATCTTCATTCTGCAAAAGGGAAACCGAGGCACATTGGTGCAGCCACCAGCACCAGGAGGAGAGGGAAACCATCTAGCTTGAATCTCTGTCCAACATCCCATCCACCGACTGATATGGATCTCAGTTAACATATTCCATTAATAGCTGCACTGATGCACCTCAAACGGCTTCCTTGATTCCTTTGAGAGATCAGTGACCCTTTGGTACTGCTGTTAAGACAGGCAGGAGAGAGGAAAAACGTCTGCAATGTTCCAACAGGAATATTCCAAAACTTTTGAGAGAGCTGTTTTATTAATGATAGATTCAGTCCAGTGCCATCCAGAGAACAACAACTGTAGAGGACCACAATATCCATCCATCTAGAAGCTTTGTAGCAGGGTTACAGCAAGCTCCATATGTTACTGAAAAATAATTTTCTTTAAGAGGAGTTGAATGAACCCCAGTGTGTTTTAACCTTTATCACAGACTAGGACTCAGCCATGAGAAGACTTTCTCCTACAGTCCACGCTCTAGTGCTCCGAAAGACTGATGCATGACAGGAACATGATTCTTCTGATTTTCTATATTTCTACTTACATACTTTCAACTTCCACAAATACAAAATTTACATAACTGTGCTGGCACTGATTTTGTTGGCATTAATTCTCAGTCTGATGTTTCTTCAGCACCCTTCAAACACAAAGCACACCTAATATCTCTATAAGTAGCATAAAGAGATGCTTTAACTTCTTCCATTGCCACTTCTAATGTTATAGACTGCACACATACTGGGATGTGGGTGCCCCCAGATACACTCTGGGATGAAAAGATGCATTTTCAGTTGTTCAGAAAAGAAGAGTAACAACTGCAATACAAGACCTAGAACTCACAGAAAAGGCAGGAAGACATAAGCTGCTTCAGGCAGCAATCCACAGATTCTTTAAGAAATATGAATTACCTGAATTTTCCTCTCTCCACCTACCTAATCCAACAAATGAGTAAAGATAACTGACAAGCTGTCGCTGACATTATCTCAAAGTGGCTACCTCAGCTACCTCAGTGCAGACAGACTTTAGATCTCAAGTCGTCATCTTGATGCAGGATATATTGCTTAGGGCTTCCTTCTCTTTCCTCCTGGTAATCGTTCAAGCTGCCAAAACAGATTGAAAGGTTTATCTGAGTCTGCTTACCATCACCCGTACTTATCAGTGTGTGCTGTCGTGGTCAGATCCACTGTGTGCAAGAAGAAACAAGAGCTCACGTTTGCCAGGTTGCTGAGCGTGCACTGAGAGCAAGAGATACTCACTGATACTGCTCTGTACTCTCCCCTCTCTATAAGGCTGTGTAAACTGCACAAGCAGGCTTCAGGCAGCAAAGAATTTTCTAGCTTTATCATCTGTGCTGGACCAGTAGCAGCACTGAGTACTTAATATCTTTGAAACTCTGAAATTTTTTTACTCATGAACTTTCCCATTAAACATGGATCCTGCAATGAAATTTTAGGAAATTATAAGAGGGACTGTTATGGTGAAGAGAGATTTAGCCATTGTCATATTTGGCTTAAAATTGGAGGGGATTTATGACTGGGAGAAGAGTGGACATAGACTGCTTGACCAGGATATCTAAGGATGCAAATCCTGTAATTGCAGAGTACACTTATTTCCTTCCACAGCTTATGATAAAGGCCCAAAGCGGTAAAGCCTTGAAACAATTTCATTCTCACTCTCTCTTTGACACTAAAATTCAGCAGAAGACAGAAAGACGCTTGTGGCAGAGCAGCAGATGAGAGAGCGGAGCCAGAAAGCAGCTCTTCAGTTAGCTGTAACAGCCTTTTTCATTCTGGGGGGCAGAGAACCAAGCCCAGCAGGCAACGTGTGTCACTGGAAGACTCCTGAAAGGCAGCTACAAGACAGTATTAGAGTTATATATGGAATAAACTCAGAAATGTTTTTAACTTACATTTCTGTAGCCTGCCAGGCACAGCATCCAGATACATCTGTGTTGCACAAACGGATAAATTTATGTCAGAACAGGAATGCCTCGATTCTCTTCACATTAGTCTAGGTGTGAAGTTATTCAAGCATATCTACTGTGCAGTCACGCCTTGCTGTAATCTACATTCATCTGGAGATCCTGAATTCTCTTAAAGAATGACACATGTAGGCATTGTAAGATCACCTCTGCTGTCTCCACCACATATGAATCCAGCAGCCACCCCCCATTCCCATGCACGACTTCTGAACCACTGAGGAGTGAGTGCATTTAGCATGTAGTGATGAACAATTGGTACCACAGATGAGATGAATCCCGCTTTGTTTTACCCACGCTGTGCCTAAGGCAGCATACACCTATGTGATGCCTTTGTAGGCATCAAGGTTCTTGAGCAGACTGTTTTTTTTGGCTGATGCATCCAAGGGCATCACAGTTCCAAGTTCAGAAATCGTTGTTTGCTAGTTTGTAGCCTGATTCTGGCAACATGCAAGGAGTGGGCAATTTTCCACGTACACAGTGGAACCAATCAGATTATTAATGCTCCATTTAAGGATCAGCCTGACTAGCGTGAGGACATGATGTTGTCATCAATTTGTTTAGCTGACCTCATGCAGAACTGCAATGTGCTGCATCACCTCGTCCTTCTCCAGCGTCCAAGGCAGGGTGCTTTCCTGCTGCTCTTCACTTCAGCTCTGGGGGAAGGGAAGGAACATGGTAGAAGCCACACATAGGAGCCACATGCAGGTGACAAGGGACATTACTTCAGCTTAAGAATTACTCTCCTTTCTCCTATAGCAAAAGGTTTCAGCATAAGAACTGGAATATCCTTTATATGCTGCAAGTTGTGCACTGTGGTACTTGGTCACAGCTTCTGGAGCCACAACTTCTAGACCTTATTTCACTGAATTTCACTGAATTTTTAGAGTTGGAAGGGACCATAGAGATCATCTAGTCCAACTCCCCTGCCGA
>JAOXNO010000007.1:5553344-5577065 GCA_028565335.1 Limnodromus scolopaceus
GCATCCAGGTGGGTCTTGAAAATCTCCAAAGAAGGGGACTCCACACCCTCCCTGGGCAGCCTGTTCCAGTGCTCTGTCACCCTCACCATAAAGAAGTTTTTTCTCATATTAAAGTTTTTTCTCATATTATTATGTTTAGATTTTGAAGACTAGAAGCAGAAAACAGTTTCAGAGACAGGTGCTGCTGTGAACCCCCTTTCTTTTAGCTGTCCAAATAAGCAGCACAAACCTTCAAGACATGCTGCAAGGTCCATTTCCTTAGCCAGGAGTTTGTCTCCATCCAGACAGGCTTTTTTCCTGCTTGTGGCACTGTAGGAGAGGCTTTATTATGCTGCAGAATGTATCCAATGGCCTGTTATTAGATTTTCAGTCCCATTTCTAGCCGTACGATCGGTCATCACAAACCCAGCACAAGACTACAAAGGGACAGTAAAGCCACAAAGTAATTTGTTTGAATTAAATTTTTAAAATGCTAAAAAAAGGATCTCAGAATTTTATTTGAGACTGCCTTTGTTGTAAACAAAGCAAAGCAAAATATCCCACAGAAGCAAATCACCTTAGCCCTGGATACTCATTTTTTGTTAAAGGCCAGCTTCCTTCTTTGATACAACAAATTTATGAGGACACACATATATGACAGAGGCCACGACAGTATCACAGGTCTCAGCCAAAAACATTCTCCTCACTCTCTGACACAAAGGAAGTAGTTTGCAAGTGTTTATAGGGCATATCTAGAATCCTCCAATCTCTTTGGATTTTTCCTTTAGTTTATATGTGTTACAGTCAAAGATCTCATTAAGCATGTGATTTATGTATACGTGTGCAAATTATAAACACTGTGCTCAAATCAGATATGGTTCCTTATAATGCTTCACTACTAAATTAAGCTTATTTTCAAGGCTAACTCCCCATAATAGCTTGGAATATACATACATACAGATGTATATCCTTATGAAAAATAAAATTTCCAGGTAAAAGCGAATAGAAGAGATAGGAATGATCACAAACACTTTTTACATGACTAGAGATACACCAATCTAGAAATAAACAGTTGGAACAGATTTTGCCTGTCAAAGTAGTTGATCAGGACTTCCTGAGGATGTGTAATACTTAAGAATATATAAATAGACTTATGTATGTATGTTCTGTTCGTGTTCAGCAATCTCATTAATTAGAAAGACAGCCTTAGATTCCACTTGCTTTTAAGTTGCTTTGTCTTTTGTACTAAAGATAACAAGTTTCACAAAGCAACCTAAAAATAGAACGAGCCCAACTCAAACCAAAGCTAAAAATATACCGCATGCAAAAGTAGCTTTTGCCATTTTCATAGAGAAGGCCAGTCGTCACTCTGCGCCAGAGCCGGCACTTAACAACAGATTTTAGGGATGGATTTGAAACCTGTGGACAATAGAGCAGTAACAAGAACTGTGACATTCAGGGCAGCCTGGGCTTTCTGAAAAGCAGGGGTGCAGTGAGAGCACTATCAGCTGTGTCTCAAAGAACAACGAATTGCCAGCGAGGACACGGCTGAAAGAGGGTGACTAGATCTAAGGGGACAAACAAAGGAGTCAGTCAGTGAAAGAGAGAGAAGGGATTTTAACTAAAAAGCAACAGAGGGTGTTCTTACTGTCCCAGTACTTCAGGCTGTTAGTGGCATAAAGGTCATTCACGCTTCAGGAGATTAAATATAGTTAATAAAAATAGCTAACCATCGACATACAAAATTAATACATTTCCAACCATTTTGTCCTGTAGGAAAAAAACCTGTTTTAGTAACTCTTTTGTGTGACTTGTCAAATTAAAGGGGCAATTTTGGGCTAGCCTGAACACCACCTGTCTTGCGTCACTGAGTCAGAGGAGATGCAAGTTTCCAAGCAGCAGTTCAGCAGGTCCAAGTAGGGCAGCAAGCGGGGAACAAGTGGGACAAAGTAGATTTAGGAACTTTTATGGAATTCAGGCAATCTGACCGTGGTCCAAAGAGCTTAAGGGTCTTTTCCTAGATCACACAATAGCACAGTGGCAAACTGCTAACAGCCTGGCTTCCAGCCAGAAGCACTGTCCTCCATCCAGCTGCGTAAGTGAACAGAAGAGGGAGTTCTCAACTGAAGGAATTTTTTCCTCAAGTTTCCAAGCTAGGATTGATAGCTAAAACAATTGAAAACATTTACAATAAAATGAAAACAATACGTAATTGTATTGTTTTCCAGCTATTCTGGTGCCAAGAAACAGCTTTGGTCAGGAAACCAGTTGTAAATTTGACAAGGAAGAAACAGAGATAAGTGGGACTGCTTACTTGCCAAGAGAGACTCCCTAAATTTAACTGTCTTGAACTTTGTGAAGGAAGAGGAGGCCTTCAGCCCAGTTCAGCCCCACTCTAAATTAAAACCCTTTAAAGTCAAGGTGATATCTATGATATGGTGCATCGCCACTTAAATCAAGAATCCATAATACAATGTGAGTCGGATATAGCTGATATAATACAGCAATTTTAAGTCCAGGTGTATCCGTATACTGAACTACATTACTTCCATTGGTGACAACAACATAAATGTCTCTATTTAATGCCAATTAGGCAAGGAGCTTTTGGAAATCCTGCCCAGTATCTAATACTATCCTGAGCAAAGTGTGGACACTCATGGCTTAAGTCACAGGTACCAGCAAGGTACGGGAGTAAGCTGTGAAACCCTCTGGGGCAGCTCAGATCTCCGCAATGGTTTCAGTGCCTCAACTACGAAAACAAACAAAGAACACCAAGACAGCAAAAAACCCCAAACCCCCCCATGTTCTGCTGTGTTTTTCTGGGTAATAAACTGAACAACAAGAAAGGGTATGGGGGAGCTGAGGTTTGATCAAAAGAGAGTCAGGTGAGAGGGCTGCAGGATGGGATCTGACACGTACTGAGTTCCCGTAGGAACGGGACGTCAGAGAAAGAGGTGAAAGACTTTGAAATGGAAATGGTGGAAAGGTGAAGGGCATGATTTCAAGAGATGGGACAAAGGATGGATGAAGCTAGAACAGGAATTACAGATTACGAAGGAACTATTTGAATGCTGTAAACACCAGGGAGGGAAAAGAATTGTTTAGGGTGGTTCAGTGGTATTTCTAGGAGTGATGGGATGCAGATAAGCAAGTGGAAAATGTAAGTTATTAAACAGGAAACATTTCCTGACAGTGAAGGCTAATAAACTGTGGAAAAGTCTCCTAAGGGAAGTGGCAGGAGCCGCTCAGACAATTAAAACTAGACGAGACAACATACCTTAGGGCATAATCATACCCAAGACCACAGACAACTGACTGGATGTGACAAGTATCTTTCCTTCTTGCTTCAGAAATAAAGCCATTAAGCCCAGGGGGAAAAAGGACCATTGTAAATGAAGGGTCTTATACGTAGGGAGGAATCACACCTGACTCAAATGAGACACAAATGCAAATTGTCTTTGAAAGTGACACAGGGTATGGCAGTTTAGTTCCTCCTGAGCAATATCTACACAAAAGATCCTGTTCTCTTACTTTACATCACTGCCTGCCAAAAAAAAATCTAATTCACAATAAACATTAATTCATTGTTTGCTCAGTCATTCTGCAATGTTTAATTAGCTCATTGTTTAAGGTTTAACAGCTTTAAGGACCTTTTTCTTATGAATTGCTGAATTTATATCCTGTTCTACTTCACTGACACCATCCAACTTTCTAAACCGCAACTGTGATAGGAAAACAGTAATCCTTTGTTAATTTGTAGACTTTAGGAATTCTGCAGGAAGCTTGCAAAAATTAGATGTTGATTGTATGGTGTACGTTGTGTTCGACAGAAGAAGGGAAGAATACACAGGAGTGTGAGATGTAAGGCAGCAGTAGCCTCCTGAGGGCTAGAGTATTTTTTTATTACTGTTTTTTAAGCTTTTTCTCCCCATCACCTTGATGTGCAGGCTGAAAGGATGTTAACGTATGTCAATCTACTATGATGTGATTGAAACCCAAAAGCTTATTTCAGAGAACCTGTCAAACACCTCTCAGCTGGTAAAAAGTCAGCAGCTGCTTTGTTTGAGAAGGGTTGGACTCAGACTCAGCAACGAAAGGCCCCATAACCCAGTTCCATTTTACTCCTCTGTACAAAGACACTACCTCAGGACCACTGACACTATAATTTGGTGATATTTACCTTCCCTCAGTTTTTCCTGTGGTCGTCTTTGACTTTCATGGTTCTATGGTCATGGTCTAAAAGCTCCACAACCTTGCACCTCATGAACAATGAACTTGCTGCACTTACTCCTAATTGTGAATCATATAAACCATAAAATTTGATTTGCATTACAGTTAATGCTTTGATGTCTAAGTTATAATCGCATTCCCATTGTGCAAGGCACTATACAAACCCAGGACGGTAGATCTTGTTCCAAGGATTTACAGTAAACAGACTGGAATAGCTCAACCGACCTTGATTTCTCACCTGACAGCTTTCCTCTCTGGTTTAACTCACATCCCAAAGAGTTTGAGACCAAAGCTGCGCAGGGAACGATCCTCTCATGCCGTATAGATGCTACCACCTTTTAATATTTGCATCCAGGTTATTCCTGCGGTGCAGCATTTTTTCTCCTGAAGGTTCACGCACATTTAACTTGCAAAGAAAGCCCACTGCCAATCACGGGGTGCCAGTGCAGCCATTATTAAAGCATGAACTGACCACTAGGCTCCAGCAGTTGCCAAAAATATGTCTGCAGTCATTCATCCATGCCAACAGTAACACGTATGAAATATAATCAAGCATTGAGAAGATTGGCTTACCTAGTATTTGCTAGGCATTTATTGATTAAAATATCGATTAAGGCACTTGGTGACATTCTGTGCTTGGAACTTGTGGTTCTGCTGTTTCCCAGGGGAGATGGGAAATGGCTCAGCGCCGCTGGGGGTCTGGCTGCTGTCTTGTGTACACAGGCCTGAAAAAAAATGCAACAATCAATTTTAAAAACGGCAGGTCCTAAAGTTTTTCATAAGTTTAGAAGAGTGTCAAAAAAACCGCAGCCTTGTCAAAACCAAATTCTTTATAAGTACAAAATATTAACAGAACAACAGTGTAGAAATCACTACAGTTCTTACAATATGAACGTAGCAACGTTGTTTACTTTTCTTCTCAAGATTACTAAACATTTGCTAAACTAGAAAGTGAGTCAACGTTATTTATAGTTTTCAGCATAAATTTAATTTTCAAGAGAGACGAACTAAAACGGTATCATTTTTTCAAGATTATATTAATTGCCACAAGCTCATCCCAGTCTCCATCTGTTATTACAGCCAGCCATATTTTATATGAAGGTTCTATTTATCACTTCTACTAAATACTTAATACACGGGTGATATTGGTATGCTACTGATATAAAGGTGTTATAATCAGTTATCGGCCTTCCGGCAAATGTGTTATACAAGGGCACAAATTATGGTAATTAGCAATCCAATGACAAGACTACTCCATAATAATCCCTAAAAATTGATTAGCCATTAATTAAAATGTCTATAATTTACTAAACAGAGGCAAACAGAAACTATAGTATTAATCATGATTATAAGAGGTTTTGAATTGTTATAGATCAAATTTAAATAGCCAAAGAGAATTATTCCTGTTAAAGTCTGTTCAAACTTTTCTTCTGTTATAAACAACCATTGAAGCCTGCTGTAACAAACTAAATCTTGCTGTTCTGACTAGATCAACACATACAAAGTTAGATCAGCTCTCTTCTTCTGAACTTCACATTTCTGGCAATGAAAAAGCAAGATTAAGGTGTTCTATTGAAAAAATTTTCAACTATCTGTGTGGGATCACAGCTGAGTTAGAATGAGGAGTCTTCATTTCTTTGGGGAAAGAAAAATTCATTTCTTAAAATCCCTTATTGCTCCAAGTTATCTTTAAAATAGTTCCTGGAACAGAGGGAGACAAGGCATCTTCCATAAATAAATTTACAAGTATATGAAAGGATGGCAAGTACAAACTTATAAAAGGAAGTTTATTTTAACACTACATATATTCAGATGTGGAACTTTTGCCTGAAGAATTTGCTGGAGCCAAAGTTTCAAAAACAGATTATTTAGAACTACATCCCATCCAGAGTTCTACTATTTCATGCTGACACACCTTTTAGAAGGGATATTAGCAGACGATTCATCCAAGCTCAGGAGGAAGCCAAAGCACTCACTTCTTAGCAGCCTCTGTTGTTTATATATTTAAGATATTAAACATCTTACTCTAATAAGATCAGGCAGAAAAAATGAAGAACTTGTCAAAACTGTGTGCCCAGTGATTTGAGGATCACAAGTTGCAAATCCATTTCACATCTGCTTTTTGGGGGGACAATTTGTACAGCTTTTAATTAATCTAATTTTCACTATCTGATTATTTTTTTCAGTTGGAGCCCCTTGGTGTTATCAGTCTCAGAAGTATGAACAGCCAGACTGCAAAGGTACCGCTAAACAAGTTATTTTTCCAGTCATATCAGTGTTTGGATTCTTCTGTTTTGCAAAAGGCCTCTTTATAGAAATAATGCAAAACTACACCCAACTCAGCATTTAATCATGTTATATGCAAACATAAATGCTAAGCAGGTTACCTAAAGAAGGATATTTGCAGATATCAGTGTTTGTTCTAACTCTTCATTTTTTTTCAACCAAGGATAAAACTAAAAATATAAAAATAATTCTAAACATGCTGCAGAGGTAAGCATGCCAGCAAGCTGGGTATAGATAGCTATTTAAATTCTTAAAGACAGTTATGAAAAATACTAATATTCTACCTACAACTGCACCTTTTGTTTTATCAGCAGTATCCACGTAGGCTGCCTGCTCCCTTCCTCATCCCTGTGTCCTGCCCAGCCCTTCCTGGATCTGACTGTGCCGGGAACAGCATTTCACTCTCAGCTCCACCACCACTTAATTTTGCTTTTTGTTACAGTTTCCAAGTTTCTATAGTTCAGCCAATGTCAGTTGTAGTTCACTTTCTATTTTACAGCCATTTACATGTGCATATTTTCCTGTTGAGCTTAAAAGAATATTCTTGATGTATATTAATGTTTTTAAAACTACAAAAAATGGTATGCTAAGAAAGTTCCTGTATTAAATTCCAACATCCAGAGACCTTTTCTTCAAAGATGTCTCCAATCTCCCAAGCAAGAATCTATTGACTGCCTGGTGGGTTGGCTTTATCAAGGATTTGCAATCTACAGAAAAATATTATTTTCTCCATCCTCAAATAGATCCTCGACAATGGCATTCATCATATGCCACCTGCAAAGGAAACAAACAGTCACCTATCAATATTGTCACCAAAAATGTTGTTTATGACAAAAACCTTAAGCCACTGAATTTTGAAGGATACGATGTGAAGGGAACTTCAAAATGGAACATAGCAAATAATGGACATACAGGCAAGTACTATCAAATTATTACTGTTGTTACGTTACTTGTGCCTTCACTTGGAACCATCCCTTCACTTCTTCCATGCCCTAGGCAAGGTGTCAGATGTCGCTACCACTACTTAAAGGAAAACAAGCAAAAATAAGATAGCACCCCTATATTTCAAAAGCAAAACGGTCTGAACCAAGGTCTTCTGGGAACTTTGTGGGAATTATCTAGTTTTTAAATCCTGGACATGGTCCTTGTGCGTCTCAGCAGAAATTGGTTCTGTGCATATGCAGAAAGAGAACTCGAGATGTCTAGGGAACCTCTAGGACTAAGAGGCAGGTGAGTACAGGTGTTTAAGACACACTTTTTGGCAGAGGTATATAACTTCTGTGGAATGCAAAATTTAATGCTTCATTTCTGGGCTTGACCTTTCTGACTCTTGCTTCTGCACAAAGAATTCTGCTAAAGCACACAATCTGGGAAAATCATACAACCAGAGGCTTGCAGTATATGTGTCTTACCAGTTCTTTAAATGATGAGCTGAAATCTCAAATTTCAACCTGTTTTCTCTGCACACAGAATCAATCTAATGTGATCTTGCTGATCTACTACTTACCGACGCGATAAACAGTGAATCAGTGAATAGTAATTTAGCACTGTTTCACTTCCTCCATTTTCTTCACTAAATACAATGATGATGCTGGTTAATGACTTTCCCATTACAAAAGTGTAGTCTAGAATCTCCATATTACAGTCACTGTGCATAGAAATCTGTTTTACACAAAAATTAACTTTCATAAGGATTGGTCAGAACTCTCATCTTTCCCAGCCATGCAAAAGGATTAGGTTTTTAATCTGAGTTTTCAGCCTTTCTTCCTTCTGAGGGCAACTAATTCCTGTGCTACAACAAGCACATCACTGACACTGTTATTGCTTAAATTACAGCTGCAATTAGAAGCTCTATGTGAGATTAGGCTATCATTATGTTCAACAGTGTGCAGATAGCGAAGGTCAGTGTATCAAAGGTCCTACAATCTAAATAAATCAATCCAACAAAGATACGTTACTCATCCATTTACTCATAAAAAAGCAAAGTAAGTAAACGACTCTCGCAAGCTTCCAGTTCATTTGGAATTCAGAACAGAAATGAAATCTCTGGGGCTTCAATCCAGGTCAAAACAACCTTTCCTATGGAAAGAAAAGTACTGTGCTTAATGTAGAGGTCTTTATAATAGATTTAAGTATCCCAAATGTCTCAAGCATAGGAAGTGAGGGTGATTTATAACTAGAAAAATATTTCCTAAGAAAAATTTGTTTTGCTGTTAGCAACAGATCAAGCATCATATTAAACAGATGTAAGGACTTGGATGCTTAGGCTTAAGTGGCAATATTACTTTGAATTAAAACTGAGTATCTTTAGTCTTCCCAAAACAAACATTACAATGCAGACAATAGGAGATAAAAACAATGCTTAAAACCCAAATAAACTGTGATCAAGCTTACTTTTAAGAATACTTTGATAGAGGGTGTTCTCATAAACAAAAAAAGAAGGAATATAGGGTCTTCTGAAAGGTATAAGTAGCTCTGGCTCCTGGGGTTATAATGGCAGTGAACAAATCCCTACAAATCCCCTCAGTGCAATCAAGGAAAGACAGTCTATTACGCTGTTTTCTTTAAAATGCAATTAACTGATGACACTCCAAGGGATATATCAATGGATGCCATAAAAGTTTGCAAACCCCTTATTCTGGAACAATCCAAAGTAGTGCTCTGCCCTTTCCCTCTACTTTACAAAGGGAAACAAGCACCATCAAATTTATTTTATTTATTATTATTTATTCAACTGAAGTAAAGGGTAGCTCAGCTCCCCAGAAAGTCATTCAAGTTCACAGAGAAAATCCTAGGTAGCAATGGGAACAGAAGCTCCAAGTGCTGTGCCACAAAGGGATGTCCAAATGCTGTTGCATATTAGAGGGAAGTGGACAGTGTTATTTCTCCCTCTCATCTCAAATTAATTTCAGTTAGTGTTTTATAAGAGTTCAGCTTCTGCAGAGTTGAACTGCCGGAACACTCAGTATGAAAAACCAAGCCAGAAGTTTAGGATGAATTTGAATCTTGAGAACATACATCTTGATTCTCAAATACCACTAATGTATGGTCTGATTATTTCTTTTCAACTACTTATTTGTTTCCCCCAGTTAAAGTAACATTAGGCACATCCCCTAAAATTGGAGGTGGAGGTCTGGAAAAAAAATACAAGGCAATAGAACTTCATTGGCACTGGGGAGTCGAAGATCCACAGCATTACCTTCCTGGGTCAGAGCACAGCATAGATGGAGAAAAACAAGCCATGGAGGTAGGTGAGAGTGTTTGTGGGTTGTGGCTTTGATTCAAGAACTCTGGCTTTTTAAGACACTGTTGTACAAAATCTATTAGCTATTCCTGTGAAACCCCAGCAGTGGAAATAGAGATCCAAGGACACATTGTTTGCTAACCAGAACAGAGGTTAACAGGACAGGGGAAAACACACTAGAATGGGATAGCAAAGGCACAGGAGAGACAACAAATCTGGACTTTTATAGCATTTTGGGAGGAGAAATATTTAAAAGTCTATTCAGTCTGATTACACTCTCACACTGTTTATTCAGATGATATATGCATTTCTGGGACTGCAACCATGAATGGGCCTATGCAACCAAAAAATCCAGTATTCTCTTCAAGGCAAGACAAGTCACCAGTGCTGATCCACATGGATTGGTGGAAGGAAACTACTCCCTTTTCAAGCTGTGCCATAAAAATCTGCCTGTTCCACTGCACAGGCTGAAGATGGAGGGCTGCAGCAGTCCACAGAGCACTTGACCTTCTGGGGAGATGTAGGAAATGATACTGGTTTTGATGAATGAATTTTAAAATGATAGTCCCTGTATTGCATTGTTCCTGCCTTGGGACAAGGGCCTCCGGCACCGTGTCCCCAGACTGTGAGCAGCAAAGCAGCTCTGGCCCCACCACCAACTGTAGAGGAAAACGGACAAATAATTGGCCTTGACTGTTGTTTTACAGCTTCATGTTGTCCACATAAGAGATGATGTTTCGGATATAACAGAAGCGAAGAAATATGCAGACGGTGTGGCTGTGTTAGCATTCTTTATAAAGGTAGGTAGCCAAATTTTTAGTCGCCCGTCTCAAATCTACCAGCAGTTTGGCAGAGTGATTGCGTTAATGTTACACTAGTCCAAGACCTAAGCTTCCCTGCCTTCTGCAGGCATTCAGTGCCAGCACTTAATTCCTTTGCTCTTTTCAATATACTGCTCGCTATTATCTTCTAGCCTTGTGCTTCTTCTCTGTTTTATTCACAATTAAAGCAACCGGTTGTTGAGAAATGCATGATTTGGAATCAAAATATTTGCATTTCAGGTTGATGAAGAAAATAAAAACTATGCAGCTCTAATAAATGAATTAGAGAATATTAAATACAAAGGTAAGACACTTGTGTTGGTCAAAATGCAACATACAGGCTCAAAATTGAACACAGTTCTCGAGGTGGGGCCTCACCGGTGCCGAGTACAGGGGGACAATCACTGCCCTAGTCCTGCTGGCCACACTATTGCTGATACAGTCCAGGATGCTGTTGGCTTTCTTGGCCACCTGGCCACGCTGCTGGCTCATGTTCAGCTGGCTGCCAACCAACACCCCCAGGTCCTTTTCTGCCGGGCAGCTTTGGGCAGCTTTCCCCATGCCTGTAACGCTGCATGGGATTGGTGTGACCAAAGTGCAGGATCCAGCACTTGGCCTTGTTGCACCTCACACCATTGGCCTCGGCCCATAGATCCAGTCTGTCCAGATCCCTCTGTAGATCCTTCCTACCCTCAAGCAGATCAACACTCCCACCCAACTTGGTGCTTAGGGACATGGCTTAGTGGTGGACTTGGCAGTGCTTGGTTAGCTGTTGGACTTGATGATCTGGCCCTGGGCCTGGGCAACCTGGTCTAGTTGGGGGTGTCCCTGCTGACTGCGGGGACTAGATGACCTTTGGAGGTCCCTTCCAGCCTGGATGATTCTATGATTCTATGATCTTAAAGGTCTTTTCCAACCTAAACAATTCCATGATTCTATATATTTCTTTCAAGCACAGGTAGTTCATGGTCCAATTCTATTCTAATTGCAGTAAAGATTGGTACTTGAAAGTCAAAGTCAAAAACAAAGTTTGTCACTCACTCAGAGCATCACAAGTGGGAGAAATTCTGGTTCTCCATATTTGCAGTGAAGAAATACCCCAGAAGCAGAATGAGTATCCTGCTTCTGCAGGAGGAAGCAAAGCGAGAAGGAAAATATGCAGAGTGTTAACACAAGAGGTGTGCGTAACTTGTGCTGGGTGGATCCTGCAGTCGGCAGTCAGGGATCTCACAAGCAGTGCAGGGCAGTGCCCCAGGTGTGGGGAGCGTGCGTGGGGATGAGCCTTTACACGGCCACGAGCAGCAGCCGCATTTGAAGACAAATGTGACCAATACCTGCAGCCACGCTCATTACAAACATTATTTCCTCATGGCTTCTCTAGGGCAAGCAGAACAGATAGAGCCTCTGCCACTGAGTTCTCTTCTCCCACCTGAGAAAGAACTTGAAAAGTACTACCGGTATGAGGGCTCCCTCACCACTCCCGACTGCCACGAGGGTGTCATCTGGACGATATTCGAGAAGCCAATCGAACTCAGTTCTTTGCAGGTAAGTCACAGAGGGATAACCTGAAGGGCCTGCTCACAGTTATTTTGCCCCTTCAGCTGCCTGCTCACTCACACCATTTAACACAGACTTTTTAGCTGCTTCACTGCTTTGTTCCCGTGACACACATGCTGGCTTGGCATTAGTCTAAACATGTGCCAGTTTTTTGACTGTATTAAATCATCTTTCAAAACATGGCAGGAAAGGGGAAGGAAGGGGAAATGACGATGTGAAAAGAAAGCCAAAAAAGCCCCACAGGTAAACACCTAGCTCAGTGTTTCGTCAGCACCACTTCCACTGTAGTCATCTGCTCACCCCCAAATTGCACTGCTTTTCTCCTGTTGTCATAAGTAGTAGGGTATCAGAATGCTTAAAAATGCAAACTTTGAGACTACCAGCATCAGGTTTAAGCATCCCATTTTAGTCCTGTAGAGAGGAACAGGAGACTCAATCATGACTGCCTCTAAAATACAGATTGTTCAGCTGACAGAGTACACAATTGAAAAATTCTAATGTCCTGGAGTGGACTCTCAGCAACACTACTCACTGGCCAGCACAGCGTGGCCAAGAGCCAGCATCTGTATTTTAGTTCCTTACCTGCACTACTCATAGTGACTTCAGTCACAGGGCAATGCTCAGCCGCACACAAGGCAGAACACCACAGCACACGAGAGTGAGCATCTGCTCGCTCCATGCCAGGTTCTTGCTGAAGCAGTTAGAAATTTAAAGCGAGGAAAGAAATCCTGGTCCTCTTACTTTGTGTCACTGCGACGGGATGGACAAGGACAGGACTGTGTGCGTCAAGAGGACTGGTGCAACCAGGCCCTTGAGCTGGACAAAGCATTTGGCTCACACAGAAAGGAAGTCCCCGTGATTTCAAAGGCTAAAAGAAATCACCTGCTAGTGACCTCTGGCAGAAGCCTCCATCACGTTGTTTCCTGACGTTTAATGCATCCATACAGTTCAAAACAATGCCACAGAGTAAGGCACTGCAGATTTATAACATCACAATTTCCAGTGTTCCATGGAAAAAGAATTTAACGATCTATTCTTTCTTCATTGTCCGCAGATTTCTGAATTCTCAAAAGTTCACTTTGACGGGCAGAACTCAACTGGCATGGTTGAAAATTTCCGGCCCGTCCAGTTTCTGAATGAACGAAAGGTGTACTGGTCCAGTGCCAGCACCCACCTGCCTACTGCTAAGGTCTTAATGCTGGTCCTGATGCTTACGTTCATCCTGAGTTCTCTTTGCCAATGAACACTTCTCACCTCATTCAAAGTTCTGGGCTTTTTGGAGGTGGTTTTTCTTTTTGTTGCTGTTTGGTTGGGCTTTTGTATCACATATTCTCTCTAACTACCAACGCCTGAATCACATCTGAGTACAGAATGTAACCCTTTCATCCTCCAGACACTAACCAAGGACTTCTGCTGCTGCACTTATATAAAAAGAAACCCACTGCACTAAATTGCAAGAATTCAAAGGAACTGTAAGACAACGCTATGAAAATTGAAGTTTAAAAAAACACTTAAAAAAACATTAGGATGGATTATCTGCAAGCCAGTAATTTTGACACAACACTGGAAGGACCCTTTACAAGCTGTACAGAGAACCTACAGGAGGAATCTCTTCTTAAGTGCCTATGAAGGGTTTTGCTTGGAATATGTTTACATTCAGCACTGCAAATCAGGAAAACAGTAATACATGGAGTAATTCTTATTCCTACATGAAGGTACAAGACAGAGCAAAGAAAAAGTGCTCACCCACAACTGAGCAACATCTGGGTCATCCTATGTAGTGAAGGATACGTGACATACCACAATTTCCCCCCCAACCTTCTTCCTTCAGAGTATCTGAAGTTAATTTTGAGATGAAGAGACTGGATTCCTTTAATCTAATCTACTGATTCTGGATTTCAAGTTTCTCTATTAAGCCTATTTATTCAGCCTAGTACAGTGTCTTTCTCTGGAATGCTCAGGCCCAATACGATGTGCTAAAAAGAAAAAGGGAAGCTCAATCATGTCATAGCACATCTGTGGGAATTCCCTCTCTTTGGAGGGCTGTATTTGAAGCATAAGACTTTGATGATCCTTTACAGTTTTCACTTGCCTAATAAAATGAGACAGTTCAAGAAATGGCTCTTTCCAGTATCACATTTTAGATTCTTTGAAACTCCAGCTTGAACATTTCCCTACGAATTCCCCCCCTCCTTTATTTTTGTGTAATGACATTCCTGTAATATACTCACATATTGTTAAGATTCATAGTTTTTCCAAGAACATTGTGATTTGAACTAATTTCTTCAGATCAATTACTTCCAGAAAAGCTCAATATATTGGGAAATGGGATTTCCTTATGCTATTCCAGTTCTCTCTCTGAAGACAGACATAAAAGTCTTCCTCGGCTATTGCCATATAACACGTTACAGCTTCTTTTAGAATTTTAGATTTTGGGCAGACCAGAATAAGATTCATATGAGCAGACTTGTACCTTTTATTTAGGGCAATGTTTGCAAAGATGACTTTATGCTACAGCTATGTGGCCATTTTCAGAAAGATCAGCAGTGAGATTAACCACAGCTTACCAAAGGAGAAAAAGCAGGGTAAAAATTATTTTCATATTTAACAATGAGTAATATATGCTTATAAAAAACACATGAAAAAGCAATTTCACCTTTTTAAGTTTAGAGGAATGATTAAGACTTTAACTGTATTTTTAGCTAACTGAAAAGCTTTTGAGAAGCAAACAGAAATGAAAGATTAAAGTTTGTGACCTCTATTTTTGTTGCCTTGAGTTTTTATTTCTTTCATCCTTGCTGAAGGAGCATCCACACAACACTCATTCAGAAAAGGAATGGGATCTTTTTTTTCCCTATTTTCTTCACGTTTAGGGTTGGGTTTGCATTTTTGGGAGGCCAGGGGAGGGAAGGGAGGGATTTGCTGTACGTTGCATGTTTCTGATGTCAGCAGGCTTCTGGAGCTTTTACGTCACACAGACCACCAGGCTCTTATCTGCACGTAGTAAAACTGCTCAGCAGAGCTGGTGCCCACACCCAGCCCATCAGGCAGATTTCTTACTGTGAAGGAAAAGGTACCATGGATTCAGCCACTGCAACTTCACCTCTGTGCAAACACTTGGCTAGTTAGTTAACCAGGATAAACAATTGGCTACTTACCCATCTGGTGAACATTTCTCTGTTAGCTGTGTCCATTACATCCCTCAACATCCTACAAGTAGAGAATGCATTAAGAAATTAAGAGGAAAGATGCTTTGCTTTTACAAGATGTAATAAATGGAAGTATTCTGAAACGCTCACCTTTTAATGCTCTTTCAAGATTTACAAGCAACACAGTAAACAGCACAATCACACACGGAACTCCCATAGGTCTGGAAGCTCTTGTTTTAAAGATTGATGATGTGAATGCTCCTCAAGGTGCCTTCACTGAGAACAATGCCTTTTGCACTAAACAAGCCCCTTGCATCTGCTGGAAGTATGTATAAGAGCACACCATCCCTCACCATTCAAATTATTTACTAAATTAATGACGTGATTCTCATTTCATAGGCAGCTCTCTTAAGGATTACTGGAAGAAATTATGGAGGATCTGGGTCAACTGTCCTTTATTGCTAGTGATAAATGATAAATCTCAGGGACAACTTTTCACTAGGTTGTGCCTCAGTTTACCATGTGGATAGAGAGGAGCATTTACAGCAATTAGTTATGATGTGGGATGTCATTTACTATGAAATACATTAAAACATAACTAAGAGGAAGGAACAAAAAATCTGCTGAAAAGACAGTTAGTTCTCCCTAAGTACTCTTCTGCACAAGTCTCAGCATGAAGAAAATCTGAATAGACAAGGATGAGTATTTTTACTGGGTAAATCTGAATTTTATGCCCAGTGAGGAAAAGGGAAACGCTACAATCTGCATCTGTGTCCATGATCCAGTTCAATTTGATCTTTGTCAGAGGCACCTCTTTGCAACCAGGCAGACACATTCTGTTCTGGTGCAGGATGTGACAATTACAGGACTAGTATCAATGCAGTAAATCAATACAAATCTGCAGCAAAAGCTATTCAATGGAAAAAACAGTAAAAGACAGGAAGGCTTGAAGTGGGACATTTGGTTTTCTTTTGTGAAGATACTTATGGAAAAGCAATTTGCTGTTCCACAGGTAGCTTCAGGCGCCGATTTTCAAGAATTGTGTCTACGCTACATTTGGCATGAAACTTCCTATATTGCGAAGACACTGGGAAACGACAGTAACTCCTAAAGAACTAATAGCCAAGTTGTGATAATACAGGAAGGGGTGGGGGGGGGAACAGAGGTATTTAGAAAGACCCAGAAAGAACAGTATTTTCCCACGTACAGAAAAGTTAGCACAGAACTTTGCTAATATGTTTCGCATATGTTGGAGCCAGAGTTGAAGACTGCTTAGCTTCTGTACTGAAAACTGGAGTACAATAGAAAATGAAACAACACTGGAAGCTAAAATTCACTAGAGATATATGTTTTGGGTTTAAAACAAAAAAGACCAGGAGGGACTTTGTTGTTCTGAATCAAGTCAGAGGTAGACTAGCATTTGGACTGCAGAAAATCAGACGTATGAACTGATCATGTTCCAGAGTGCAAAGACCAACACATTCTGGGAGACTATAGAAGTTTGGATGTAGTTTTGCTTAAGAGAACTCTGTTTCAGTTTAGGGTTCACCTGTAATAGCTGTCATGGTAGAGTCCATTCACTGTAAGACTTAACAGCAACCAGGGACTCATCAGACTTCAGCAGGTCCTCCCCATTTCCAAAAATACAGCAAGCTGAGATTACATGTTGTTGTATAATACATCCAAAAAGTAATCCTTTCCCAGTTTGGGATCAGACCTTGATTTGAGTGCAAGCCTTCAGAGGTCTGAGAGGTGAAGGAGCAGATCTGCCATATGAACACAAGCCCAGTTTCTCTCCTATCACAATCATCTGACAACCAGTGGAGGACCGGAAGGGAACAACAGGAGGGGCAGGCACAAAAAAAAATTCCTTATACAATATGTTTTCGGCAAAACATTTTCTCAGGAAGCAGAAAGAGACAAGGAAACCTAGGTATTACTCACAAGGAATATATTTACATTATCCACAAAGAATTTCAAGAAACTTGCCAGCTGCATTGTACGGTCAGCTCCTCCTGCTGACAAACACAAGCTCAAAATGCACTCTTCTTCTGTATAGAATTATTTTTCCATGGCTGCCTGGAGAAAAGGAAAAGTGTTTTGCTTTTTCCTTTCTTCCCTTGCCCATCCAGAAGTGAATTACACGGGGAAGGCAGCATTTACCAGCACATCCAACAGCCATCCTGTTAAACAGATGTCATATAGCAAATCCACATAAAATACCCTCCATCTGTATTCAAAAAAGGATATAGAGAAGTCTACCTAGCTTCCCAGGCTGGTTTTGAAGTTTAATAAAGGTTTTAGTACCAGGAGTAACATCAAACACCTCTGATCCAGAGGTGCAGGAGGGCACCTTGCACAGGAGTCAACAATCCACAACAAAAATTATGGTTGGACTTGGTGACCTTAAAGGTCTTTTCCAACCTAAATAATTCTATGGTTCTACGAAAAAATGATTATGCTTAAAGACATGAGGGTCTCTTCAATAGACTTAAAAGTGGTTGTGGTGATTTTCTTCCAATAAGCACTACAAATGACGTGGGATTTAGAGAAGTTTCAATGACAGAGAAAAAAATGTCACGGTAGCTCTGTGCAGCCAGAGGTGGCTGTGGAAAACATTTTGTATAGTGGAAAATCATACATAAATTAAGGGGGGAAAAAAAGAATGTAGGAGTGTAGGATTTACTAGTAAATTAATGTGTATCTGTGGAAAAGCAAATAAAACTCTAGATGAGAGGCACCAAAGACATATACGTGAGGAAACCAAGCATAGCAGCTCTTGCCATGCTGCCCAGCCTTATGGGCTGCTCCCCACAGGCACCAGGGACAACGTGGATGAGCACAATCCAGTGTGGAGCAGCCTCACCTGTGGAAATGCACCCCAAAAGGCATCTGAAAACCATCTCATTATATGCTGCACCTCTCACTTGCTGCTTACAGAGCCTTTCAGAAGCGTCTGTTTCAACACAAGGAGATGAATCCATAAGGACGCAGCTGAGGGACCTGGGACACCCGTCCGAGGCACCCCCTACCCCCAGGGTAGTGCTCAGCCTGGCAAGTCTTTGTGCACCTTGTTTTCCTCAGTGTTATTTTCCTGTTTATAATCTGCTTTGCAGGCAGGACTGACTCACCCCTTTGCTGGTCACAGGCTGTGGGTAGCGGCAGCGCAGCCAGGCTGTGGCCCCCCTGAGGTGGATGTGGTGGCATGGTGGCCTGCAGCACCCCCTGCCACCACAGTTAGGTTCAAATGCCAGATGGAGCAGCCCTGTCACTTAAAAAGTGAAGCGAAAAGAAAACAAGAGGGGAAAAAAACAAAGAAAAGGGAGAAAAGAGAAAAAGAGCCTCTCAGCATGGCAGGGGTTGCAGGCAAGGGGTTGGGCACCCTCAGACCTCACCTGCTGCTGGCCGCCATCTTCTGAGGGTCCCTGTCAGTCAGGCTGAGGGGAGCTCAACAAGCCCAGCGACCCCCTTGCTGTGGGCATCCGCCGGGGCCTCTCTGAGAGAATAAAACAGCCCCACGATGCTTTTTCCACCGTGTTTCAGGTCTTATAGCCCCAGGTTTCAGGTAGTAGAGATACAGCAGCAAATATTGCACCTCCATGAAACCCCCCAAAGCAGTGCTGCTTCAGGGCTGATTGAGGAGCTGCTCCAGGGAACAGGGGGGACATTTCCAGACACCGCTGGAGGAGCCGACCAACACCTCGGTGCCCATTGCAAGGTAAGAAGCAATGAAAGAATTTGGGAGCACAGGCAATGGAGCCTTGGTGACCCAGGTCCCCAGGGCCTTGGTGACCTCCTCAGCCATGCTGGGCAAAGCCAGGGCAGTTTGTCACCTTGATGCCCTCCAAACTCTTTCTGAACACAGACACGACTCATTCAAGCCAACTGCCGAGAACGGGAACATGCAGTTTTCATTATGAAGTTTAAATATATTTCCTAAAAATAACCTGCTGTTTGGGGCTTTTAGTATCAGAAACAAATCCATATACACCCATAAAACCTGATTATAATTAGTCACACAAGTAAAATTATGAGTGTAATTAGCTACAGCAATTAATTGAAATGCCTTTGGGACATTATTTCCCTTCTTGCAGCTGAATGCAATTTGCATTTAAAGTCATATTATAAAAGGTATAAGATTGTAATAAGTTCAGGTTATTTTATTACCTTTCACCTATTAATATCTTCTGAAATTATTTAGACATCTAGTACTCAAACACAGTTCTGATTAAAAAAATTCCAAACAGCTGACACTATTTTAGTAACTACGGGTTTTGTTTTCTTGTAATCTGTCTCCTCCTAGCTAAACTTTTCCATGCCCTTTCTTTTTATCATATGAAGAGAACCTTGCAAAAATATATTAGTCTCCATCTACTGAAATTACCTTCATAGTGTCAATGCCATTTACTTCCCACATTACTGAGACTACTTGTTCCCAGCACGTAGGAGAAATATCTTGATTGATTAGCTTACAGATATGTGTGGTTATGAAGAATTTATGAGAGAGAAAGGAAGGGAAAAGCTTTACATTTTGCTGATTGTGCTGATCTTGAGATTAAGCCCTAAATAAATCATAGACATTTTCTATCAAGAATGCTGTATCTTTGAAAATCTAGAATAATTTGATTTTGTTGTACATGAAACTCTCAGCGTTGCACAAAATCCTTTCTTACATGCAGTAAAATGTAAAGTTGTATGGCCTGGAAACCAACAGTCTCTCCTGAACCTACGAATAATCCTGAGACAAAACCAGTAAGCTCCCTAAGGTCAAGAAAAGCTGCTGCTTAAAAGAGCAGGATAAAGACACAAAGACAATCACTGAGGAGATGAAGTCTTCCTCCAGCCCCCTCGGCTGAAATTCATGGTAACTGATGGCTACTTGGCTTTCTGTCCAGCAAAACACACATAAACAAATAAAATTGAGGATTCACCATTAATTTCCATGTCCTCAGAGAACTTCAGTGCTTCAAATCATTGATACAGCTCAAACATTTCGGGAACTGGGTGTTGGGCTATAGAGCTCAGATAAAGTCTACGAAGCAGGTTTTAAGCAGAACGATTGCCAAAGCTCCATTTACTTCAATGGTTTTATGATGGTTTGACTGGCAGAGAACATGGTGTCTTATCAAGCACTGCAAAAAGGACTCCAGTGTCACTCATAAAAAATCCCGAAATAGGTTTCTATTGTCCTTATTGTTAATATTGCAGTGCCAGAGCACAAACGGGAAGGTCAGGTTTATAATCCCACAGATATGAATGTACATGTTATGGAACAAGATTGATTTGTTTTAAAAAACATCTATTAAAGCTCATAAAACACAAACATTCATATTACATGGAAATACATTTTAAAAGATCAGTGCATTTCTACTGCAACCCTAGGAATGTTTTGAGATTGTGACAGAGAGGAGTTGGTAGGACAACAGGCAATCCATAGTTTATGATTTACAGGTGCCTCATATAAAGCTTATTAAGAAGAAAAATCACACCTGATAATTTCTCAGAAAGTACTGAATGATCTCACTAACAGATTCAGCCCCAAGAAACAGACATCACTTGGGGGAAACCTGGTGGCTTGTTTTGCTAACATGAGACAACACATAGAGGAAGTTTATAAAGGGGTGTACAGCAGAAGAATACACAGAATCACCTCTGACAGATAAAATTCATTTACAGAAGAAAAAGGGCACACACTGTAAGCTATATAAGATGGAATTAACTCTTCCAATAGCTCGTTTCCCCCCTTTGACTAAGACATATACAGCTAAGTAAGTCTTAACTTCTCCAGAAGACGGAGCTGCCTAGAGTTTTCAGCTCTCTGGCTAAAAAGATAGAGGTCTAAAGAAAAAGAAAAACAAGACTGAGATAAGGGTAAAAAAAAACTCAACACATGAGAAAGTAAAAGTTTACTTTACGGAAGTTATTTTGAAAAAGTTGCCTCCAGCAGAGCCTATAGAAGCGATAATGTAACTTGCCTCTCCATTTAGCAAATCAGGAAGAAGGGCACCATAATAAAACCTGCCAGTCGCATGGGCAATGGTAATAAAAACTTTAGTATCAGTGCCTGCTTCGTTCTAACTTACTGCCAAGTTCCTGTCCAGAAAGCTGAAATAAAATGATTAATGCATCCCGCGCCCTCATTATAGAGCATTCAATTATCCCAGGATACTCTGTGGCAAATAGACCGTATTCAATACAACCCCGTACCACGCTTCCTGCGCTGCACACTCTGCAGAAGCTCGGTCTGCTTTTCTGCACCCAACCCTCATCCCAGGGTTTTGTTTGTTTTTCTTGTCTTCAAACTTACCTAGAAGGGAATTTAAGAAAAGACATTGCTCTTATGCCAAAGTTCTGGGCTAGAATTTAGATTTAGTAATTTTTATAAGAAGCTCCTTGCAGCATGTTCTCCATCAAGAGAGCCATTTGTTCTTATTAAGAGGAATTTGATCATCGCTGGTGACTTCTAAGAGTATTCTACTATCAGTAACGTTATTTCTAATACTGCAAGGACAGTAGTTTCCTCTCCTCGCACCCCTTGCTCCTTTTTCCCTTTTTTTTTTTTAAAAAAAAAACACAAACCAAACAATGGCATACAGCAAAATGCAGCATTAGCAGCCTTTCATGTGAGCAAACCAGCAACATAATGCAATCCTTGAGTCTTAGAATTATGCCTTTCCTGACAGATTAGAGTTATAGGAACTAAGATTAAATGGGCAGCAGACAATTTTAAGACTCCAGACTTCTGTATGCACCTATATATATATATTTACACACACACATAAATATATACACATCAGTGAAAGTAGTAGCACATGAACTAATGTGCAAGTACATTTCTAAAATGTAGAAGGATACAAGATGTGGGGAGGATATTGCAATATGCAGCTGCACTGTACTCAAGAAGGAAATGTTAAGTTTTTGGAGTAGGGAGCTACCTTCTCCTATAGCTGAAAGACTCAATCACATATAAATAAGTTTTTTATAATAGCATTTACCAAATGCAAATTGGAAATTGGAACACTAGCAGAAGTCCAAAAAGCTCCAAAGCTGATAGACTGAGGTGTGCAGCCAGGGAGGGTCTCTCCTGCAGGTAACTGCAAAGACTAGATGAAACTACTAATATTCTGAAATAAAAATTTAATTAGGGCCCTAACAAAAGGAATGAAGACCCATATAGGGTACAGCACAGTGCCCAGAATTTAACCCAGCTGTTGCACATGAAGGGTATGAACCCATGCAAAGCAGAGAACAGAGCTTTACAGCCACCCTACCAGCGATTTCATCCTGTGCTGTGACAAGCTAAAGTATCTAATACATTTTTCAGACTGACCTTATAACATTTATCAGAGCACTGTGGCTTTGCGGAAAAACACACGTGAATCACAAGGCTTTCAGTGAAACTATGAGAACAGATAGCACCAAACCTTTAAAGAACCCCGGCAGAAAAAAAGGCTGTGAGGACACTCAAAAACTGGATCACTTGGAATCTATTCACCCTGAGCCAGGGCATGCGACTGGGAACGTGGAAAAACTACAAACAGCACAAGTGACCTGCTTGTAACACACTCCATTTTTGGTATTGCAATTATTTGGGGAAATCTAAGTAGTAAAATTACTGGAAAATATTTGGTACAGCTTGCAAGGTTTTGTCAGCATGAGTCAGTTCAGCTGGGGTAGGTATTCTACATTAACATTAGTTGTAGGAAAGGCAACTGTAAGCAGGTTGAAAGTCTCTGTAAATTGTGCAGGTTGTTCTCTAGCTGACAGGTCAGAACAGCCAGCCAAAATAAATCTGGCCTCTCTCTGCAAGGAGTCTTCCTCAAATACCTTCCTTTGGAGTAATCTTTTATTTTAAGCAAAATACATAAACAAAAGCAAGTAATGTCAGTGTTTTACTATTGTACACAGGAATCCAAAATACCCGTTATAGTCATCACCAAAATAAATTATTGTACTGGCTTGAAATGGTGGGAAAGTTCAGTTTTCCTTTCATTCAGATGGAGGACATTTTATAGTAAGACATTCCTCTGGAATAGTGTACATTTTCATGGATTCAGATAAAAGTTATCACGTATTTTGTTCATATCTAAGCCTACATACATTAAATTTAGTACTGTGGGAAACAGAAAAAGAGCCTGACGAGAATCTGAAATAATCATTTTTATGCAAGACAAATAACAATGTCATTTCCAATTACTCTTGCAAGAACCCCTTAAAACAACAGCTTTCCACAGACTTCTGAAACCAAAATCGTAGATATTTGTGCAAAGAATCTATTTTCATACTTGAATCATTGTAGCTTCTTTCTGTAGGCTAGTAACTGTGCAGCATTTTTCCAGTAAGCAGTTTACAGCTGAACTGTAAGACAGAGAACCCAGCTAAGAAAACACTCCCCTGTCCCCCTTTTTCCTCTTTTTTTTTTTTTTTTTTTTTTTTTTTTAAAAAAAAAACAAAA
>JAOXNO010000007.1:5577165-5606725 GCA_028565335.1 Limnodromus scolopaceus
GGTGTTCAGCCTGGAGAAAAGGAGGCTGAGGGGAGACCTTCTCGCTCTCTCCAACTTCCTGAAAGGAGGGTGTAGCCGGGGGGTGTTGGTCTCTTCTCCCAAGGAACAGGCCATGGGACAAGAGGAAATGGCCTCAAGTTGTACCAGGGGAGGTTCAGATTGGATATTACGAAAAATTTTTCCATGGAAAGGGTCATTAAGCCTTGGAATGGGCTGCCCAGGGAAGGGGTTGAGGCACCATCTCTGGAGGTATTTAAAACATGGGTTGACATAGTGCTTTGAGATATGGTTTAGTGATGGGTTTTTGTCAGAGTTAGGTTGATGGTTGGACTAGATGATCTTAAAGGTCCCTTCCAACCTGGGCAATTCTATGATTCTGTGAAATAGGGGACATGGAGTCTGATTGTAGGTTTCCAGCCCTTCCTATGTGGTGTGGTGGCTTCATCATTTGCTGCTGCTTCTTTTGCCAGCTTTTGGGTGGCCACTGGCCTGGACCGGTGTGTGTGAGCAGTGGCGAGGCAGTGTGGAGCCACGCTCTTCTGGAGCCTGAATTTTTCCAGGGCTGTGGTGGCTCCTGAGAGAGGGAGGGATGCATCCAGCGGTGCTCAGAGCTGGTCCCCTGTGGTCCTTGCACCCTGTAGATTTGTGTCTTGCCTTGCTCGGATGATGCAGTTGATCTTGATGCACATTCGTACAGTGATACTGTGTGAAAGCAAGGGCTGAGCATCCCCAGGGATGCTGTGCTTTAGGGACGGGCCAACCCTGGGAAAGAGCTCAGGGTTTCAGCAAAATCCAGTGCTGGGTAGGACAAGCTGGGATGCGGCTGCCTCCAGCCGGGACGAGCCCCGGTGGCTCTTGGTACCCCAGTGCTGAGCTGTGAGGGGACTCTGGTGCCGTGATCCAGCAGCAGGGATTGCTCATGGGGATGGGTGAAAACTCAGTGAGCACAGGGCAGCACCACAGTGACAGCAGCAACGTGAGTAGAAACACAGCGGGTGTCTCTGGGGCAGGTTTTCGGGGCTGGATGTTGTCCCTATGCAGACCTGATGGCTTAGGTGACCTGCAGCCTTGGGAGGAGGGTTCTGCCGTCACCCGGCTCAGCTCACACCCAGAATGTAGCCACAGGGGCTAAAAATAGGATTTCAAGAACATGCACAAGAAAGTTTCCTTTCTGAAATACCCCATACATCCAGAGCCATGTTAAGGTACCGACAAGGCTTTTGGCACCTCTGTGTCGGTTGAGAGGTGACAAGGTAGATAGAACAACTTTTTTTAAGAATTTTTTTTTTTTTAATGTGTTCAGTTGAACTCCATGAGCCACTGGGACAAGGGTTTGAAGTGGTGCCTGTTGAGGTGCCGTAACCTGGACTTTTTTGGATCTCTCTCCCCTTGCCCGTGGGCATTTCTGCTGGGTATTTTGAAGTGAAGCTGTTTTTTCTTTGATGGCAAGGACTGGATTTCTTTACGCTTGGGACAAGAAAATCTCCCCCCCCCCTGATTCCTGAGAGCTGCTGCCTGCTCCTTCCTTGGCTCTGTGTGGTTTTTTCCTGTTTAATATGACTTTTTTTTTTTTTTTTTTTTAAAAAAAAAACCACAGAGCAAAGAAAAAGAAGTTTTGTTTAACAGACTGGAGCGATCTGAAAAATCAGAGCTCAGGTTGCGTACGTGTCAGCTTTTCCATCGCTGATACTGTTCCCTTCAGCTAGTCTGCATTTATTTTTAAAAGGTCATTAAGCAAGATACAAAAGGTGAAGTGCAATGTTACAGATTTATAACCCGCCCGAGCACTTGTTAGACAAAGGGTCAATGCACAAAAGCCTGGGTAAAGTAGGAGTCTGCTTTCTACCCTGGAACATCAAAACCCAGCAGCAAGACTGAACCCAGCTAAGAGCAAAATATATTAGGAGGGGATATTCACATCTGTGTTCTATCCTTTACTTTCCTTTAATCAACTCTTAATAGATTTTATTTATTTATTTGAACTCTACCCTTCTTCACACTCAGCCAGTCTTTTGCTGATTAGACTGCCTGCTGCTCACATGAAAGAGAAGGTAACTTTAAAATATAGCTAGCATTTTTGTGCCAGTTAAATCAAACAGGTTAAACAACAGTCCAAGCTTCTTATCCCCCCAGATTTTGTGTGAAAAGCTAATCATTCTTCAGGTCATTCTTAATTCTTTCCACTTTAAACTACTGCTAGTTTGCCTCGGGCCTTGTTAAGCAGGCAAATCTCTGGATTATGCTAAAAGCAAAATTTAATGACTTCCTTAACTGAGTCATGATTTGAAAATAGCATATACACTGAAGGCAATCCTATTCTAGCCTCTATTTATTCATAAACATTTAAAGATATATAATTAGATGCAAAGGTAAGAAGTTTAAACACCCCATGTGACATCTTTGTTCGCATCTCGTGGTCAAACTGGTCCTCTGATACGCTGCCAACTTTTTTATCAAAAAGCTTCCAATAAAATTCTCTTTGTTACAAGTTAAGTCCTGGGCTGCCCATGCTCTAGGAGGCTGCAGGCCCAGAGGTTTATTCCCTTGTGTGTGTCTTTTAAACAGGAACATTTTTGTAATCAAAACTGAAGATGAAAAGGCAAGACCACATGGCAAGCAAACATTTACAATTCACTTGCTCGTGAGCAAGGTCATAAACACGAGCGTACGATAATGGTCAGTGTGCATCGTTTGGGTCTTCCTGTGTGGGATCCTTTCCTGCCCCTTGAAGAATCAGGCTGATACAACATGAATGGGTTTGATTGAAAAACATCTCCAAAGGGATTTTATTCCATATCAAAAGGAAAACCTCGTCTAACAAAAATCCATTGAACTTTCTGTTCTGTTTGCTGGTGGGTCACAAAAGAAAACCTCCAGCATCTAGATGAAGCATTGAGCCATGATTTAAACTGCTGCATGAACAGCTGAACATTGGAGCTTAAAAATTCAGCCAGTTGTACCCTTGTGAGATTGGAAATGAGTTCAAATCATCAGAGAATTCAGGCTGGAAGGGCCTCAGGTCTCTGGTCTGGCCTCCTGCTCAAGCAGGGTGGGCGTGCAGCCAGACCAGGCAGCTGAGGGTTTTATCCAGGTGGTTCTTGGAAACCTCCAGAGACAGAAAGTCACAGCCGCTGTGTCAGCCTGTCCCACTGCTGCTCTGCCCTCCTGGTGAAGAAGTTTCTCCTTGGGTCAGGTCAGAATTGCTCGTATTAAATCTCTGCCTGTTGTCTCCATCCTCGTGCCCGGCTCCACCAAAGGGGCTGGTGGCATCTCTGCAATTGCCCCCTTGTCTGTGTGGAATCAGGGAGGGCTCGGGGAAGCAGATCCTGTGCTCTAGATGTGGCCTAACGACTGATGAGCAAGGGGGATAATCACTTTCCTCAGCCTACTGGCTCGGCTCCTGCTAATGAGGCTCTGGGTGCTCTTCACCTTCCTCGCTGGCAGGACACGCCGCTGGCGTCTGCCGAGCTCGCTGTCCTCATATAGTTTGCTTTGAGGCTACATCACATCAGCGTATGTTCACCTAATCCCTTTTGCTGAGCTCTTCCTCCCTGCTCTTCCTCCCTACCTCGGGCAAGCCTTCGTGCCCAAACCCTGTGTACTTTGTTCTCCCCGTGGTACGTTCCCTCCAGCGTGGCACTGGCACCGAGTGCGGCACACGATTGTCAAAATGTCAATGGAGCGCTTTGGAGGAGGGATCTGCCTAACAATGTCCGGGCCAGATCTCTGTAATCACATTGTTCCTTGCATTGTCTCGTTACTCCAAACATCGTAATACAAACATCATTTGTAAGGCTTTCTTAATTTGCCACTGGTGGTGTTGGATCCTGTTTCTGGCTCTGAAGCAGCAGCTTTCCTTTGTTGTTCTCCAGTTCTTAACTAACACGCACTCCTCGGTTTTCCTGCAGCTTCTCATTGGGAGGCCAAGGTTTATTTATGATACAGATAAATATTTTCTCCATCAAAATGCTGCATTAAGTGAAGGGACAATTTTTCATCTGCAAACAGTCTCAGCCATTGTATGCTAAACATAAGGATTTAGATGAACACTGTACTTTCCGGATCACAGTTCAGCAAATTTTAAACAAGATTATCCATGTACTCAGAGCTACTGAAATACCCGGCCAAACTTCTCTCTGATGCTAAGATCGAGTTAAACCTCTTGCCTCAAACTAATTCTTTCTCTCCAAACACACCCAGCACGTAATCCACCACCTTTCCAATTTATTTGCCAGTTTAGCTCCTTTTTTGGTCAAACTGAGGTAGAAGAAACTCTCAAATGGATGGTGTAAAGAAAATATAAGTTGCAAGATGAGAAGAGTCAGTAAGAAGACAACATCTGAAAGTTTAGATAAGATGACTTGGCTGTTACAGAATACTGACAAACCAAAGTACAAAGACGATATTTCAGAAAGGAAAATACCTTCATTTAACTTTTTTTTTTTTAAATGTATTTTATGTTTTTTTTAAATCAACTGTATCTGCAAGCATTAGGGCATGCCCAAACTCTGTGATGCCACTGCTTTGAGCAGAGGACTGGACTGGATCAACTACTGAAGTTTCTTCCAACCTGAATTATCTTAAGATTCATAGTTCTATGCAAAAAATCACACACCACTCTAATATTTCATTTGTATTAAGTCTGTGTTACAGTCTAGAAAATGCAGATGCTATAAACCAACCTTGACCCTTCAGTTTGAGTAAAAGGGAAATGCATCTGTTTCTTTCAGGAGGGACAATGGACTCTGCCTCATAGAGGTCCCCAAGAACTCCTCGCGCTTCCCACTTTCTGGAAAAAGCAGAAGTGCCTTATTGTATCATGTTACACAGAACTGAGGAATAACTTGCCGAGAAACATTGGGAGCAGTTTGGATATACTACTTCCAAAATCCATAAAGCACGGTCATCATACACAAGATCTCTAGGAGCCAGCTCATTTGTACTTTGCACCCAATAAAAATCTAATGCTGAAAAAATGTCTCAGCAGCACTAAGATAAATAATGTTGCTTAACTGAGTACAAGGAGTCCTGTATTTTCAGAGCTCAGAAAAACACTTTAACAAAGGCTGTGAAGCATCTGCTGCTGTATTTATTTTTTTTTGCAGGGGATGGATCTGCATGAACTCTGAAAAACAAAAGCAGTGTGCAACCCACCTAGGGACATCTGTCTGCTCTCTAGTCATGATTATTAAATAAAAGAGTGTTAGGAGTTCGAAGGCGAGGTTCAGCAAGTCAGTGGGACAGGAGATCCAGCTGCCTTGGCTCTGCTGTTACAATTTTCTATCGACAAGGGACGTGAATGGCTGAATCACTGAGGTGACGGTTTACAGCAAAAGACTAAGGAGAAGATCAGAATCCAAGAGTTTTCACAAATTGCTGTCAGGTGCCATGGGAATCACTCTGGAAACATGCAGTAGGACAGCAGCAGATCCAGGCAAAGGAAGATTTAACTGTTAGAGATCTGCCTGGAAAGATCCTAAATAAAAACAAAAGTTGAATTTCGCCGTTATTTTTTCCCATTTATTTTCCACACTAACAATTAACAGAGAGCACCTGCTGGACATGCTTTTGTACAAATGGATGGTTTTTTTCCTATGTGTTTATTTATCTTTTTTAGTCTTAAAATGAGTATCCACACACGCTTTGGTTGTCTCTGTGCTTCTCACAGGCTTGAATAAACACAGGAGGAAAGCAGTTTGGGCTGGGTTCATCCCCATGGCTGTTCCGGGGGCATCGCCGCCACACAAGATGCAAATGCTGCCAGCAACCGATTGCATTCAAGTACAACAATTAACTGCCTTTTAACAAATTCATAGACATTTGCCTTGTGATTTTCAATCTTGAGGTCATTTTTCATGAAATTTAAATAATAGACTCGATTTTCCAGTATCCTTTCACCTATGCCTTTAGGTGAACAACTACATGAGCCTGTGACAAGTCTTACGGACGCCCCGACGTCCCACTCAGTTATCTCTCCTCAGGGCCCACCAGTTTTATTTGCCCAGGCAAAAGGACTAAATTGCAAAAACTAGGAAAACTGATAAAGTCTGTCTCAATTATAAACATTATATTTAATCTCCAAAAATCCAAGAATCTTGAATTTGTATGTCTATCTGATTAAACACCCATCTGATTAAGTTTCTCTGTGAGACCCCTGAAGCCAGCAACCATCAGTGAGAGCAGCATTTCTAGATTGTACAAATATGCTCAGAAAGTTTTAATTTATATTACATCCAGAAGCATCCTTAATATATTTTCTAGTTAGTGGCTGATTTTGCTAAAGGGACCTTATCAAACATTGCCTTTAATTTTCACAAACAGGAAATCTTTTACACATGAACAAGGAAGCTGGAGGCTTGTCCCAAAACAAAAGGCACAATCTTCCAAGCTCCTGTCAGGTTTTTATTTTCCTGAAACCATAAATCAGCAAGCATGGATGACTGCATTTTACTAACTTCTTGCTTCAATTTACTGGACCCTAAGGGAAAAAGTGTAACAAAAGCTGCAATTAACACTTCAGCCGATCCTCCGGGCCCTCGGCCAGCGGGGCAGTTGTGCCCGCAGGCCCTGTGCTTTCTCAGGACACCTCATGGGCCCGATCTACAGATAATGGGGAAACCTGTGATATAGAGAAAAGCAGCCACAGGATCTGCTGTGCCAGGCACAAGGAGTGCAGGGAACAGGAGGATACACTCCGGCCGTAACCAGCAACTCCACCACAGATGCAAACAATAGGATGAAGATAAAAAAACCACTTTTGGAGTTGGACTTTTAAGGGGAAGTGAGAGTGGTCAACCCCTCCTGGAAGCAGGGAATTTGCAGGAGGTGGTGTGTCCGTGCTTCCCATCACACTGGGGGAAATAAGAGGTTTTGGCATAAGAAGGTCCTTTCCCTGCTGGGCCTCTCCCCTCCCAGGAGAAAGACCAAAAGCCATTTGAGTGATGGACTTTACTCGAGGTTTAAAGGAAGGCCACCCAACTATCTTCAAGCATAGGCCACCTATTTTTAGTACTTGAGACATACATACAGGTATGTGGGCAAAATTCCAGCACAGCTCATTTCACAATTCCTTCTATCTGACAAAATGGGCTCCGATAATTCCAGAGAGTCCTCACGCGAGACTTGTACAGTTCTGATCTGGGAAGTACAAGTTATTCAACAGCAGAAAACAGCTGCAGCATTTTGGCAGGGATATGATCCCCTCATCTATTCAATGGCCCTTGGTGCAATTCTGAATCAATAAAAGTTTGACTACTGCAAACAGCACGTAGGAACACCTTTGGTAATTAGAATTTTATTTTTTTTTAAATTGCACTTCCAATACCTAAAAGCCTTAACAAAGGGAATTCATGATAGGAACAATTGTAGATCATATTCTTTGATTCAAATCGAGTTTTCAATATTGAAAATGCACAAACGACTCAAATGACACTGTGGAATTACCCCACTTGTGAAGACCAACCCCTGTGAGCGCTCTGAAAATTTATCACCAGGCAGTAAAAATGACTGTATTGAGGAAGTGCCACCATCTAATGCTGCACAAATGCTCCAATGGCAGCTGGTAAACATAGCAAGAGATGGCTTCATTTCCAGACACACCAACTCCTCCAGCATCATCCTTGGTGGTGCTGATGCACGCTTATTCTTGGTTAGATATTCATTTAAGCATCTTACAGGGCCATAAAATAAGAACAATAGTTCATTTCCAGGTAAACAACACTGTTTTTGGAAACATTCAAAAAACAAACAACCCAAGCGGTATGTGACTCCTGATAGACCAGCTTACGGCGGACTTTGGTCCAGTTGCCAACTCAACCAGATTTACTTCCTTTTTGGAAAAAAACATGATTGTAATTGCAGTCAGTCTCTCATAGTCACTGTCTGCTCAGAGGAAATGTCTCAACACTATACACAATCAAGAAGAAAATACGTGAGCAAACACTCATAGGTGCAGAAGCAGCAGCAGGAACATTATCAGGACACCAGGACTGTACAGAAAGTACCTTCAGATCCTTGTTTCAAAGGCACTGCTTCCGAGAGCAAAACCTTCACGTATGTAAGGGGTCATTTTGCTTTTGAAATGGATTGTTTTCCAAGAATAAGTGTCATTATTATCTATGCTGAACAAAGGATTCAACTGAGAAAATATCACTTACCCGATGTAAACAATACAAGAGTTTCAGATGAAAATACAGTTTGGGTACAGGCTGCTTATCAGTTACTGCAGTTACTGTTTCCATTCTTTTCAGCAATTCCATGAACCAACACCTGGATTCACCTTCTGAAGTTTTACTTTGCTTCCAAACTGCAATCCACCTGCAAATGCACATGTCCAAGCGACAGCAAGATCAATTTTGCCCTCTTGCTTCTGAGTTGTTACCCCTCCAGTGACCACGTGAAAGATTTCATCTTTGACTTTCCACTTTGTTAGCCTGAAGTCTTGCATTTGCTAAAACCTACCTAAACCCAGTTTGTATCCTGCACTAAATTTTCCCCAGGACTTTTTGCCATTAGCATTAATCTCACAGTTAGACGGATTCATCATCAAGTCTATCTATCTTCCTAAAAAGTCATAGTTAGTCTCTAGTTATGAGAAACTCCATCTCATTTCTGCAGGTGGTACCAGAAAGTGGGCTTCAGGATGGCCTCAAGTTTTTTCCCTTCTTAAAGAAACCTAGTGGCACATTTGCCACAACTTGTCAAGAAAAATAAAACAGAACCAAACTCATCACGCTCTGCATCGACCACACAATGGGGCCCTGTTACGTGAACCCAGCTGAACTTTCCACAGGCAGATGAGCAGATGACCTCCTTTTTTCCAGCCCAAGTTATTCTGTGACTTTACAGACTTAATAGTCTGTACTTTAGTGCTTAGTGACATGGTTTAGTGATGGGTTTTTATCAGTTAGGTTGATGGTTGGATCAGATGATCTTAAAGGTCCCTTCCAGCCTAGACAATTCTATGATTCTATGAAGAGGTTACAAAACAACATCAGAGGAAACAATGACTGCAATGTGTGAGTCTTCCTTCAAGCCAGAGGAAACAACTTCCTCTGCTGGAGGAAACTGCATGTAGCAGTTTCACTCTCCACCGATGGGGACCCACCGTTTGGAGACCACCAGGCACGGACGCTGCAGCAGCACGGACACACTATTTCTTGGCCTGTTATTATGGGCTATACTTATTTTTTAACTTACATCTTTCCTTTTGCTTCCATGTCTTTTGTATGAATTTATGTTGAGAGCGCTGTTTCTATCTGATGGAAACAGATATTCTGCTTGACCTATCAATTATACAAGAACAATTAAACAAATGCTTATGTGCAGAATTACTAAGAGTCATTTACTTCGGATTCTATTAGAACACGACAAATTGTAACTTCAGAAACTGTTCCCCCTGGTGAGGCAAAACTCTGCACTAACAAGCAATACACAGAAGATGCTGACTACAGACCAACTTTGGTTTATGTTCTCATTTTAACAAGTTAAAAATAAGGTTTTTTCATGAGAGCACATTATGACTCCTGAGCGCAGGCTCCCGCTGGCAGAGCAGAGAGGGCAGGCTGGGAGCTCGGTCATCTGAAAGCATAAATTCAGCACACGCCACTGAAAGATTCGTCTCATAACTTCCTACCAAACCCTCCCATGATGGAGTCTTTGCACGATTTTCTTGTAATCCCTTTCTTTCTGGAACATTTTGAAGCAAAGCCTTTTTTTACCTGCTTTTCTGTTAAACTCAAAAGGAGCCTTATTTACCACAGCATGAGAACCTGGAATAAAATTATTACAGCTCAAATTTTAATTGTGCGAGTACACATACAAAAATTAAGCAATTAACTATTTAAAAAGACATTTAATTCTTTATTCCCAACATTCTGCAGGTTACTAAATAACCTGCAGAAGGATTCTCAGGGGTAGGTAAGAAAGGATCCCACGTGCAGCCACTGCACTTCTGAGTCATCACTGATCTCACTTCAGATCTATCACCATTACACCACAGATAAACGTGAGAATCGCTGAATTGAGGTGGTTTCAATGCACTAGTTCTTCAGACTTACTTGTAAGAAGGGAAAGTCTCTCTCTCATGCAAGAAAGGAAAACTAAAATAAATTTAAATCAAAACTTAGAAGAGCTAAAATATCTTGGTACTGCGAACTAAATGCTCTGCTGGACAACCTGCAAAGCTCTGCTGTACTTACACGTTCCAGGTTTTCGGACTGACAAATCCATTTAAGCTTAATGAAAAGAGCACAGAAACTTCAAAGCAGGAAAAGAGCTATTAAAAATCATTTGACAAGAAGTGACACTTCATCTGCATCCACAGTATTTAATTTGTTTGAATAATATAGTTACAGATAAACAGGTTCACTCCATATACAATTACCGATACCTTTTTTTAATACAGCTCATATTCCAGTACATCAACACTATTTTATTTACAAGGTATTTATGTACATTAACATCTTTCTAAAGTCAGTGCATTTTCAATAAGTTTTATACAATAATTTACAAAGTGAATGTAGTTAATAGTTAACTTAATAAATTTACTACTAATTCATGAATTAATTTAATTTAAAAAATTAATTACAACCAATGTAACAAACACAGAAGATCAAATAACATTAGTAGATTGTGCTACCTGCTTAAATAAAACATTTTAAAGTAAATCAGTTGAAAATCTTTCACTTTTCATGGAGTTTGCGTAGGGAGGAGTAGACAAATGGGTATTGAAAAAGCTTCTAACCTAGAAATTCACAAGTCATGTTTGCTTTTCTTCAGTCTCGGTGTTTAAACCACTTTAAAGATAAAAGACCATGTAGGACAGGGAGCAACGCGTCACCAGTCAGAGAATACTTTGGAACTGCTCTGCTGGCCCCAGAGAGGCACAACCTCCAGCAGAGGCAGGGAGGTTTTTGCCTGGGTAAAGACAGCCAGATCAGCCCAGAGAATTTCTTAAATGGATAAAACTCAGATATTTCTGGAACTTACAAACTTACTGGTAGGTTTGGCATTCTTGTAAAACACATTAAAATGAATCCAAACATCTGTTTCTGAGATCAACCGTGTAAGCATCCGTTTTGTTAGTAAAGATATGAAATGTAAAGAATTTGGAAGGTGACGTACGACAAAATTAGTTAAGCTGCTTAGACTCAGCTGAAGAACAAAAGGCCGAAAGAGTGAAACCTTTGTCTTCATTCAGATATGCAAACAACTGAACACTGAAATTGTTTAAAGAAATGCCTACTCAAAAAATAACCATCTTTTTTCCAGTCTCTGCTCAGTCTCAGCCATGCTTTCCTTCGTGCAATCAGCTCACTGACTTAAAAGAGCATGTTGCAAGGGCACGGAAAGCAATTCTGGTTTAACTGCAAGTATACGCATAACCTGTTGCAAAAAAAAACCCAAGAAAATTTGAAAAGGCAACCAAATTTTGAAAAAAAGAAACTCCATTAAATTATGAAACTGATAAAAAAAAACCTCATCCATGAATGCTACGATAGCTACCTGACAGCCACAGCTTCTTATTTGTTTGAAATACACAGTGGATAATTCACAGCCATTCACTCCAGAGCCCTTACAACAACAAAAACAAACTATGTTTTTGAATTTAATTATAGGAATTTTCAAAAGTGCAAATTTAAAAGCAACACCAGTCATGAAACATAAGCTCAAGCATCTTTCCTTCCAAAAGCTGGGAACTTTTTGTGCAATGTGCACATTTTAAGACACCGCGCGTGCAATCACAACTATTCTCTTCAACCTGAAGCTTCTTCTGGAGGCATCTCTGAAGGTTGAGATAGCGCCCTTCAGGCAGAAAAGCCATTCCTGAAACATGTTGATCTGCACAGCCAACACGTAGAGAAAACACAATTATAATCAACCATTCGAGTGTAGAAATTAATCTCTTCTCTAATTATGATTTGGTTGTGCTCCCAACATACAGAAAGAAAGCAACTGACACGCGTTAGTGGTGGCAAAACTGGAAACTTCTCTTACTCCTGATGATAATTCTTTAAGTTTGTGCACTTTTCATTCTCTTGCTTTCCCTGTTTTGCCAATAAAATGCAATAAAACTGCAGGAAAAAGGAGGTAGCAATATCATGTTGTCCAAAGACAACACTACGATTTTTTTTTTCCCCATTATCTTAAACCTAACGAGAGCCTTAGGGGTTTGTTAAACAGTTGGTAAACTCTACACTACTTTGTTTAGCTCTTACCTGGACTATTTAATTTAGCTCTTATTTGGTCCTAGTCGGCTTTTCTCAAACCATTTTATTTAAAGGCCAATGGCAGTCTCAGCCTGATGTCTAACATCAGAAATGTTTAGAGCATGTAGTGATATAACAGAACAAAACAATACTATCTTTATATTAACTGTTATTTAATTAGGGTTTTCTTTTTGTGCTTTCAGGTCACAGGGGACAATAACTACACTGAAGTTATCTGTTTCAAGAACATTTTCGCCAAATGTAAGTCTCAGGGTGTTTTCCCTCCCGTTCTCAGAACAGTCGGTGGAAGATCACCTGCTTACTGTAAAACACAGTATTTCTTATAATCCGACTCAAAATCCTCATCCATGCTGCTTGTGTCTGCCATCTTTTTGCCGTCTATCTTTGGCAGAAATTGTGCATAGTCCACCCCCTGCTGCTCGTAGAAGAGAATGTAGGCAGAGTCAGTGTCGATCTCATCGGGATGCAATTCCTGAGAAAGAGAAAAACGTGGTGGGCAAGGTGCAATGGGACAATTGCGTTGCTGTCACCAAACTTAAAACACACACAATTGCCCTAGAAACAGTATTTTTAACTGGCCGTTTACAAGAAGAATCGCATTTTCTGTCTCCCTTGTTATAGTAATCAGGCTCTATTATTCACTTAAAAAGTATGACAAATTTTAGAGTGATAAATGCAAATACTTAGAAATGTTTGAACTTGATTAGTCAGTAATTGACTACAAAACTGTTAGCATCATGAAAAAATATTCTTGGACTTCCATTTTTAGTAAATTTTCCATCTTTGTATAAAAAAAGCATCTTTCCTTAACCATGGTAGCAGCTGACCAACAGATGTTAACTTGAAAAAAATCCCATGTACAGTTTCAGTTAACGATTTTAATATTTATCCAATGCAACTTTTGAGATGCTCATGATTTCAAAGAACAGTTCTCACCAAAGGTACATCTCTTTGGCTCTGGGTAACCAAGATGAAAATTATTTGCTACAAAACTAAATGGTTTACCTTACAGCTGCTGTCGTTGTAGCAGTACCACTTGTTGTTCGGGTTTTTGGCATAAGTGACATAATGACCCCCTCCCATAATTCCTGAATGGCACTGAAGAAAACAAGGAAGAAAATAAACCCTGGATCAAACATCAAACTGCAGAATTCACAGAATAAATGATTCACGAATTCATGATTTTTCAGTGAGTGACTATGGCTGATGACAATCTATCCACCTGGAGCTGACTAAGCTTATACACTCAAGCAGAACATGCATTATGCAGAGATGTACTTTTCAGTTGTACTCAGTTTTATGGCAAATTTATTTTGCTGACAACAGCTCTACTTTGTTCTCCTTGATAGGTCCCTACTTTTTATAATGAAAACAACAGAGTAAATGCATTTAGTGAAAACAATGCCACATCAAGACTGTTTACTTGCATAAAAAGTCAACTTACCGAAATTGCATATAGATTGTAAATAGGGTTAACACATACTTCTTCTCTTTGGTCATCTGTAATATCATCCTCACTGTGGTTATCAATTTGGCCGTTGATACTGCCATTGCTATAGGCGTTCTGCTCACAGATGTACCCGTTGGCCAGAGTCACCTCGCTGTCCTGAGCAGTGTCCAGGTCACTCTGGCTGCCACCCAACATCTGCCCTCTCGTAAGACCATCACCTTGATCAGAAGTCAGTCTCTGGTCCTGGTCAGTACCGTTCTCTTTACTTGCATCCAAATTTTCTTTGCTACTTGACAGTTTGTTTTTACCCAGTTGCGGTAGCCGCAGACGCCCTTTACCTCTTCCTAAAGTCCTTGGGCTACTATTTGGGCTACTGTTTTTACTTGAAGGGCAGCTGGTTCCACTTTTCCTTCCCAAAGATGGAGATGCTAAAAGAGAAAACATGTGGACTACTAAGATAAGTAAACACATAGTGTAGATTTTTAAAAAAATACTGTTTCACTGCAATACATGAGTAGTATATAAAAGTAACGCTACCTTTGCGCATGCACATGCATACACCTATAAACTGAAATTTAACCATTTTATGCAGGGGCACATTCCTCACTCTAAACCCAGCCCAGCTACACAAGCAGACAGTGCCAATATCTGTTGTCACCGAGTAACTTCTTGTCTTTTTTCTTTTATCGTAAAGCTTCACTAAGCTTTCCAGGCAAACAACAAAAGAAATGAGTGTTTCAAAATAAATGAAATAAATGCAAAATAAATGGTTCTTTGGCCAAAGAAACATTGACATTTTGTTCATAATATAAATTATTTTTCCCCCCTCCAAATATTAATATTGACTGAAATTTCCCCTAATTATTACCTACCTTTGATATTATTCAAGACAGTAGTGTTAAGGGAGGAGGGACTCCTGTTGAGAGTATCGCCTTCTCCCGGTGTGTACGTGATCTGCAGGTCGATTTTCCTTGACTCGCCCTGGAGAGCCCGTGGCTCGGGAAGGCTGTCGCTCTGCAGCGTCAGCTGCTTCCTCTGAAAATGACTTGGATCCCTTTGTACCAGAAAGGCACTTGGGTCAAAATTTTCTCTGGGAAATTTCACAATTTTCTGAGATTTTATCCAGCGGCCGTTAACGAACTGAAATCTTTTCAGGTGAATGATCTAAAGAGAAACATGTTTGAGAAAATTAAAGGAGGACAATGACACTGCAGTGAGTAATTTCACTGGTTAGAAGTAATTTTTTCTCAAAACATGCACGTTTTATTATATACAAATATAAATAGTAACAGTGCTGTAATGTGACAATTAGGATTTTGGGATCAAGCTGGTAAAATATGGAACTAACATTTTCATAGGGAAACGATGGAAAAAGGTTGCTTCAATTCCATGATCAGTGCTGTGTGTTCTGAATAATCTAACAAATTTGAAAAGTGACAAATGCAGGTGTTGCACAACAAGACAAAAGATCACGTTACCGGAAAGACTGTCTAAGCGTGAATTCTGTGTCAGAACAGATGACACTGAACACAAAACACCACCATTTCCTGCAATGTATCAGCTAAAAAAAGTTCAAAAGGATTTGATGTTTGTTTTATTTGCCTGTGTTACAGAAACGCATGAAGCAAACTAAGTCAATGTCCCTCCTGAGACCGTAAAGAGAAGCAAATCTTCTTATTCAGCTCAAGGAGACATTGAAATTTGTGATCAATGTACTTTGGTTTTGTTGCTGCAGGGAAAACGACACAAGAACATACCAAAATAGGGGGAAGTCTCCAAAGATCCAGTTTTTTGGTGGCCAAGCAATGGGTCTTGCATTTGGAACAGTAGTACATCTCATCCTCCCCTAGCTCTTCCTCACTGGTGAAGGCTCTAAGACAACTATCCAGATTGATGGGCTCCGCTTGAGCTCGCCGGCTTTGTTCAACACTTTCATGTTCTTCTACAATCTGAAGTGAGAGAAAACTGTATCTGACTTGGAAACACACACAAACTGCTCACAGGAAAGCTCTAGTCACAGTATCGTACAAATAACATCATATAGTTAGTTAGGATTAAAGATAAGAACTAGATGCACTGAGTTTTAGCAGAAATCTTATTTCAGTTATGAAGAGGCAGGCACACAAATAATGCACTGTCCTTATTCTTGGGTTCTGCTTAAAAATTATCCATAAAGCACAAGTTTATAGATTCAGCTCACAGGTTTGAACAGCTATTCTAGATTAACTCAGCTACAGGCTTACCTTTAGATATGTTTTGTTGACTCAATGAGGAATTACATATTCTGTAATAGATTGCACAGGCCAGATCAAAAGCAACTCACAACAGACAGAAAATGCACTGCTGTGGTTTCTTAAAAGCTTCCCTTCCAGGTCACAGTCACGTAAGAGGTCTAACATTAAGACATTAATTTATCCATAATTTACTGTTCAATAATTACTGACTTTAGTTTAACAGAAAATGGACAAAAGTAGCATCAAATCAAAAAAAAAAAAAAAAAAAGGGTGGAATGGGTTGTGCCTTGGAGCTATCAGCAAACAACAAAGGGTTTGTGTTGATATTTTACCCGTTCTTGCGACGTCTGGTAGCGCAGATGGAGTGCTGTCGGATCCCAGTCTACAGCAATGTAAGCGTTCCCAACACAAGCTCTGTCTTCCGTGCATTCAATTTTACAGCCGCGGCAAAATCTAAATCAAAACGTTAGACGTGGTAAGTAAACTGTCCAATAACTTAGTTTTACACCACTTCACATTCCAGTTCTGCCCCTCATTTTGTAACACCAGCACCCTCAAGGCTTCAGGCCTTGCCTTCAGTGTAGAAGAGATATTTTTATAAAACAATAATCAGTGTCAGTTTGCTATTTTACTACAAACTTTAATAGAGATGAGAAATTGAAGCAGTTGGGTGAACTCAACCATCTACCTGCACGTAATGCTTCCCTAGCCTATCTACGACCCCAAAACACCACAATGCTTTGTCTCCACAAGTATTTTACAACATGACAGCTAATGGACTTCATCTATCTAGCTCTAAGAGACTTTTTTAAAAAATTAGTATACTGCCTGAATACCTTCCAGCAAGGGTCTGAAAATTTCATTAGCACCTCTTTGTTCAGGGAAAATTCCAAGTGTGCATCCAGGGGGAATTTCTTATTGTCCACTTTAGTTCTTACCCTTCAAATGGCACAGGAATGAGCCAGGGTAGATGAGTTTGCATCTAAAAGTTTGGGTTTGTATGAAAACCCCCACAAATAATCCAAAAACGTATACATGTGCCTGCATTTATACACACACAGAATACTGAAGGAGGTTAAGAGGTTTTTGATATTGTCATATCTGTCTCCTGACTTCCAGTTTCTGTGTCAGCAGAGCTTTCAGCTCTCCAAGGCATAAAAGCTGTTCTACAGTGACTGTCTGCCATGTGAGGGCTTGGGTTCACTCAGATTCTGGATTCTTATTGTTTGATATTACCTCTGGAGTCTGAAACGTATCAAAAACACGTTACCATAAATTCCATTTCTGCTGGAGTGATTCCCTTCCTTAAATCTCGAAAGGACAATTTACCTGTACCACGGACACCACGCACAAGAGTTTCCATCCTTCTGAACCACCCTGAGGGTGAAGGGGTACTGATAGCCCATGCTGTCGTCACTGCAACGGAAGAGAACGCACCATGAGACACAAGCACTCATTCAGACCGCCAGCTACCTTCCTTCACTGTGCTTACTGTGATTGTTTACTTTAAAAACCACCACAAAACCCCCATCAGACCTATAATTTTGATCAGATTAAGCTATTTAAACAAGACCCGCCTTTACATCGCCTAAATTTGTCAGATATAATTAGTTATCAATCCATGGATGAAACCGAATCAACCAATTAGTGCAGAGCCAACCTTTAAGTGCAGCTAGAAGGTAGACCACATTTAACTGTATTAAAAAGGACTAGAGTTTATTTTTAATTATTGCCATTATTAAATCACCGGACTCTAAAATGACTTCTTACAAAAATAACCCACTAAATGAAATCTGCAGGCAGAAAGCATTTGGGGTAAAAGCCCACACAAAGTTGTTGACATTTGAGGCTTAATTATACATGAAAAAGCAGATGTTCATTCAACAGAGGTATTATGAGAAATCAAAACGATAAAGATGAAGATTAATCCAGTTTTAAATCTCGTAAGGAAGTCTACGCCACGGTTTTATGCCATTCAAGGAGTGAGATGCCAGCCTCACCAGTCCTGTGCATGGTTACTGGCTTCCTGGGGCGGGAGAGGGCTGGCCAGTCTGGAAACCTGGATCCACACCGCATCATACAGGTCTTTTTTCCGTGTATGAACCGTACAGGGAACAATCAGTGGCATTCCAAAGAGACTGGGACGATTCTTCTGAGATGACAGAAAATATAATTCTGTCCGCATCTGCATGTGTGAAATAAAAGAATGACTCAGATACAAGTATGCATTAACTCACGTTACCACAGTTACAGGATGCTGACCTTGTTACTTATTTCAGGCTTTGGCAATTAAAATAAACCATTAATTTTATTAAAAGTACTCCATTTCAGCCATTTTCCAGTATTAAATGCTGTAAATTTTGATCACTGAAATCACCTGAAAATTTTTTGCATTTTATGCTATTATGGCAACATTCCTCAGGCATTAGACCCCACCGGCATGAATCTGTCTGTATTTCAACCACGTACAATATTTGATAGTCCATATGACACGTATTTCTTACTTTTCTCACCACCCAGTAATACTGTAATGCAGACATGTACCTCATACCTGTCCCAAAATGACCTCTACACTAGGCAAGCTTATGTTTGCTACAGAAAGAAAACCTTTGTGTCTAAAGGAGGCACTACAGAGTCGTACACAGCTTCTTCCAGGAGGACAAACTAACCTTCGTGCTACATCTCCCATTTATAAGAAAGATTTAATGTGTTGACTTAATGACACTGAGGTACAGCAAGTGGCTACTCCGTTGCTTAAGTTTTATACAATTAACTCTTTCCATTGATAAGATTTTTGACAACGACAAGCGTGGATTCTTGGAATAGCTTCCACAAACCACTTTTCCTGTTTTTTAAACTGTATAACCAGCAGCTTGTAATGGCTCAAAAGCTTGACACTGATCACCTACGAGATTCTGCAAAACCTGGATCAGGGTGACAGCGATGACAGAGGTCAGTGGCCTCTACTTGAGAGAATAAAGCAAAAAAGCCTCATGCGCACACGGAGCGAAGAGGGGAGTTAAATGCTCTCCTGGCCCACATCCACCAGGCTCCAAACATCAACAGACTCCACAGCCTGGACACGGCACACACCGAACGCGCGGTGATTTGAGGTGCTCAGTCACCAGGCTGTGACATTTAGAGTTCAATGTAACGACAGATGCTTTTACAGAGCAGTTCATGCAAACAGAACGACCCAGGAATGCACTATATGTCTTCGCTCTGTTTCTGTATAGGAAATAAGGCTTTTCCACATAATAGCAAAGAAATGTATTTCTAGTAGCTCCTCTAATTAGAATTTTTTCTGCTCAAAGAAACTGGAACATTTAATCAGGGAGGTAGCGAACGCCCAAGTGTGCATCTCGGCATTTAAGAACTGGGAAGCATGCCAGTACTAAGGGAAGAAAAATACATCAACATTAGAGATTATGATTTAAATTTACAAGAGTTGTGTTTTTGTAGAACTTGGCGCTGGCTTAAGAGAGAAATGTATTCATGCTCCCGCTTCTAAAGAAATAAAGATTAATTTATTATATGGACATTAAAAAATCCTTGCTGACTCTCTCTCAAAGTGGGTTACATGAAGAATTTATAACAAATGCAGAATCTACTAACCATTTTTCTGTGGACTGCGATTATATACCCTGTGCAGGGACTGTCGGAGAGCAATGGCACGTGACCGTTGAGAGTCCAGCTGGGAAGGGTGCGCTCCGTCCCACATGGCACTACAGTATTTGGCATCCCGTTTGGGATGAGGGTTGGCTTAGGAAGGTCCCCGTTCATCATTATGTTGGGTGCTCCATTAGCTGATGGCCCAGTCGAGACCTCTGTAGACAGACAATTGCATTCTCAATTATCTACAGCAACCAGAACCGAGCACGAGATTTTTATCCTTTCCACTCTGCTCGATGCATTTCATAAAATATCTTCTACTTTCCTTAAGACCCAAATCCAACCTTTTATTCACCCACAACTTTGCAAAATCAGAGGATGCAACAGCAAGGAATAACAGAGGTGTTTACAACCCGTATATGAAACCTCAAACAATAAAACCAAAACCCAACACCATGCTTCCAAACTTTTATGTGTCCTGCCTTAGAGCCAACCCACAAGAAATAAATACTTTGTGTATTTCTTGTGTTTTTAACTAAAATAAACCCTATCCTGGGCATCATTCCTAAAAGGACCACAGGCCATCAGTAGATGCTGAGACTGCTCACAGCTTCTCTGTGGATCAGAACTCAACTTATTTGTCTTTAGTCCTCACTGTTCAGTTATTACTAAGAAGTGAGGTGTTCTGGATTTCTCCAGTACCTAAACGCTGTGCATTTTAAATGAAGAGGAAAATAAATATGTTTTATTTTACCTGTCTGCACAGGACTTGATGCCGATGTAGGAGATCCTGGAATTGGTATTTCAAATGCACACAAAAACCCACTCACTGATAACCGGACTTTCTGGTTGTCTTGAGGAAAGTTCTTCATAAAAAAGGGAAGGTTAGTCAGACTTTTATATACTTCTGCCTGTGACTCCAAACATGCTTTGTTCTTTTGCAAACAGTGTATCTGTCAGCTCATCTCTCCCTCCCATCTACCTCCTTACACCTTTCCAGAAAGTAAAAAAGAAGCCAATAAGCACATCCCAGCAGCAAGACCTGAGAGGTATTAATGGTTCTCTAAACAGACTGAGAGCACCCAGTTTTAATCCTATTCAATGACAGCAAAAAAAATTATATATATACACATATACATACACAGTATATAGAACTAAGCCAGTCATTACTTATGCCTCCAACGTCTTGACAGTGTTTAAACTCATCAGAGCACTCTAACTTGAGATTTATTACCTCAAGATGATTTTATCCTTTTTTTCCCTAAAAATATCATTAGTAATCAATTCAATTAAACTTCTGCAAGCTTCTACTTCACTATTAATTTTGTTTACAAGTGGTTTATTTTGGTTCAGTTTACTTTGATTTTAAATCTATTTAAAGCAAGCCAAATTACAGTTGAAGAACAAAATAAAACTGTAACTAAGCTGAGTTTTTTATCATACTTTTAGTTACATTATTTCACAGTTCTTGTAAGCAAAGCTTAATGTCAAAAAGAATGAAGCAGTACTGCAACGTACACAAATAACCAACAAAAATACCAAGCGTATGTTGAAGCAATGATTAATTCTTTTTCTTCTTACCTTTATATTGGAGCTATGAACTTCTGCAAGTAGAATCTGTTCTGGTTTCAGCCCACAGAGCTCACTTAACTGTTTTTTCAAGCCTGTGTACTTCTCATCCATGTTCAATCTCAGGCCATATCGAACTGGAGTAGTACCATCTAATTTAATTACTTTAAAGGGGAAAAGAAACACACTGGTCAGCAAATCAGGAAAGTTTTAATAAGAATAATACACTACAGCTACTTACGTATTTGAAAGTATTTTTTCCCCATTTGGAGATATGATTATTTTTTTTTACCAGCCTTTTACCATTTTCAAGGTCTGCAAACAAATGTCAGAAAATCTATTGCTGCATAAGCAGTAGAAAATGGTTTCAAAACTTGTTTCATTTTTTAATCATATTTCCTTTTGCCTCTTTTCCAACAATACATGGGTCCTTCATAGTACAGCTCATGTCCCATACAGTATTTTCTGCCTGCACACTCCCCCCAGCCCTTCTCTTTGGTGCTAGGCAGATTTAGGACACCCTCCACAACACGTGGAACGGAAGGAAAGTTCCCAGAATCTCCATTTTATATGTTTCTGTACTAAGTCCTTTAGTCAAGACTGAAAATGGGCCATCTCTGCTCTGTTTTTAAAGATTTTATTTCAGTTTAATTGTATTCCAATGAAAATTCCTGTACTCTATTATATTAAAATGGTTATACTATTTTAAATGTAAGTGCTAACACAAAATCTGGATGTTTAATAGCTGTCCCACATAAACAATTTTTATTTGAGCAATGACAAGCTTATATGGAGTTAAACCCAACTACTCACCTGTAATTTCTAGGTGCATGTAGCTATCCATTGGCAAAGGCAAGGACAAAAAATTAAAAGGGTCAAATCTAACACTTATATGCCCACAAGTTTTACATTTTACTTGTGACTTCAGCTGCCCATGAAATAAATCTACAACAATGGATCTGTTTCTTCTCAGATGGTTTTCCCAGGCCTAAAACGAAGTGAAAAAAAAGAAAACCAATACAGAGTTAGAAACTGAAGACTCCTTGCTTCAACCACAGGAAAGAGGATATGCTGGAAGGCCTCCAAAGTTTCACTGGCCTATGGAAGTCAAATTATTTCCACAGAAGTTGTTTACCAATTTCAAATAAATAGGAAGCATTTAGCTTCAACCCGAGTAAAGAAAGGTTATTTCAATTAACACAATAATCAAGGTATGGCATCATTTAAAGTACTTCAGAAAGGACCATCAGATATCTTGAAAAATTGCGATACTCTGTAATTCTGAGGAGCTGTTCAAAATGGTTGTGAAGTATCATCTTTACACCTTTATTATAATACTTAAAACTCATGTTCAGTTCAAAGGTGAACTTGGCTCCTTAAATCACAGATCTAACAAAAGTTCTAACAGATGGTCCAGTCCTGGAGGAGTATTGCCACAGACAGTCTCATCAACAACTCAGCAGCTTAGTTCTATAAGGGAAAAAAACCCAATGAAACCATCCTGTACCTCTGCTGCTACTTCCCAGTCTGGCCGACCATCACTGTCTTTCAGCTCAACATATGGCTTATCATGAACTCTGTTCAAATCCTCATGAAGACCATCCAAAAGAAATGCCAGAAGCTCCTGTGAGTCTTGCTGTTGAAAGCCGTTAAATCTTGGAGCATATTTTGCTATTGTCCACTATGAAAAAAGACAGAAAGTTATTTAACACCATGTAACAAAAGTTGTGACAATAAATCAAAATATTGTAGACAAGACGCATGCTGTCAACAAGTACAAATTCAGTTGCCAAGGGTTAAAGGTAACCCCCTCTACTTTCAGAACAAAAACCATTTGCAGGCAAATACATCATCTTTTGACCCTAACATGGACTATAAAAAGCCTCATCTTATACCAGAACCTCTGATTCATATCCAGTAACTCCTTTGACCTTACAGCCACTGAACCATGGTTATATTCCACACAAAACTGCTCCACCCTGGGCTCCTCCAGATGTGCACCCTGCCCCCGCAGCCCCTTCCCCAACACCTCCCCTGCATCCCTACAGGCCAGAAAGCAAATTCTGTCACCAGTTTGGAGTAACACACGTGATGACAGAATGACCGACTGCCCAGGGTATGGTCACTGGCTTCCCAGCCACCTTTTAACACATGAAATATATGCCCAAGTTTCCCTTTCTCCAGGGGAGATACTGATTTGAGTCCCAGAACCATAATAATACAGGTAACATCAGGAAAAGATGCATTGAAAGATTTCTGCTATTCAAAGAAACTCTTGCTTTCTACCTTTAAATAACACACCACAGACTTACCCGCAGCTTCAACGGTGCTATATTCTTCTGAGTTCCACTCCACAACTCCTGCACCAAATCCCCGTAGCACTTGGCCATGTGTCCTTTCATTCCTATTGGATTTGTCCTAGAAATCATAAAGTAATTAATACCATACTAAAATTTAAACAAAGTTCAAGCACAGGGATGAACAAGAAGCGCAAAGGCTTCTTGCTGAACTGTTTTAAAAGAGGTTATACTTTCAACTACCTGATCTAGTACCTGCTGCAGGGCTGGTGGTTCACACTGAAGTTAAAAGGATTTATTCATACTGTCTATTTCTGAAAGCTGAAACTCATCTTAAAGAAATGTTACAGCATCTAAAATGCCAGTGGTCTCAAACAGAAAATTACCTGTTAAGTTCATAAAGATGTCTTCCTGAGATGAAATAGCGCGTCAGAGGCTGTGTGTTACTGACACACTGGATGCTGGAGTTCATGAAGCACGTGTTCCCCAGATTGCTTAGTCCAGTAGCACCCTTCTCAGTAGGAACTGAGATTGAGAAAACAGAATTATACCAGTTGTGCAGTTGTGAAAAACTCAGAATGGTGTCTCAGTGAAACTAAGAATACGACCATTTCACAGTAACCAATTGAACCTGTCCCCAAATACGAGACTAGAGCTCGCCGAGATGCAGCAGAACTGCCTGTTCAAAACACCCGCTCTCTCAACTTCACTGCAGTTAACAGCAGTTGAGGTATTTTACTGGATCTGATCCACCACAGACACCAGTACAATCCACACAAACTATTTGCAGGTAAATAATTATGGGACTGAAATTTATGGTACTGAAATTACTTTGTTAAAACCTTAACTATTCCTTACCTTAAAAAAATCCAAGATAATAAACACAAAATTCAGACTTTGCTATGACCTGTTTGTTACTGCTGCATCTGAGCATCTACAAATTTATCTGTCTGTACATCCCACCCTCCCACGTTTCTAGCACCTAGGTTAGTAAAACAGAAAGAACAAGCAAAGCAGCACAGGCATAAAAGACCTCTGTCAATGACAAGAGCACTTAAATTAAAAAGAATTGTTTCAACATAATAAGCCTCTTGGATTTTGCTTCTCATCATAACACAATTACTGTGCTGAAACACTTACCTTTGTGTCTGTCTATTTTACTGCTGTTCGCTATAAAAGACATCTCTTCTGGCCAGCTCATGTCTTTGTTTCGAACTAAAAAGAGATATGGTACAAGGGTTTTTTTAAAATTGTTCATTACTTAATCCAGAAAGCTTATACAACTTGAAGACGTTTCATTAAAATTCTCTAACAGTTAATTGAGATTAGAAATTCGCTTGTTTATAGTTATTATTTGTGCTAGTTTTCATTTCAATATTTCCAATCATTATGGGAAATCCTTCAAATACTGGCATCACTCCAACCATGCAAGTGACATCTTTAGAACGCATCCTTGAGATTTCCTTCCTGTTGGGTAACAAATTCTTCAGTACTTATTAATACTTAATAAGGATTCCCCAACTCAAACAAATCTGTTCACTTCATGAGCAATGACTAATATATACAATGAAAAATTCAAGTGCATTTTGAAATAGGGACAAATTACATGTATTTCAAGATAAAGTGGGATAAAAGCCTGCAAGCTTTCCTAAACTGGTTTTACCAATAACTCCCCACAGGACTCCTGTTCAGCCTCTCTCTTGCACTGGCACCAGCCGAACAGCAAACTGGCTTGAGGAATGGGGCTGGCTGAAAAGAGGGAGTTATTTTTCACACTGGTTTGTTTATTGAACTACAGCCTCGGGGCTCTGTTTCACCTGACACAGCAAGGTACAGTCCCTCTCCCCTCTACCAATAAATTCTCGTTTCTTCTCCTGTCTCTAGTGATTAATGCAGATACAGGGAACTTCATCGGCCACTCTGCCGATTTTAAATTGATTAAATAGGAGCTGAGCCAAGAGGCAAAAAGGATGAGCCCATCTAACACAATGCAAGACCCAGGTTTCTACAAAGCCTCTGTGATGCAAGGACAAGAGTAGAGTTCATCAGGCATGTACACTTCTGTTTCTCTCATTAAAAAATTAAAAAAAAGGTCAACTTAGTTGGAAATTCAGCTGATCTATGCACCCTGATACCTTTGAGAAAGGCTTAACATATTTGTGACCGAGAGCAGCACCTAACGTGGCAGGAGGATGACACACAAGGGACAAACTGAAACAAGAAAGGCTGAGATTGTTTATGACACCTTTTCGCCACAAGGAGAGTCAGTCCGGCAGGCAGGGCCAAACAGTTCTCTCCAGATGTGAAAATAAAAACAGCTTGTAATGAAAATCTTAGAAATGAACCCAACGTGGCCTGAAACATGCAGTTTTCTTCCCCTTTTGCTTTGTGACTACGAATGTGTCCAGGCAAATATCATAACCTAAACTCTTGGAAAATCAGTGAAAGAAAAATCAGATAATGAAAAAGCCTCAGATGCCTCACACTGCTTCTGCTAAATCTCTGGTATTTTAGTTATTACTGTAGGGACAGTGGATTATTTGAAGATTTGGTATTTCTTCCTGTGTTTCTTTTAATATATACATATATAGAGACAGATACCTATTTACACATACTCTTCCTTCTCATTTTTTAAAAAAATATATTTGGGTACTAGGCCTATATATTTGTGCAGTTCAGGCAATTACAGAAATGGATACCACATACCATTTATTAACCATATATATACTCACATAAAACTATTATTTTTTAGTGTGTAAACCAATTACAGGCCCTTTTCATACCTTCTATTACTAAATGCTGCTCATCTTGGATCTTAAGATACTCCAGTCTATGATCTTCATCATCCAGCAAGGTAAGATAGTTCTGCAGGAGAAAAAATACCTCACATAGTTATCAATTCTAGATTTGAAATTCTCTGAGGATATTTTACTCTCAAAACAATTAAATTAAAACAGTATTACCAATTTCTTCCCAAAAACGAGAGCATCGGTTTCCTACCTATGTAAATTAAATACAGTAGTTCACTGATCTCCAGAAGCATCTAGTTCAGTGCTTTAAATTTTATGTGGTATTTCTTTAAAATGAGAGAATTACATGCACTGAATGATTTGGAGGAATATATTCTGCTTGTTCGCTGTGATTTGTTCACATATACTTTTGAAAAAGATCCTGAAGGGCTGCTGGTTTCTGTGCCAACAGACACCTACAGCATCATGTGTGTCAATGAAAGAACATATTTTTATTTCCATTTAAAACAGTTTCTATGAAACTTCATATTAGCCTTTTAATAGGTCAATCAATTGCCAATTTTTAAATGTATCATAGGATAATTTAATGTTTATCAGGCTACCAGGAAAACCAAAGGTAAGTTTATTGGGTCATTAATACCAAAATCTAAACTTCGCTGCTTGGCGTGCACAAAAAACCTAGAAAATATGTGGCAAGAGTTTCCCAACCTGGGTGGCTCAATTGCAAAGGAACTTATGGCCACTATTTAGGGGTTTTTTTTCTGTGCCTGTGTATTAAATAGTTTCTAGGAAAGAATAAGATATGCAACATCAAATAGCTGATAAAAAAAGAAGAAAAACGGCCATTACCTCACTGTTGTACAGCCAGAGGCGCATGTCTTCTTCTTTTATACGTAGCCTCTGGGAGAGATATTCGTGTATCTCTTTAATTGTCTGCATTCGACTGAAGCAGCCAGTGTAAGCCAACACTCTTTTTAAAGGAGCATTTGGTGAAGGTACATTCCCTGGATTCACAATCATAAGAAAAGGGCAAAAGATAATGTATATACCCATCGGCCAACCAAAATCAGATCAATAACAACTTACACACCACATACACTATAAGTACTTTTTGCGAAAAAAAGACGTACACCCAGTTCTACTCTTTTTGTTTATGGATAAAATAATGAGTCAGATTGAAAGCTCATTGTTACTAACCCTTTGGGAAAACAAACTTGCTATCAAAAAGCAGATAAATTTACTTCCCTTCTTACCAAAACCTATTAGAAAATTGCTCCCTTAAGATTCTCATAGGAAATACATTAATTTAAAAGTAGTTTTAAAAGACTGGACTATTCTTTTTTTTCTCTTAAAGACAGAGTATCAGAGACAATGGTAAATTTCAAAATAAAATACTTCCAAATTTCATGATAATTTTCTTTTTGAGAGCAGAATAAAAATATCAGTCTGACTGTTTTGGAAGTATCATAACGTTGCTCTGGTTCTTCTACGGAGATGAATGCTGCTTTGTGAAGATGAGATCAGGCTGGCAGTTTCACAATAAAACTACTCTAAATAACTGAATTCCTCAAAACTTGTTCCGTGAAAGTGTCTAGGACTTTCACCAGAATTTCTCAACAATCTCATGTTTGCAACACGAACTCATTCCATCAGTCGAGACTGCTGCTGGTTTTGATAATAGGAGCTCATCTTTAAATCAAACATTTGCACAAGCTCAGTTTGAAAGAGATGAGACCAGCTTTACAGGCTTTATTTTTTGAGCTTCTTTAGTTGAAACTCAGGAAATTCCCCACTCCTCACAAAGACAGGTCTGAAACATATTCATGAGGAGCTTTTATTATACGGCCAGACCCAACCAGGCAACTGCATCACTTAAGTAACCACAAGTGACATTGTTCTACTTTCACTGTCAAAAGATTAAAATAAAGTAAACACTACCATATGAAAAGATGCAATATTACATGCAATTTGACAAGGGTGTAAAAATATACCATAATCATCTTAGAAGTCAGCAAAGCATCAGTTTTGCTTCAGTATACCAAGCAAAGTACTCATTATTGTTTTTTTTAAAGAACACAATAAAGCATTTACTGAGATTAGGGATCAGAGGATTAGTTGTAAGATTACAGCAAGAAAGCACATCTGAAAACTCAAAAAGATTAATAACTGATTGGACAAATAAATTAGTGCAGAGCAAAATAATTCCAAATCAAGATCAAATTTGGCACATCAGAAGATTCTCTTTATTTGAATTTGGGTATTTTAGGATGTCCAAACAAAGCAGTTTCCATTTTATTAGGTCAAGTAGGAAATATGAATTTGGGCAGCAGGCAGTTTCTGTAGCGGAACGGGATCAAGCAGGCAGCCACTATCCACACGCTCAGTTGGAGATCCTACCGAAGCAGTGAAAAATTGAGCATCTGCATGAGATTTTGAAACACGGGTCAACACCAGCAAGGCTGAAGGATTTGATTTTCAGTGGTCAAGTGAGCCCATTTCTGGACATTTGTTACTGTGGATGCACCTGTGGATCTGTGTGTATCCAAACGCACACGTGTGGTGAGCATCAGGTACTTCTTCAAACCTCTTGTGCAAGGCAAGTGTGCAAACGTGTACACAAACTGGGAACAAAATCTGCAACACTTTCCAGCTGAAACATGAAGCTACCATCTAAAGATTTTTCTTATAGTCTATTACTTGTACAATCTTGTGGTGAGCATCACCACCACAATTATGGCACGTATTTCAGTTGGATGTTCACATTTCCTGAAGCCTCTCCCAACTGCATCAAGTAACAGTCTTCAAATTCCATTAATTCAATCCTTTTCTAAAGAGTATGACATAGTTTTGGCCATTAAAATCTAGCTGCCCAAGTAACTCAGCACCAGTTGGCTGAAAAATGATTGAATTGATCATATCACTGTACTATCAGATCCACACCCCCACCCCAATGCACAGGAATCACGGAATTGACAGAGTTGGAAGGGACCTCTAGAGATCATCTCGTCCAACTCCCAACAGATAATTTTATAGCCATAGAATAGGTGTAACTCCTGACAGCATTTATCAGTCCTGCCCTTCTGAGTTTCTGAGTTTGAGCCCTGCTCACTTCTCACTTTCCGCTCCCCGCTCTATTTGCAGTAACTCTGCAACCAAACTGATTGCACCGAACGGCCAAGTGCCAGGTCCTGCCCTTGGGTCACACCAACCCCCTGCAGCGCTCCAGGCTGGGGGCAGAGTGGCTGGAGCTGCCTGGCAGAAAAGGACCTGGGGCTGTTGGTCTAGCGTCAGCTGAACATGAGCCAGCAGTGTGCCCAGGTGGCCAAGGTGGCCAGCAGCACCCTGGCCTGTGTCAGGAACAGTGTGGTGAGTAGGACCCGAGAGGTGATCGTCCCCCTGTACTGGGCACTGGTGAGGC